>CM035422.1:95106075-95353575 GCA_020310875.1 Ceratopteris richardii
GATTATATACATAAAAATAGATTTAAATCTAATCATTTTAAATAGAGTGAATATATATACAATACACAAACACACATACTTATACACCTATCTATATGCACATATATATACATATACATATCTATATATATACACATGCATATATATATATTCATGTTTTAGGTCTAGGTCATTTGGATTAGGGTTTTAGGGTTTTAACACCTACATAACATATATACACACATACACATACACATATAATACATATATACATGTATATACACATGTGTATAGAAATATACATAATTTAGGACTAGATCTTAAAAATTAGGGTTTTAGGGTTTAGGCATACATATAACTCAATTAAGAGGAAAAAAATCTGAATAAATAAATAAATATATATACATAAAATAGGATCAATCAAGAAAAAATCCGAATATATAGATAAAATAGGATAACTATATAGATTAGGGTTTTAAGTTTTTTTAGGTATTTAAGTATTTAGGTTTAGTATTTCATATTTAAGTCTTTAAGAGTTAGATTTTTAGGTTTAATAAAAAATAATTGGTCTAAAATGTCCATATTGTAGCAGATGGCTTCTTTGGATCCTGAAGAGAGAATGGCATGTCCTTGCACACAGTGCAAGTATCAAATTTATCAAAAACGACAGATCTGTATTGCACATGTTAGAGAGCATGGATCCTTTGATAGGAGTGGACTGAAAAACCTACGTTATCATTCGCATGGTCCCCCAGGTGAGCAGATGGACCCAAACGACATTGCACCGGTAACCTCTCATGGACAAAAGAGAGCAAAAAAGGACTTAGACGGGGAAGCAAGCACTAATAATATTACACAAAATGAACATATGGAAGAGATGCTTGAAGCATTTTATGAGATGGACGAAGATCATGATGGTGAAGAAGGTGTCGAGATGGACACAACAGAAATTCCACGATCAGAAGTTGATGAAGAATATGAAAACATGCAAAGATTAGCCCGTTTACCACTTTACAATGGAGCAAAGATATCTGTACTACGTGCTTCACTCGCAATGCTCAATGTGCAATCCATTTATGGATGGTCACATAGTAGTGTCACTGAATTGTTCAGGTAAGTGGAGAACAAATTGGCTTTCATTGTTGTATCACAATAACTTCATTTACTAATATCATTTTAATTGCTTATTGCAGGCTTCTTAAAGATCAATTTTTGTCAGAGGGCAATGACATGCCTCCAACACGTAGAGATGCGAAAAAACTTTTACAGTCCATTGGAATGGATTTTACTAAAATTCATGCTTGTCCTAATGATCGCATTCTCTTTCGGAATGAGTATGAGCATCTTCAGGTATGTCCAAAGTGTGGAGCAAATAGATTTAGAGAAGATGTTGTAGGCGAAGCAATCCCTGCAAAGGTTCTTCGCCACTTTCCTATCATTCCACGAATTAAGAACATGTTTAGATGCAAATCTATAGCTGAGTTAATGTCATGGCATACAAAGAGCAGGTCTACAGATAATGTAATGCGAGTGCGAGCTGACTCTGATGCTTGGAAGCACATAGATAGTAAGTGGCCAGAGTTTGCTAGTGAGCCTCGGCCCATACGTCTAGGCCTAGCTATAGATGGAGTGAATCCATTTGGATTACACAGTTCTTCATGGAGCACATGGCCTGTATGTTTGGTCAATTATAATATCCCACCATGGTTGGCCACAAAGAAAGGTCATTTATTATTAGCTCTTATTGTACCAGGTAAGTATAAGGTAAAAAACATGGATGTATATCTTGCACCACTTGTGGAAGAACTGCGCATTTTATGGGATGGGATTACTGTGCGTGACATGTCTCAACCTATAAGAAGACGAGACGTGCGAGTGCAAGGCATACTTATGTGGACAATGCATGATTGGCCTGGTTATGATGAATGTTCAGGTTTATGGATTTCCGGTTACCATGCTTGTCCTTTATGCGGACCACGACTTGAAGCACGCTATTCCAAAGCACTACGTAAAACTGTCTATGAAGGACATCATAGATATTTACCTGATAGACATGTTTTACGTGAAGGAAAAATTGGTCGAGAAGCGAAACACCAAATGAAAGCTAGCGATTGGAAACAATTGTGGGATTCAGAAAATCCAGTTGCTGGCATGAAACGGTTGTCCATTTTTCGTGAACTCCCTTATTGGAGTGAATTTGTGATCAATCATTTGGTAGACCCGATGCATATTTTTAAGAATGCATGGAGAGATTCTTTCGAAAACTTTGATCGGAAAGAAAGAAAGCAAAGCACAAAGGGAGGACTTAGAAGAGTGAGGTCGTATGCGAGAGTTGTGGGCAATTACTAAGACCAACAGAACAGTATCGTTACCAAGAGCTCCTTGGGTGCTTCGCAGGATGGAAGAGCAACAAGTGAAGAAAATAATTTCAGATTTTCGTACACCTACTGGATGCATGAGGTGTCTAAAGACTGCTTTCACACGAAACGACGATCTTGCAGCACTCAAGTCTCATGATTGGCATAAGTTTTTACAGTTTGTGCTCCCTGTAGCCCTAAAAGATTGTCTTTAAGAGGATGTACGAAAAACCATTTATAAAATTAGTTCTTTAGTATGGTGGATATCTTCTAAAGAGATAAATAGAGATAACATAGAGAGTGTGAAACTCAATGCTATCGAGGTTGTTTGTATGGTAGAGAAATACTTTCCCACAAGTATTCTCACCATTCAACTTTATTTACTGGTTCATGTGGTAGATGAAGTTGCAATAGCAGGAACTTCCCATAGTCGATGGATGTTCTTCTTAGAGTGCTTTATGAAGACATTAAAAGGGTTTGTTCGACAGAGAGCACGTCTAGAGGGTAGCATGGCTGAGGGATGGCTTGTACAAGAATCTCTTGTATTCATAATTGAGTTTCTACGTATATCGGATCCCGAAATGCCTCGCTTATAGAGCGATGATGAAGATGTTCGTCTCGTAGGCGATGAACCACAAGGTAAAGGATTGGAAAGAAAAATGGATGTAGCTTTCAGAGAGAAGGCAATGAAGTTTTGCATAGTTAACACTGAGCCTATGCAAAAGTGGTTAGAAAGGTATGAACTTGTTGTATATTATTGAACAATGCATTGCTAAAGTGTTATATTATTAATGTATTAATATGTTTTTGATGTTTCTTATATAGCCGCTCAAGGTTCGTGAGGAGCGTGCAAGGCGTGAAAGGGCGGACATCAATAATCCGAATAATTATTATTTAGCTTGTAAATAAACCTGCATAGAAGGTTCTATTGTTAGAAAAGTAATGGTTAGAATAAGGGTCGTTGTAGACCGCAGTTTCTGTTATTCAAAGTAATGGCTTTCTGTAAAAGTTACTAACTTTTAGTTTCACGCTTGCTTTTTCAAAGCCGCCCTCTTGTAACCACTCCTTTCGACGTAATCAAAATTCCTATAAATACATGCACTCTGTGGACTGTCGAAACAGAGTGCATGGGGGGAGATTGCACCCAATCTTGCGTCCGGTCTCGTCTCTTGTTGCCTCTATTTTCTGTGTGTTTTTCTGTGTCCGTAATCTCTGTATGCGCGTAAGCAAGATCCTGACAACAGTGGTATCAGAGCTCTGCATGCGTCAATACAGAGGGTTCTGTTCTCTGTTCGCGATTCTGAATTCCGATTCCATCTCCATCTCCATCTCCGTCTCCGTTGTCGTCGAGATTTGCTCTCCTCTCTCACTTGTGAAGGCCTACAAAAAACATATTTGGCGAAGGTAGCCAGAATTACCCGAGAAGTCCAGGATGCATCAAGAATGTCAAAGGAAGGTCACATACAAAGTTTCAAAGAAATCAAGAAAGTCCATGGTAGCGGTCAAAGCTGGTCAAAGCTGGTCAAAGTTGGGAAATTAGGGCAAAAATTTCATTGTCACAAAATTAGATGAAAATCCATATACTTGTAAAGATTGTCAAAGGCAGTCTATAGCCCAAATTTCAGCAGAAAATGGATTTTGTAGCACATTGATATGCTATGTTCATTTTGTAAAAATGTAATTTTTCTAGTTTGACCCTACAAATTCTTGTATAGAAAATTATGTTAGCCATATGGTTTGGCATGTATAAAGATCATATGTGGCTACATATTTGTACAAATTTTCAAGGCTATCAGAGCTTCCTAGACACCTTAATGCCACCTTGCAAGCTTCCAAATGTAGTCAAACTTGTACAAGGGAGATTCAGATGGGAGTTCTTCCTGCATATTCCTGAAGGAGATCTTTGGAAACATAGTCCTACAAAGTTTCATCTTCATCAAAGTCTTTTTGGAGGGTCAAAGAGCACAAAGTCCAGTTTTCAAGGTCACCGCAGTTTTCTAGAATAAGAAAATTGAAGGCTTGAAGGGCTGCCACATGTCAAAATATGATTGAACCATGGTGTACGGTCAAGATGAGCTCCTATTCAAGGGTGGAGATGCACTAAAGCATAAAGGAAGGAGGATCCACGAATTTTTTCCATAAAAGAAGACTTTGTTGACAGTTAAAGATCAATAATGCAAAGTTTCTCCAAAAATAGTAGCTTATCTTATCCGAATTGATGTCAGCACTGATCCGACGGTCCAGATCATCCCCATATCCAATGGTGGAGAATGAGGGCGCCTAAATTTCACTCCTTTACACTAGATTTGATAGAAAGAACAATTCCAAGCCATTGATTTGATTAATCAAATGGTTGTAATCGAAAGTAGTGATCCTAGAGTTGAGAGTTGATTTCTCTAGATCCAAGGGCCCAAATTCATTCAAAAAACTATATAAACCCCCCTCCAAACTCCTAGAGCATCATTGTTAGGCATCCATAGGGCTCATGCTAGCTTACACTTTCCTTGAGACGATCACCCTCGGTTGAGCGAGTGAGGATCCAAGGTGAGCTAGTATGAGTATAGAACCTAGTTTCAAATTTAAGTTAGAACTCCTATCTAGGATAGGCTCTTGAAACCAGCATCTCTATCTTGACTCACCCTCGGTGGAGCGTGTGAGTGAGTTAGAGCTGATTTTAATGAGTCTTAGACTTCTTTAGTTAGACGTTACGAGCCTAGACAGACATAGGGTCACTGGAGTGGAACTCACCTTCTTACGTGTGACATTCGGTTGAACTGTCATGGTTTGAGGGTCGAAACCACCTTTGATCAGTAGACTACTTAGCATGACGTACCACGACGATATTTTACATGTAACTTAATTCAAATCCTTTTAATTCATGTCACTTGTCACTTGTCTCTTGTCTCCTCTCTCAGTCTCTTAAGTATTTTTACATGTCTTCTATTTCTTCTATGTGTGAGAAGGCTCCGCAGTATTGCGTTGAACCAGTGAGGATGTTTCTTTGAGCTTGTGAGTAAACTCGATCATCATAATTCACTTGCATGCATATAATCCATACATACCCATACATATTGATTAGTTTCTGAAAGTGTATAAGAAGCTCCAATATTGGACCATTCTTCCTTTCGAAACTGGTTTATGTGTAAGGGTTCCATCTATTCTCGTCATGCATACATATCATCCAAAGAAGAGTATGCATATGGATTGGAATTAGGAAGTGTTTAAGAAGCTCCTTCAATGGATCATTCTTCCTTCCAAATTTCATTCGTATGTATGGTTCTCTTTCATTCTTATCATTCATGTTCATAAATCTAACTTGCACTCCTACATTCCTATTCCCATCTCTCTCTTCTCCATACTCAACATTAATTTCACTTTCATGTCCTTAAAGCTTCCAACATTCATTAGCTTCATACACCCTGTGTGTGCCATGACCGGACCCGATCCACCCGGATTGCGATCACCTCCACATTTGAACCCGACGTGAAACGCTTCGTGGCATTTGCTTCTGATCTTGTTGGGAGGTTGTGATCCATATCCTTTGTTTCATATTTTTCATCCTCATCATATCATCATCATCAGTCTTGACTGTTGCACTGGATTTCTCACAATATCGTGCACATCTTCGTCGTGAAGTAAACGCATTTGTGAGAGATCTAGAGCATCGTGCATCACTTGCTTATTCACACAAGATGGAGGAAGGATTCAAATCCCTTATTGTTGAGAAACAAGGCCAAAGAATAGTCTCTTCTATGTTGAGAGAGAAGGGAAAATTCAATGGCATCAACATCACAAGCTACTTAGATTTGTTTGAAGAGCAAGCTATGATTTTTGGTCTTCCCGAAGATCTTTTGATATCATTCTTTGAACGAATTGTTGATAGCTCTATCATAAACCGTGTCACTCAATATGATAGTCTTCCTTGGAGTGATTTTAGAAAGGAGATGCTCAAAGAATTCTATCTTGAAGATTATAGCCAACATAATCGGGATGGATTCTTACGATGGGTCAATTCTCCAAAGCCTAGTAGCTCTATTACTCACTTACAAAATGAGTATATTAGACGCTATGAACAACTTCCTGATGAGGATAAGATAACTTTGGAACCTGATCTTGTGATCAATTTTCTTAAGCTTCTTCATCCTGAAACTCGTAGGGAAGTTGAACGGCGATTAGAAGAACCAGATAAGCGCTATGGTCTTACTGACAATTGGCAAAAAGTGCGTAAAGTAGTAGAGGCTGTAGCCCATAGACATCAAAGACAATCCATGCTTTATGAGCAAACTAGTCTTCCTCAAGCTAGCCTTCCACAAACTAAGGAGCAAGTTAGAGAACAATCCCATGCTATGCTTTTTGACTCTACTCCTATTCCTCAAATGATGGAGCCTACTCAAGGTTTTAAAGTAGAGCCAAATAAAAGTGTAGTTGAACAATCTCAAGTGGATATTCTCACTAAGCAAATGGAAAGTCCTATTGCTACTCAAGCATATCAAGTTCCTCCAATGCATAATCCTTCAATGCAAAATCCTCATCCTCATGTGCAAAATCCTCAAATGTATCAAAACATGTATCCTCAAGCTTCTCAAATAGCTTTTCAAAATCCTCAAAATCAAAATTTTCAAAATCATCAACCGTATAATATGGAAGCTCCTCTTGCACCTCAAGTACCACATGTTGCTCCCCAAGCTCCTCAAATACATCAATTGCATTTTCAAAATCCTAATTATCCTATTCAAGCAATACCTTATCAACAAAATCCTCAATTTCAAAATTTCCCACCACAAGTTAATCAAAATCCTCAAAATCAAAATGGTTTTGTGCGTGGCCCTCGTAGGTGTCCTTGGTGTGATTCGTTAGAGCACTTTTTGAGAGATTGTGAATTATTGAAGGCTGCTAAGGAGCAACGACTAGTAATAGACATAGACAAGAAAATCTGTGACTATCGATCTAGGCTACCTTTGCAAGGAAATTATGGTAAGGGAGGAATGAAAAAACATTATGAAAATATAACCATAATGGACGTAGGAACTAGAGGAGTGAAACTAGAAGCTCTTGATGAACAACAAGTAGAATCAAGTAAACCCACAAAGGAAGGTGATTTTTCTATAGAGGCTTTAGTAAGAGCACGGGATGAGATTAGGAGAATAACAGCTTGGGAGTCACCAATAGAAGATCAATCTCTTATTTCTCACATATCCAATGTAGAAGAAAAACGAAAAAGAGATGAAGCTGAGCCTAGTGAAAGAAGAGTAACACGAAAACAAACCTCAGAGGGAATAGAAACAATCATAGAGCAGGGAGAAACATCACAATCCAAAGATAAAAAACAAGAAGCACAACCCAATGAACAAAAACAAGAGGAGAAACAAAAAGGGAAGAAGACAAAGCAAAGAAAAACAGAACCAAAGCCTTTGGATAAACAAGAACAATCAAAACAAACTGAAGACCAAACACGAGAACATGAACAAAAGCAAGACCCTGAGCAAAAACAAAAGAAACCAAAGAGAAAACCTAAAGCCATCTTGATTTCAGAAATTGAGAGAAAAATAGATCCTATGGAGATTTTAGATGACATTTTGCTTAAGAGTCAAGTGCCTATGTCTTTAGAACAAGTTTTCTCTATTGCAAAGCCTGTTTTTAAAGATAAATTTATCGGCCTAATTAAAAGGAAGAGGTTTCCACTTAATCTAGATACTGATATGCAAGATTCTCTAGATCAAGATCAAGCTATGAATGAAGCCTTAAACTTTGATGAATCTGATGAAGAGGACTTTGATGATGATGAAGTAAATGTTAATAAAAATTTCTTAGGACCTATTCAACCTGACCATGAAAATCATAAAAACAATCCTGAAAGCCACTTTAAAAGAACATTTTGGTCTAGAGGTACATCAGAGATGCATGTTAAAATAGGAAATGATAAGAACACTATCACTGTAAATGCATTAGTAGATTCCGGCTCTGAAATCAGTGTGATTTCAAGAGAAGTCTATGATAAGTTTCGATGGCCCATAGATAAAGATTGTGGATGGCGTATGAGAACTGCAGATAATGGTGTAGGTACCCTGTATGGAGCTTGTGCTAGTGTGCCCATATCCATAGGAGGAATCACAGAAGAGTTTCACTTTCTTATTCAAGATAATTGCTCCTATGAAGTTCTCTTAGGTCAACCCTTTATTTGTGAGAGTCGTATGGAAACTAAAGCCATGGATGATGGGTCTACCTATGCTAGATTTAAGTCTAAGGATGGAATGCAGTCACTTCAAGTCATGACAGTAGGAGTGAATCATCCTAGGAATCGATTGTCAATTAGAAAGAAACCTATTGTTACTCAGGGTCATGAGCATGCTTGTAGTGATTGTGCACCTCGATTCATGTTTGGAGCTACATATGATCAAAATTTCGGATAGAATCCATTGTTGAGCGGGACAACAGTGGATATTGGTTTGACATCTCGCATCCAACCAACATGTACAATAGTTTGTCACTTTGTTTTCCACATTCTAGATTAGATTTTACTATTCCACATATTCCATGGAATCTTCGTCCTATACCTGTTCCAAAGGCTCACTTACCTGAGCTAATGAAACTACTTAAGGAGAAGATAAACATGAGAATTTTAGAGCCATCTTTTGCACCTTACTCAAACAGATGGTTCACTGTGCCTAAAAAGAATGGGAAACTACGTTTTATTCAAGATCTCCAACCCGTCAATAAAGTCACCATAAGGAATGTAGGAACAGGACCCATTGTAGATGAGTTTGCTGAATCATTTTCAGGACATTCTATATATTCAATGGGTGATTTATATTCTGGATATGACCAATTCCAGTTAGCAATTGATAGTCGTGACATAACCACAATGAAAACTCCTTTAGGCTTAGTGCGAATGTGTACTTTACCTCAAGGAGCGACTAATTCTGTGGCTCATATGATGAGTGCTATGAATATGGTCTTACATGATTTTATCCCTCATATAACTATGCCATTCATTGATGATATTCCAATTAAAGGGAGTGAGGAACGTGTAAAGGACATTACTTAAGATTCATCTGGATGTCATAAATTTGTTCTTGACCATATCTCTGATTGTGAAAGAATATTTCAACGATTTGAAGAGGTAGGTCTCACATTTTCCATAGAGAAATCTGTTTTTGGTGTCAACGAGGTGCTTATTGTTGGACATTTATGTGGCCATTATGGTCGAAAGCCATACCCACAAAAAGTTGATGCCATTAGCAAGATTTCTGAAACATGTAACAACGTGAGTGAGGTACGTAGATTTCTTGGTGCTTGTATCTTTTATGTTATTTGGATCCCACACTTTGCTCATGTTGCTGATTGTCTTTATGACTTGTTGAGGAAGAAATGAAAATTTATTTGGACTGACAAACACACTCAAGCTATGCGTAAATTGAAGAAATTATTGCTTGAAGCTCCCATCCTTAAGTGTGTAGACTATTCTGCTAACAAACCTATTATATTGACTGTTGATACTAGTCCTATTGGTATAGGTTGGGTCATAAGTCAAGACGATAGTGAAGGGAATAGATATGCAATTAGGTTTGGTGCCAAAATTCTACATGAAACACAACGAAAATTTCCACAGATCAAACGAGAACTATGGGGTATGGTAACAGCTTTGAAAATAGACAAATAATATTTCATTGGTGCAAATGTCAAAGTTGAGACTGATTGTTTGCCTCTCATTGGAATGATAACCAATTGTTCATCTCCTGATATAGCCATGCTTAGATGGATCTCATATATTAAGTTCATAAATCCTGAGTTAGTTCATATTTCAGGTAAGTCAAACTCAGTTGCTGATATGTCATTAGAGAAAAAAATGAACCCTGCATGGGCCTTTTGGATTAAGGAGTGATTAAGGATGGACCAATGAGAGGAGGGTGGTGGACACAGTCTAGTCCCTTAATCACATAGGCTAGGCATAGGGTTCCCTTGTTTTTGTGTGGTCAAAGAGGATAGAACCATCTATAAGAAGTGGTTTTGGTTGCTTGAATGGTTTTGAAAGCCTTCCAAATGAATTGTAACCCTTGGATGCTCAAAGATCTAAGGGATGAGGTTGAGTGCCAAAAGTCAAGGCATCCTTGCATTTAGGCCCTTGGATGAGGAAGATTCTCAATGGTTGAGATTCAATCTAGCTAGAAAAATGCGCCTCTTGACGACAACCGTTGGATGTGAGATCATATCGGATGGCAGTTATTGATTTCCGAAAAGCAGACGGCGCTTGCACTCATAGCCATTGGATTGATCATGAATCTAAGGGCCCAATTTGAATGAGCACGTTCAAATGGCGCCTTTTATCCTCCTTCCTTGGATGAACTATGAATCAGACGGCTGAGGAATGCACGTGAGGCGAGATCAGCCCCAATCGCGGACGATCGTCGGATCTAACCTCCATCGAATGGCCTAAAACTCTGCAGAGGGTACCAAAAAAGCCTGCGCACAAGAAGACAAAACTCCCACGAACTTCATGACACTCTCTCTCTAGAGAAGCATGCGCATTAATCGTAACCATCCGTTTAAAGCATCCAAAGGCTCATAAATTTCTCATTTTAGAGTTCAAAATACAAAAGCCTCCAAATACTATTTTATTTGAAAATACCACTGGTGGTTTTGTGTCCCTCCCTAATCCACTAGATTAAGCATTTTAACCCCTAAAAATTAGGAATCCTTACAAGGCCCATGCAAGGCTCATATTTTTCCTAATGTTATCGAGAGCTAGATTTGATGATGATCTTGAAAGTGATCTAATAAAGAATGTGAATTTAGTTGACTATGTTCCACATATATATGAGTATGAGAAATTTCATGAGTCTGAGTACGAAGATGAATGGAGAGACATAGGAAAGTATCTCAATACACTACAACCATTACCTAGCTGGACTACGAATAGATTCCGTAACATTAGGAAACGAGCTTATAACTTTTTCCTATGTAATGGTTATCTTTGGAGACATGCTAAGGGTAAGGTTAAGAATCCACAACGAGTCCTGGGAAAACGAGGTCTTCAATTGCAAGTAATGAAGGAAATGCATGAGACATTATGGGCCGGTCATAAAGGATTTTTTGGAACATATGAAAAAATTAGAAGTACCTATTATTGGCCTAGGATGTATGTTGACATTAGTAGCTATGTTTCTACATGTTCTACTTGTCAACTTCATTCATCAGTCAAACATAGAGATCCGTTGCATCCTACTTATCCACCTTGTATTCACTACAAGTGGGTAGTAGATCTTGTAACTATGCCTAAAGGTATCGACAAAATGTGTTACATTGTACTTGCAAGAGAAGACTTAACTAATCATGTAGAGGGACGTGCACTACGATCTAAGACCACTTACAATGTTTGCAAATTCTTGCTTGAAGATGTCATAAGTCGCTTTGGGTACATAGAGAAAGTAGTTGCCGATCGTGGAGAGTTAAATGCGAGAGAAGCTAAAGAGTTCTTTGAGCATCACGGTATTCGTTTGTCTCTCACTACTGCATATAACCCAGAGGCCAATGGTAAAATAGAGAGAGGGCATCCACCCGAGTGGGACATGATTCGTGAAGAGTAGCAGCAGACTCTTGATCGATATCGCCAGCAGCGAAATGCCGCAGCCACACTTTTAGATACGATTGGACCGTCACATTTGGGCAGCGGCAGATATGACACGATGCGTCATGAGTTTGTAAGTACCATTTCATTTATTGAATTTATTTGTGTTAAATTTCTCATGTATGTTTCTCTAATCTTTTTATATTTGTTTCAGGAGCTGGCAATGGGTCGTCCTCCAACACGAATGGAGGAGTCTTACGGATATAGTCATGGTTTTTACATGTTGTTTGTAAGTTTCATGTGAATTTATCTCATTCCATTAATGTTCTTTGTTGCAAGACTGTTGATATGGAACGTTCTTTGCATGTGTATGGTAGTGGAAGTCCAATATTTTGTATTTGATTTTCTTATGGCAATACATTGCTTTGCCACATTTTGTAAAAGCGTCATATATAATAGTGGTTTGCCACACTCTTGTACATGCTTCATTATTGAAATATATAACTTCTTTTGTACATGGCTCATAGTTCATTCTAATTATCTCTTTTGTGTCCAATAATACTCTGTTTCATGAAATCATATTTCGGTTGTCATTAGAGTACACATCACATGTACTCGGTTTTCTTTTGGGCAGAGTGTATTGTCTTTTGTTAAGCAACATCATGGTAATGTTGTTGTAGCAAAAGACAAAACACTCTGCCCAAAAAAATTTTTGCAGGTATGGTTGTCGGTATACGCGATGGTACTCCCAGTAGTGTCATCGGTATAAGCGTCGGTACACCCAGCAGGTGACGGTATAACCGTCGGTACACCTAGCAGGCGACGGTATAGGCGACGGTATCTCTAGCAGAAGCCTCGGTATTTGCGTCGGTAATACCGACCCATATACCGACGCATATACCGACACATATACCGACGCTTTGGTACCAACGCGCAAACCGACCTTTACAATGGCGTCGCGGCAAATTAAGCCGCGTTCATTTTCCTTGGTAAAAACCTCGGTATACCATCGATCTATTGTAGTGGGGTAGAGAGAACGAGAACGGTACACAAAAGCGAGAAAGGATAAGATAGAAAGAGAGGGAGAGAGAAGAGGAATATTGAGAGAGAGAGAGAGGGATAGAGAGAATGGGGAGGGTACACAAAAGGGAGAAAGGATCAGATAGAAAGAGAGGGGGAAAGAGAGAGTCGTCTCAGTTGGCAGCAAGCCCTGCTGGGAGAAGCGATCGGCTGCTCCACGACTCTCTGGAACGCCATCAGAGGGGAGGTCCTATGGAAAATCTGGCGGGAAAGATGTGCTTTCAACTTCGGTGACTCCCCCAAGGAGTGGTCAATTGAGAAATCGTTGTTCCTCCTTGGCAAAAGGATTGCCAACTGTAAAAAATCCCCCCCCTTTAGGCATCATCAAGTACTCCTTTTGATCGATAACAAGCTTAAACCCAAGTGGGCCCCACATGAGGGTGATGAGAGGGTAATTAACCTTCTTTGTAATGTCATCTAAAGCTCTGTAAAAGCTTCCCCTGCTTTGTGGGATCTGGGGGGTCCCGTGGGCACTAGTCCCCTTCTCTTGTACTTTTCTTCATTTAATTCAAGTCCGGGAGAGTAGGCTATTGTCGAACTTCCTTTATATTAAAAAAAAAACCTTCAGTGAGTAAAAAAGAAACAATTTTTCTTGCAATTATTAACTTGTGCTTTGATGATTTTAATCATTGCAAACATGTTGAAAAGGTGGCGTCATGAATGTTAATGCTGGATCAAAAACGATAATGCAGTATTTTTTTTTTTGAGGGTACACCTAGAAGAAAGTCTCAAGGAAACAAAAAAAAATGTAGAACTTGCATATAAGACTTCCTTTGAGACATATCCACCATCCAACACACCACTTCATACCCTACCATCCATTCCAACTAAACCTCGAGAAAGATTAGTCCTAGCAAATCCTACTTTAGAGATCCTGGACATGATGTTCATGCCCTACAAGGCTCAACTTCAAGAGCGGCCAGATATAATTGAGCTTTCCCTAATCTCTCATCTGTCTATGAATGATCATTTTCTATCAAATTGCACTAGAAATGTGGAGGACTCCTTGTGAATAGCATAATTTATTTGTCCCTAACAACCTGATAATGTCTCATATATTTCGGTAAATTTTAATTCAACAAAGACTTGAATGCAAGATGCCTAGAATACTTAGAACAATAATATGTCAATCACTCTTATCTTATAATTTGCATCCATCTCAAGCTTATAGCAGCCATGTTAATTACATAGGTGTACTGAGCAATTCATCCTTTATACTTCTTGATCATGTTTCTACTGCCTATATTAGTAACCTAAAAATATTCTCATCTTCACTCTTAATGCTTTGATAATCTATATTTCTGTAATTAACTAATCTACCTCAAATGATCATCATCTCTTGAATGTTGATGATTTTGATGTGCATTTAAGAATTCATTTGCTCATGATTGAGAGCCATCAAAATTTCTATGTCTATTTGCACACATGTTAGAGCATATTGATCCTCCATGTGATGAAGGAATCGTAATCATGTGTAAACAATAATATTTAGCTCCTCCAAATATATAAGAGAAGAACATACATCCTTATAATCAAAGAGAGAGAGAGAGAGAGGGAGAGAGATTAAGATAAAGATAGAGGGCGATTGAGAGAGAGAAAAGAGGGGGAGAGCGAATAGAGAGAGAGAGAGGGGGAGAGAGAGACAGAGGGATAGAGAGAACGGGAAGGGTACACAAAAGCGAGAAAGGATAAGATAGAAAGAGAGGGAGAGAGAAGAGGAATATTGAGAGAGAAAGAGAGAGGGATAGAGAGAATGGGAAGGGTACACAAAAGGGAGAAAGGATCACATAGAAATAGAGGGGGATAGAGAGAGTGCTAGAGAGAGAAAAAGAGGGAAGATGGTTGGAGATAAGAGAGAGGAAGAAGAGAAGGAAGTTTAAATGAACGCTTTTCTTCCTTTTTCAAAAACCTTCAACGAGTCAAAAAGAAACAATTTCTCTTGCAAGTATTAACTTATGCTTTGATGATTTTAATCATTGCAAACATGTTGAAAAGGTGGTGCCATGAATGTTAATGCTGAATCGAAAACGATAATACAATTTTTTTTTTTTTGGAGGGTACAAGGAAAGTTGAAATGACAATGAAATTGAAATGTCCAGTCGGGCAGAAATCGAACCCACGCCATCAGCCCCACGGCGTTCGATGCTATCCACTACACCAAACCCATTTGGACACGATAATGCAGTATTATTGAGATTGTCGAGAGAGACTTATTTGGTGCCACTAACGTTGTCGAGAGACACGTATGTGCTGAACTCTTGAGAACCTAAGGAGGGGACTGACGTTGCTAGGAGCGCTGCGTCCATTCAATGTTTTAACTTACTTTATGGTGGTCCATGAACTTGAAATTTTCAGCAAGGTAACCGATGGTATAAAGTTTAGGGAAGTGGGCAACTTGACCCATTTGGTACAAACTTTTCGATCAAAGTTCCGGCTTCTAATGTTAGTAGTCCGTCGAACTCCTTTTTGATGCCTTGAGAGGAGACAGATGCATCTCAAGCTGTATATGTGTGCTATATCTTACTTCAAGTCGCCGCTTTCCATTTGTTCGGATTTCATTGTTAAACAGAAGCATGTTGTCAGGGCAAGTCATTCAACCCATTTGATGTGGTTAACGAGTCCATGAGCGGTCGTCTGCATTGAAAGACACTACCGTACGCCGCTAGACTCATGGTTTCTTAGCAAGATGGTTGCACTTTGATTCAATGTCCCCCGATCCACAGTCACCTCGATCCCACCAGGACATGTGGCATTGCCTGTACTTCTACTACTTGTCATCATGTACTGTGTCATCATGTGCAAACTATGCAGCATACTATTCCAGACTTGAGGCACCCATCAGATCATAGTTCTTTTGTTCCGAGCTGCGATATTAGAGCAGTTCATCTATACATAGAGCGAGACAGCACAGTTGTATGATCTCTCCTTTTGTGGTTGCAGATCATGTGCGTGTGTCCCAAAGGCTGCAGACAGCCTGCATTACCACTCAACCTCAAGCTTTGTTCTCCTTTGTACTAAATGCTATATGTCCTTCTGCACCTTCCTTATTGTTTGGAGTCTTCCGTTGGCTGTCCGGTCCATGACCATGTACTTATCTGGTAGGCACCAACGACCTCTGGAAGTCGCAGCTCGCAAGCACTAGTGTATCATTCCTTGCCTGCTCTTTATATATCATAGATTGAGCAAACCCACAACCGCCCTCGCACTGTACTTCCTCAACCCTTGAGGCCTTCATCTCACATCTTCTTCCCAATCTAGATGGCATCGATTGGCCTAGTGATCGTCTTCTTACTTTTGCCGGGAGCCCTCCTTTGCCGAGCATCGGCCTCTAGCAGTTACGGCGCTGGTGGATGGAGCAGCGCACACGCTACATTTTATGGTGGAAGCGATGCTTCCGGCACCATGGGTAAGCAGTCGTATGGAATGCATCATCGGCTTGTGTTTCTCGTTCTGAGTTCCAGTAATATAATACATCGTGCTCTCTGTCTGTACACAGGTGGTGCGTGTGGATACGGGAATCTCTACTCATCCGGCTATGGAACCGACACGGCAGCCCTAAGTACTGCTTTATTCAATGGCGGACTGAGCTGTGGTGCGTGTTTCGAGATACGCTGCGATGTGTCGTCCGATCCCGAGTGGTGCATCTCCGGTACCTCTGTCGTGGTCACTGCGACAAATTTCTGCCCCCCAAACAATGCACTACCCAGCAACGCCGGCGGCTGGTGCAACCCTCCCCGTGAACACTTCGACATGGCGCAGCCTGCGTACGAGAAGATTGGCATATACAAGGGGGGCATCGTCCCCGTGGAGTACCGACGAGTTCCGTGTGAGAAAAGAGGCGGTATCCACTTCACAATCAACGGTCACTCCTACTTTAACCTTGTCCTCATCACCAACGTCGGTGGTGCGGGCGACATTCATTCCGTTTCCGTGAAGGGAGACCGCACCGGTTGGCAGCCCATGTTGCGAAATTGGGGCCAGAATTGGCAGAGTAATGCTCTGCTCGATGGACAGAGCCTATCCTTCCAGGTCACTACAAGCGACGGCCGTACAATCACATCTTATAATGTCGCTCCCTTCGACTGGCGGTTCGGCCAAACATTCAGTGGCGAGCAGTTCTAGTCCGTCCCAAGCCAAAAGGCAGCTAGCTACCAAGGAGGCCTCCCTCGATCCAGCTCTAGCAGGCAGAGGTTGCAGAGCGCTTTTCATGTGCAGCCCGCAGCTAGAAGATACTCCATTGGTTTTTCAAGGAGAAGATAGGAAAAAGATGGAAAGGGTCAGAGCTCCCAAGTGAAATTGTGTCCTAATTCTAATTAACCATGGGGATGCACTAGACTAGGTACAACTAGCTTGCCACCTCCTCTTTGTGTTAGAGGCCTTCCTCAATCTAGTTCTAGCTAGTAGAGTTTGGAGGATGCTTTTCGTGTGCACCACCTACCTAGAAAGATGCTATGACCATGATGATGCCTACCTATGCTTTGTATCAGAGCATTAGTAAAATGAAGGTTTCTTACATATTACTAAGCTCTTGTGTAGCCTCTATTCCACCATTCATGGTGCTCTAAATGAGACATCTTCTGTTTCTTATTTTTGACATCGACTCCACCTTTGTTCGTTGATTAGGAACTCCTAGGATTCTCCACGATCGTCACTTTGTAAATTGAACTCTCCAATCTCTATTCCTGGGAACAACCCTGAATTACATAATCTTGTTCCCTGTTTGCTTTAATAACACAGCAAAACATACAAGTCATCATATTGTTAACGAATCTCATTTTTCATTCTAACCAACAATGGAATATATCTTAATTGTAAGTTGCATTGGTGTACTTGTAAAGATAGTGGGGTTTGAATACAAGTTCAAATGTCCAAAGGCTTAAAATCATCTTGATGCTAGCATGAGAATGTGGGGAATAAAGTGGATCCCTTGGGTCTCTGCAATATTGGTGTCTCAAATTTCAAGCTTCATAGAAGAGTAGGTTGAATATTGAACTTCCTAGAAATAGAAAGAAAAATAATGAGAATATGATCATCAACCTTTAGTCATCACCAATGGAGGAACACAAATGACAAGTCTTTCCAGCCTTTTGTGAAGTTTTCGATGGCATACTTATATAGGTTATGCATATGTTGGAAGGGTGGATACTTAAAAAAGTGAGTATACTTGCTATAAAGTAGCTTGAAGAAGGGTAAAGACAAGCTAACACCATGCTCTTCTAGAATAACATACAAGGAATAAGTTTATCCCAGTCGCAGAAGTCGAATCAATGGGGAGGAGAAGGTACTAGGTTTCATCTTGATTGCTGCATACAAGAAAATGTTTTGACAAAGGCTCTCTATAACCATATATAGATCCAATTCGTGTTGATTTGCATTAAGTTGATTACAACACATACACATACTATATTAATGCGAGTATACTAGCACAAATACAATGTCAAAATCATCCAAACTAGAATGCATGTTAAATTGTAGTCGAATTGTTAAATTGTTGATGCATGTATACTCAAGTTTCAATTAAATTTACACATAAAATTCAATTAGCAAATCTACGTAGTAACAAGTTTGGGAAGAAAATTCATCATCCTCTCTCATGTGTAGATGTTATAGTCACATTTTTATTAGATGTATGATAGTCATGAAGGTTCACGAAGAAGAAGAAGTTTGTGCACGCTATCATTGTGATTCAAAGCTAAAGCTTGCAATAGAGTTGAAAGTTTGAATTATAACCTCAACCTAAGGTATTTATGAATCAAATTAAATGCATATGTTTACTAACTTTGTGGGTTCCATTGGGAAGATGGAAAGAAATTATTGAATGGAGTCAATCATTGCATGGAGAAAACACAAGTCATTAGGGCAAAAAACACCAAAAAAGGGTTGTTTGCTAACTATGAATTAAGAAAACTGCAAGATTACAACCACCATGTGCTAGAGAGATGACTCTCCTCCCAACCAAATGCCTCTATATATAGCTCTCTCTAGGGGAGTACTTGCTTGGGTAGGTCGTTACTAAACATCCATGTGTCAGCCATGTAACTACATGTTCGCAAAGTGTCCCAGTTATGTAGAGTTAACTCAAGTGGATGCTTCTAGTAGAAGGTTCTAGAGCTCTTTGGGCAAAGCACTCTCCCCATGTACCCCATCAGGGTTGAACCCAAGACATCCTCCTTCACACCCTTGAGACTTAACCACTTGGCTAAGTGGATGATTTGGTTACAAGAGTAGATGACCTCCTAGTAAGTCTAAACTCGAGATCTTTGGTCATACACACACATGACCAAAGAGTGTCCGATTTTAGATCCGTCTAAAAAGGCCAGATCCTTAGATCATAGACTTACTTTATTACATTCTTTTGCCCTTGGAAAATATTTTCGTCCTCGAAAATAGAGCTATACACATATTGGAGGCTACCCCCAAGCCTCATGTTCTAAAACTGGAAGAACATGATCATGTTGTAGATATAGAAGAACATGTCTCATCTCTATGGTGGCTTCCCTGCCCAAATGATTCAAAACACTATCTCGCTTTGCATTTTGATACCCTACTTAGTTCATATCTTTTGTTTCCTTGATGTTGAAGTAATCTTGAAATATCTTGAGATACTACTTTTATCCTTCTTTTTTTTGTTGAGAAAACAGGAAATTTGGAATAAATGATGAAATGTGTGTAAGTACAGAGGGTAGGCTCCCCCACAATAGAAGGTACAAAACAATTTTCCAAATCCAATGGAAGGATAACTAGGGGGGAAATGAAGGTACATAATAGAGAAATAACATCCTACTACTCTACAGAGGTTTCAAACGAGAAAATCAGACAATGTGAAGATCAATGGGTACACATCAAAAAAAGCATCAATACGTACATCTTAGAACCATCTCAAAGCTAGTGCTCGAGTACAACTTTAGCAAGGATTCTCTTCATTTACTAGGAGGGGTAGATCTTAGATGCTCAGATAGACAGAAGTTCTCAGCACGAGTGGAGGTAGTAGCACCAATACATTGAACACCTGCTGCTCTGATGCCTTGAACAAATTTATGATACTAAGAGCTGCAATTTTGCTTCATAATAGCTTGGTTTCTGGATCTCCATATAAACCACAAAGCATGTTCTCTCTAGATATTCCATAGAGGATAGTCAAATCTACTACAATAGCCAAGTAAAGTTTCTTTGTAACTTAGATTGACCTACAAGCTTTGATAAATATTCTGAAAATATCTCTAGTTGGCCTGAGCATGCCTATAGTGGAAGAATAAGTGGGGGATGTCCTCCTCGGAACCACAAAACACACATACTCCATCATAAATTCCAAATTGATTGGCTTTGGAACCACACCATACAACCTTGTGAAGAATCAACCACAAAAGATAAGACTGTTTAAGGATGTATGGTATGTTCCAAAGGGTTCTAAATCTCTGCTACCACTGTGAGGGCTTCCAACTAATCTTCCATTTGTTTTTGAGCTAGAGACATTTTAATCAGTGTGTAAACTGCTAGTTCTATGTTAAATGAGAAGAAGTTACCTAATTATCTATGGGCAGAGGTTGTTTCCACATCCACCTACTTGGTCAACATGCTTCCATCCAAATCATTGGATGTTATGAAACCCTATGAAGCATGGAATGGTAGGAGACCCTCATGAAAACATTGAAAAATATTTCGGTGCATTTCTTATGCACACATCCCCTCACAAATCAGCGGAAAGCTTGACCCTAGCGCTAAGAAATGTATATTTATTGGGTATGATCAGAACCAAAAGGGGTGTTGGCTATACAATCCCAATAACAAAGCATTTATAGTTAGTAGGGATGTAGTATTTGAAGAAAATAATTGATGGTTTGAAGATGATTGCAAGAAATTCAAGTTAGCATATGATTTTGAAAATGATTTTCCAACCCTCACTGAAGAAGATCAACACTTAGCAGAAGATATCAACTCAGAGGATGAAGAATAGATTGACTTCAAGGCTTGGAAGTCAAGAGGCAAGGTCAAACTCAAGCAATTAGAACACATACCACAGTCTTCGAATCAAGCACTAAGGAGATCACAAAGTGAAAGTAAGAAGCCCATAAGGTATGGATATGATACATCTTTAGTCACCAAGCACTCCATGTATATCACTAAAGAGTTTATGACATAGAGCCTTATTCATTTGAAGAGTTTATGAAGATCAAATATGTTTTTGATCGAAACAAATTTGGCCAAATAATTCTTCTTAAAAGAATACAACTAGACTCATTTTTCATAAGAGTTACTTTGTTGTTCACGAATTTATAGTGTCATAGAAAGAACAAGGTGTAAAATCTTGCTACATATATTAAGTATTTTAGTAAAAAAATCATAAAGAAAACTATTGTTATTGTTAGACTCAACATTGATTCTTACTTCCCAATAGTATATCTATGTGTATGATTGTGAGTATACATGTATTATGATTGTTTGAATCAATATTGATTCTTACTTCATAATAGTATATATATGTGTACTTGAGTGTATAATTTTGAATGAAATCTATTGTAATTGTTTGACTTAACATTGATCCTTACTTCACAATATTATATGTATATGTGTGTATGATTGTGAATAAAAATGTATTGTGATTTTCTGAATCAATATTGATTCTAACCTCACAATAGTATGGGAAGGTGTATGTGTATGTGCATGTATGTTATATGATTGTAAGTGAAAATCTAATATGATTGTCTATGTGCATGCATATGTGTGTGTATGACTATGAATTCAAAACTATTGCAATTATTGGACAAGATTTTATCTTTGTTTTATAATTTTAGGGTTGAGAAGCTATTCATAAGTGAAGATCAAAGGCATCTAGGGCTGCGTATCAATAAGAGAAGGTTCTTGTTGTATCCATTCAATATAACTTCGCAGATCTGTAGATCTCCTTTAGGAAGTTGTATTGTATTGATACAACAAGAACCTTCTCTTAGCTGAAATGTTGGGACATCGAGAGGGATGGTGAAGTTTTGATAGAAATCAACTTATGCACTTGATCTTTGGATAGTTACAACAAAAAAGGTGCAAATAGGTGAAAACAATTTTACTTTTTATGATATAGTTTAGTATTTTTTGAAGCATATAATAATGATTTTTTATTTCTTTATATTTTTATAGGTTATTTTGAAGGTTGTTTGATTTCAACCTAAGCAGGTGGTGATAGGTATTAATAAGTGAAGATCTATGGCATCTTGGACAATGTACATCAGTTGAGAGAAGGTTCATGTTCTATCAATACAATACAGCTTCACAGATCCATAGATCTTCTTTAGGAAGTTATTGTATTAATACAACATGAACCTTCTCTTAAGTGAGATATTGGCATCAAGAAAATCTCATCAAGAGGGACTTGTTGGGAGAAAAGAAATCGGGTTGTTGAGATGATAGCATGAAGGGGGACTTGTTATGGCCAAGTTTTGATAGAAATCGGCTTATGCACTCGAAGTTTCGATACTTATGACAAAAGAGATGTAAACAAGTAATAAAAGATTTTACTTTCTATTATATATTTTAATATTTTTTTTCAAGCAAATAAAAATGAATTTTTACTTTTTTTGTATTTTTATAGGTTAATTTGAAGGTTGATTGATTTTGAGTTGAGTATGAAGGTAGAAATTTGCCACTAAAAAGGGATCATGTGTATGTATGTATGTGCATATGTGTATATGCATGTGTATGTATGTAGGTGCATGTGTGTGTATACATGCATCTATGTATGTATGCATATGTATGTGTATGCATATGGGTGTATGTACGCATGAGTGTATATGTGTGTATGTATATGTGTATGTATATGTGTGTGTCTATGTGTGTATGTATATGTGCAAGTATATATATGTATGTGTATGTGTATGTGTATATGTGTATATGTGCAAGTATCTATATGTGTATGTGTGTGTATGCATATATGTGCATTTGTAAATGTGTGTGTATGCATATCATATATCTGTGCATTTATGTATGTGTATACATGTGTGTATATGTATGTGTGCGTGTATGCATATGTGTGTATGTGCATGTGTGTGTATGCATGTATCTATGCATGTATGCATATGCATGTGTATGTATGTATGTGTGTGTATATGTGTGCGTATGTATATGTGCAAGTATATATATGTGTGTGTGTATATGTCTATGTGTGTGTACATGTGTACATGTTTGTGTGTGTGTTTATGTGTGCATGTTTGTGTGTGTATGCATATGTATGTATGACATGCACATACATACACACATGTATACACATACTTTGAAAGTTGTAAAAAAAAAACATTTTTACATTTGAGGAAAATTCTCTAAAGCTCTATATCAAATGCATTTTCGTAAATATATTTGCAAAACTTTTCGATCCAAAACTTTCTGTTCGAAAAGATTTTCGATCGAAAGCTTATCCTTGTCCATTTTGTTTTAATGTTTATTCACATAACCCTGAATAAAATGATTATATTCAGTTTTTTTTATTACTCAATCGAATAAATGCAACCTAGTTAACTACCACCATGTGCTAGAGAGATGACTCTCCTCCCAACCAAATGCCTCTATATATAGCTCTACCTAGGTGACTGCCTGCTTGGGTAGGTGTATACTAACCATCCATGTGTCAACCATGTAAGTGCATGTGTGCCAAGTTTCCTAGTTAGCTAGATTTAACTCAAGTGGGTGCTTCTAGAAGGTTCTAGAGCTCTTCGGGCAAAACACTCTCCCCATGCACCCTATGGGGGTTGAACCCAAGACCTCCTCCTTCACACCCTTGAGACTTAACCAGTAGGCTAAGTGGATCAGTTGGTTGCAAGAGTAAATGATCTCCTATTAAGTCTAAACCCTAGATCTTTGGTCATACAAATGGGTGACCAGACTGTGTTTGATTTCAGATACCTCTGAATCGGCCGGATCCTCAAATCATAGACTTACATTATTAGAAAAATTGACAAATAGGATCTTTCCTCTTCTAGAAAAATATAACATTCTTGCATCGTTTAATTGTACCAAAAAAATGTTTCTTTTTAGAAAATATGCTCTAAACGCACCGGTAACATGATGGAGTTTCTTGTATTGAGTGAGTAATTTTTGTTTTCATACAAAAGAGAATATTTTTGGACACCACACAATGCAACTCTTTAAATTTCCAAGAGAGAAATGATTTTTGAAGATAAGAAAGATTTTTGGGCTCACAAAATTCTATGATATTTGTTTCATGGTTCATACATCAAGCCAAAAGTTTGGGACTCTATTCCATGTGCACAAAATATTTTGTCTTTAAATAGTCATGAAGTTTGCGAATCTCGGTTTCAAATGGCTTCAACTTCTCTTTGTCATTCCAATGGTGTAACCTCATGTGAGGTTTATAAAAGAAGAGAGGATTCCTTATGGAAACTTCTTTCTATATAGCTAAGTGATTTTGTGACTATGCTTCCTAGGCATATTCTTAGTTTCAAATTAAAGAGATGTGGCTGATTCCAAGAGTTCAACTTGTGTAGATTCCTAAAGACCTCGTGCTAAATAATCATCTGCCATTCTCGTCATACTATAAGTGAACTTAAGAAAATGCTCTATTATTATTGTTAGCCATTTTCTGTATTCCAAGATATGTTTTTTTGCATTGCATATATTTTGCCTTCCAATGTTCAAAAATGAAAAACAAATGAATATTTAATAGGAACATTCAAAGTTCTTTATAGGGATTATGTAGAATTTTTTTTTGCAAACAAATCTGTTCCATTTTTCAATAGCACTCAATTATTTATATATTTTGCAGATTATGGGGTACCAACAAGGACGAGCGTTTATGGAAATCTTGTACATCTACGTGATCCTTGCATGTCTTCATTAGATTGGGATTCTGTTGCTCAATCGATAGTTTCAAGTTTTCTCTACAAAATGAATGATGACATTCAAAGGGCAATATGACCAAGCCCAGTTTCACCAAGGAAAAAGATTCGATGGTTTTTGCCTTTCACATTTTTTGTAGTATGTTTTAAAAACATGGTATTATAGAAAACAAAAATAATGTGCTTGAATAAGAGAGTTTGAATTTCAGAGACTGATGATGGTTTAGGTAGGGAATGGGAAAGTAATGAATTTCAAAAGCTAGGAGACATCATTTTATGTAAAATTAGATCCAATTCTCTTTCAATTTCATGTCAAATATCTCAACAATCTCTTGTTTTAGGTTATGTGGAGAAAAAGATTGGACTCTTGATACTCTTGGATTCAGAGGAAAGCTCTCTTCTGAGTTATAATTATTGATGGATCTTGAGTTTCAACATAGGGAAATAATTTTCACTGCAAATTGGAAACTCAAAAATCTAAGAGAGCTCCTAGAGTTCCTTGACAAGGTTTCACCACAGTTGAGATTCTAACTCGATGGTGCAATAGCAAACATAAGATCAGAGAAAGTATTAGCTAACATTACTTCGCTTCTCTCAAAGAAGATTGGAATACCTTATTCATTGGAAATGGTATGACATCAATGATCGTACTTGGGGACCTGCAGAAAACCTTCAAAGGGCACCTGTCAAGGTTCGAGAATTCCATAAGAGAAATCGAATGAACTCTAGACCAAAGAATATGACTGCTCCTCGTGGAACTCGTTGCTTGAGGGGGAGGTGATGTCATGGACAAAGGAGACCATCTTGAACCTTAGATTCCATGTGAATCCTATATCTCATGATTGGTGCAAAATTAAGAGAAACCAATGCTTTCATTGCGTCCAAAATTGCCAAAAACCCTAACATCCACTATCTATTTGCTAAGTTCTGATATCCGGAGTTATTGATAGATTTGCTAATATCATTGATACTACTCTTGGGAGCTCAAGGAGTCGTGATAGTCAAGTAGGTACTCTCCAAGTTCTAGTTTCAGTTCTTGTCTTGTTCCTTGTTCGAGTCTTGTCTAGTCTAGTTCTTGGACATACTATATTGTCCTCTTGTAGTCTCATAGTACAAGATCCTGTCGAGTTCTTTCCTCTATCTAGTTCATCTCCCAGAAGGGAGTTCTTGTAATCCAGAGACCTTGATCCATACTTACAATCCCGGGTTGTGGGATCTCATGTATTATTTCTAGGTGAGTTATCTATACCTATTAGTCCCAGGTTGTGGGACTCTTTGTATCAGTCACGTATTCTTGTATCGTTTTCCCTGCATGGGTGTTCTTGTAATCAGAAGTATATTTCCGAAATCTTGTCTAGTGTAGTTCGGGAGCACAATCTAGTGCTCCCCTAACACAAAGTAGTTCCAATCACACGTTCTTGGACAATCATGGCAAAGCCTGATCAAGTGTAGTTGACCTTGCGACAAGAATAAAGACTTATTCTTTATTGTTGCTACAATAAAACCCAAGCCCACATACTTGGTTAATTAACTTATGCTTGATTTATTGGAATATCCTATTCAAGACTTCATATGGTTAGTCTCTTGTAAAAATCCTTCATATTTTTCCTTGTAAAATTGGATTACACCCACATGGTGTTAGGGAGCTCTAAAATCACAAATCAATCAGTTGTTGAGTGATGATGAATTCTATCCTACACTTTAGGATTCACCTTTTAGGTAGACGTTTGAATTTGAATTCAAACCTTGGATCCAAACATGACTATAAAAAGAGGATCTAAAAGACCCGTGTGTATCTCGAGCTTGGGAGATCATTTTGAAGTACATTCATTGCGAAGTTGAGAGCTCATCTAATAGCCATTCACCTCTCACACATTGAGCAATGTATGATTGCCAATGAAATTGTATTTGTACATGTTTTAATACGTATATGATCATTACATTCTCATTTCACTTCTCTATTATAACTCAATGAGAATACCGATCTTCTCAAAGCTTGTTATCATTTTCTAGTTGATCATTTGCTATGATTTAAAGAATTTGGGATTCAGCATATTGTTGATTATGCTTCTACAAAGTTTCATTAGATTTGCTTCTCGAGATCATAAGATATTTACATAACTTTGCTCATTGGTCTGATGAGTGTTGCAGCCCATGATTGTTGGGATGGAGCTATGACTTGCTAAACTTCTTTCTCTGCATGTCGTCCATAACTTTTTATGAAATCACTCATGATTGATGTCTTACTAAGTTAATTAGAGTTCCCCAGAAGGAATCAAGTCAAGTTTTGTTCTGCTCAGAGAATTGATCAAAGCACTAAACAAGTGTAAGAGCAAAAATAGCGAGTCTTTACTTTTTGGATCAACTCCAACATAACTATTTTGATCCACCAATTAGTGGATCATCTTCCAAGATACATATATCATTATTTGTGCTCATTAGCAAGCAAAAGGGGCGCACTACAATTTCCAACCATCATTCTTAGTAGGTGTGAAGCAAGATTTAGCTACACCACTTCATCTCTGGTGACTATCCACCATCTCCTCTAACAATGGTATCAGAGCAACAACAATGGAGATGGGAGATGGATTTCCATCCGTTCATTGAAAAATTGGACAGGAGCAACTACTCAACATGGTCACTTAGCATGCAAGTCTACCTTCAAGGGAGAAGTCTATATGGATACATCTCATGAGATGAAGAGATGCCAATATTTAGGAGGAAGGAACAACCTACAAGGGAAGAGCAAGAAAGCTTAACCCCATGGTGTGAAAAGGATGCTCTTGCCAGATCATATTTATTGAACTCAATCTATGATTTCTTGTTATCGGATGTTGGGAACTCCAAGACCTCCCAAGAGACTTGGGAAGTACTCTCATCATATTTATTCTCAAATACAAGAGCTAGGAAGAATCAATCATGGATGGAGTTTACAACTCTAAAGAAGCAACCAAAGCAAGGAGTGGTTGAGTATATAACCAAGATGAAACATGTGGCTGACCAACTTGCACACATTGGAGAGGACATAGAAGAAGAACACATAACAAGGCAGATCATTAATGGAATCAAGGCTAATGACAAGTGGGAGTCCTTCACCATAGGAATGGACCTTTCCATGGATATGCAAATACCTAACCTCAACACCATGATGGGGCAACTCTTCACCCATGAGACAAATCTCAACAAGAATGATGAAAAGTCTAGAGATAATCCATCTTTTGCCCTTTATATAGATAAGAATAAATCTAAGGATAAAGGTAAAGGCAAGAGGTAGAAGAATGCTTCTAGAATACAAGGAATCAAAGGAGAAGAGGATTCCATAGAAGTAGCTATGGGCAATCAAGAGGCAGATACAACAATAATGGAGGCAACTACAACCATAACTACAGTCAAAGCTATAAAAACAAGAATTATCAAGGAGGCTTTAGATGAAGAAGGGACTACAACAACTATAATGAAGACCAAGAAGAATCATTACTCATCATGAACATGATATCCAAGCAAGGTAAAGATGATAAGCATCTTTTCTACATTGATTCAGGTTGTTCAAATCATGTGGGTGGAAATGTAGCTCTATTATCTGATCTTGAAGAACCCAAAGGGAAGCATGCAGTATAAACAAGTGATGATACTAAACATTAAGTCAACCAAATTGGAAATATCAAAACATCTGATGGTAGCATGAACCTTTTGAGTAAAGTTTTGTATATGTCAACTTTAACCAGAAACCTAATTCGTGTTGGGCAGATTGTTGAGAAAGGTTTATAAGTAAGATCCACTAAGCATGTAGCATATTTAGAAGACCCCCAAGAAGGCTTCAAGAGGATTGCCAAAGGTGAGAAGCCAGGTAGATTATTCAAATTTGAAATTGAAGACACAAGGAATATAGCACCATTCAATTATAGAGATCAAACCTTATTTGAGTTAGAAATATGGGAAAAAAGGCTAGGACACATAATAGAAAGGACTCTGAAGCAAATATACAAGGATCAAAGTGTGCTTGGCATTCCCAATGTGATCAAGCAACAAATATGTAAATGTGGAGCATGCCAATTTGGCAAAGCTCACAGGCAACCATTCAACAAGAGAGGATACATTCATGGACTATTTGGATCTTGTATACACTAATGTGTGGGGTCCTAGCAAAGATGAATCCATCTCGGTTTCAAGGTACTATGTTTCATTTATTGATGATTACAGTAGATAAACAATCCTTTATTTCATGAGGCATAAGGATGAGGTATTTACATGTTTCAAGAAGTACTTGGCACTAGTTGAAAATCAAATAAGAAGAATCTTTAGGAGGATCAGATCTGATGGAGCTGGTGAGTACTTTTCACATGACTTTAATTCATTTCTACTGGATAGAGCCATAAAGAGGGAAGTAACAATAAGATACAATCCTGAATTGAATGGAGTGGCAGAGAGAAAGGAACATGTTAATTGCTAAAGCTACTCGGTCTATGTTAAATGAAAAGATCTTACCTAATTATCTATGGGCAAAGCTATTTCCACAGCCACCTACTTGGTCAACGGGCTTCCATCCAAATGATTGGACGGTATGACACCCTATGAAGCATGGAATGGCAGGAGACCATCATCAGACCATTGCAAAATATTTGAGTGCATTGCTTATGCACACATTCCCTCACAAATCAGAGGAAAGCTTGACCCTAAAGTTGAGAAATGTATATTTAATGGGAATGATCAAAATAAAATGGGGTATAGGATATACAATCCCACTAAAAAAGCATTTATAGTTAGTAGGAATGTAGTATTTGATGCAAATAATTCATGGTTTGAAGATGATTGTAGGAAAGTCAACTTACCATATGATTTTTAAAAATGATTTTCCAACCCTCACTCAAGAAGATGAATATTTAGCAGAAGATATCAACTCAGAGGATGAAGAAAAAATTGACTTCAAGGCTTGGAAGTCAATAGGCAAGGTCAAAGTTAAGCAATTAGAAGACATACCAGACTCTTCAAATCAAGCACTAAGGAGATCACAAAGAGAAAGCAAGAAGGCTATAAGGTATGGATATGATACATCATTAGTCACCAAGCACTCTGTGCATATCACTAAAGACTCTATGATAGAACAAACTTCTTCATTTGAAGAGGCTAGGAAGAAGAAAGAATGGAGAAAAGCCATGCATGAAGAAGTGGAAGCACTTGAGGAAAATGATACTTGAGATCTAGTCCCCAAGAAACAAGGCATGAAGGTAATTGGATCCAAGTGGATATATAAAATAAAAAAGAACTCAAATGGCTCTATAAACGGGTACAAGGCAAGGTTAGTGGCAAAAGGATTTGCCCAAAATCTTGGAGTGGACTATGAACAAACATTTTCACTTGTGGCAAAGATGCCAACAATTAGGGTTTTGGTAAGTGTTGTTGCTTCTTAAAATTGGAATTTGTATCAGTTAGATGTAAAGAATGCATTCTTAAATGGATGCATATCAAAAGAATTCAAGTTTTGAAGATGAAGATAAAACAGGTTATGTATGCAAGCTTAGGCAGGTACTCTATGGTCTCCAGCAAGCTCCTAGAGCTTGGAACCATAGGCTTGTTACTTATTTGTAGGACCAAGGCTTCGTTGCAATGAAGGCAAATTTTTCTTTATTTGTTTAAGAAGAATAAATTAGAAGTTATCTACTTATGTGTCTATGTAGATGACATCATTATTATAGGCAATGATGCTAATGGCATCAAGCAGGTCAAGGCTCAATTAATGAAGGAATTTAAAATCAGTGATCTTGGTTTATTAACCTAGTTTTTTGGCTTAGAGCTTGTGTATACAGATTCTCATATATTTATCACACTACAACAGATCGATGGTATACCGAGGTTTTTACCGAGGAAAATGAACGCGGCTTTATTTGCTGCGACGCCGGTTTAAAGGTCGGTTTGCGCGTCGGTACCAAAGAGTCGGTATAGGCGTCGATATACGCATCGGTATATACATTGGTATAATCGTCGGTATATGCGTCGGTATAAACGTCGGTATATGCATCGGTAATCGGCTTTTGCTGCATCGCCTCCTGGGTGTACGGACGGTTATTCCGATGACACTAGTGGGAGTACCGTCGCGTATACCGACGACCATACCTGCAAGATTTTTTTTGGGCAGAGTGTTTTGTCTTTTGCTATAGCAACATTATCATGATGTTGCTGAACAAAAGACAATACACTCTGCCCAAAAAAAACCGAGTACATGTGATGTGTACTCTAATGACAACCGAAATATAATTTCATGAAACAGAGTATTATTGTACAAAAAAGAGATAATCAGAATGAACAATGAACCATGTACAAAAGAAGTTATATATTTCAATAATGAAGCATGTAGAAGAGTGTGGCAAACCACTGTCATATATGACACTTTTACAAAATGTGGCAAAGCAATGTATTGCCATATGGAAATCAAATAAAAAATATTGGTCTTCCACTGCCATACACATGCAAAGAACGTTCCATATCAACAGTCCTGCAACAAAGAACATTAATGGAATGAGATAAATTCACATGAAAATTACAAACAAGTAAAAACAAAGTTTATAAATTAATTACCTCATCGCAAACGCTCCCATGAAACTACCGCACCGCGTCCCTCCAAGTCCTACAATAGTGAAGTCAACCCATGATTATATCCATAAGACTCCTCCGTTCGTGTTGGAGGATGACCCATTGCCAGCTCCTGAAACAAATATAAAAAGATTAGAGAAATATATATGAGAAATTTAACACAAATAAATTCAATAAATGAAATGGTACTTACAAACTCATGACGCATCGTGTCATATCCGTCGCTGCCCAAATGTGACGGTCCAATCATGTCTAGACGTGTGGCTACGGCATTTCGCTACTGGCGATATCGATCAGGAGTCTGCTGCTTCTCATCACGAATCATGTCCCACTCCTCGGATCGTCGATGCGACATGACCTCACATGCGGTGTGCAGAATCCGCTCTGAACTGACAATTGATTGTCCATCGGCTGGTCGAAACTCCTGGTAAATCATCTGTGTGATATACTTTTTCTGATCTTTATCCTATTCACTCCAGTTCAGCATGATGGAGTGTCCAAACTGGATGGAGCAAAGCTGTCGTATGCGTGCACGCATTGCTTTGCCAGCCGCATCCATCACCGGAGCTCCATCTCGGATACTATACACGTTGGAGTCATCATGGTCATGACCACCCCAAGGTGTACGTGGTGTACTGCGTGGTGTAATGCGTGGTGTACTGCGTGGTGTACTGCGTGGCATACCTATATCTGAGGTACTCTTCCTAGGAGTAGAAGCGGGCGACACAAGGTCCGTTGCACTACCTCCACAACAACCGCCTCCTCCACCTCCAGACCTACCTATAGATCCACTCTGAGAACCTCCTGCTGCAGAGCGTGATCTCGATCTACGAGACGGGCCAGACCCTGTATCGCGCTGAGGTGTCGAACGCACATGTCTACTAGTAGACCTAGTAGGAGATGGCTGCAAAGATGGTTGTGGTGGAGTCATAAAGCTAGGAGACATACCTTCGACGGGAGTAGCACCACCCTCAGGAGTGACACCGGCTGGAGTGACAACAGCGGGAGTGACACCGGCGGGAGTGAGGCCAACGGGAGTGAGGCCGGCAGGAGTAAGGCCGCCAAGAGTGAGGCCGGGAGGAGTGCTACCAGGAGCGATCCAATACTGTGATGCAGCGGCCATATACGCATGAGGAACCTGAGAGATGAACTCCAAAAACTGCTCCTCTGTCATGGAATGTGGAGTGACTGGAGGACTGTCTCCCATTGTGCTCTGTAATAAAAGAACTCAAATAATTAGCATGCGATAAGAAAAATAATATAAGGAATAAACAAAAAAAAAACCAAAAATTAGTACGTACAAGTGTTTTATTCAAAAGTCCTCTATTCTAGCATCCTCTTGAAGATCCGATGCACCGAGAATATCTATCTCTAAATTGATGGCTTCTAAATCGCTTGCTATGCTGGTTTCCTCCTGATCATCGTCTATTGCTTCGTCTTCTCGAACAATGACCTCTTCTTCTCGAACAATGATCTCTTCCTCCTCAACTATCGAATGAATCTCTGAGTCCACTAGAGATGGACTTTCTTCTACATCTATGTTTTCAAAAATTCTTCTACTACGTGGAGCGACTTGTAAAGCAAATAGCCACTCTGGGTCTTTTGAATCTGGTATAAAAACAACTTGCTCACAGTGTTCGGGAAGTACAAATGTATCCCTTTCATCTGTCCATAATCTTGTGGAGTCGACTTGAAGCAAACCGCTCTTATCTCGTTTCACTGTTGTGTTTCTTCCAGAGGTGACTACTTTGAACCATTTCACGTCAAAAAAAAAGTAATCAAACTTTCTGAAAGATAGTTTCAAGATGTCTTGAATCACACCACAATAATCTAACTCGCCTTCTAGAGCATTATCATCTCTTGCACTCGCTCTACTTTTTTGCAAAAAATTCACCATCACTCCACTATCAAAAGTAGACCGGTTTTGATCGATTCGTGCGATTCGAAAGTGTCATCCATGAGACCATAGTGCACCGTATTTAATATACTCCCAATCATATCCTTTTGCGAGTTCTTCTTCTTCTTCAGAGATATCTTCACCCGCTGCCTTTGCTTGTGCAACCGCTGCATCTAGCCATCTGCTCCTTGGAAAAGGTGGGAGAGGTCGAAGATTTTCTGGAAGAGGCAAAAATCGAGTGGAACGATTTCTTCGAAACTGAGCTCTTTCCTTTGCGTTAGTTTCCTTGGCAAGTTCATACCTTTCTAACCACTTTTGCATAGGCTCAGAGTTAACTATGCAAAACTTTATTGCCTTCTCTCTGAAAGCTGCATCCATTTTTCTTTGCAATCCTTTACCTTGTGGTTCATCGCCTACGAGACAAACATCTTCATCATCACTCCATAAGCGAGGCATTTCGGGATCCGATATACGTAGAAACTCAGTTATGAATACAAGAGATTCTTGTACAAGCCATCCCTCTGCCATGCTACCCTCTGGACGTGCTCTCTGTCGAACAAACCCTTCTAATGTCTTCATAAAGCGCTCTAAGAAGAACATCCATCGACTATGGACAGTTCCTGCTATTGCAACTTCATCTACTACATGAACCAGTAAATGAAGTTGAATAGTGAGAATACTTGTGGGAAAGTATTTCTCTACCATACAAACAACCTCGATAGCATTGAGTTTTGCACTCTCTATGCTATCTCTATTTATCTCTTTAGAAGATATCCACCATACTAAAGAACTAATTTTATAAATGGTTTTTCGTACATCCTCTGAAAGACAATCTTTTAGGGCTACTAGGAGCACAAACTGTAAAAACTTGTGCCAATCATGAGACTTGAGTCCTGCAAGATCGTCGTTTTGTGTGAAAGCAGTCTTTAGACATCTCATGAATCCAGTAGGTGTACGAAACTCTGAAATTGTTTTCTTCACTTGTTGCTCTTCCATCCTGGGAAGCACCCAAGGAGCTCTTGGTACTTAGTAATTGCCCGCAACTCTCGCATACGACCTCGCTCTTCTAAGTCGTCCCTTTGTGCTTTGCTTTCTTTCTTTTCGATCAAAGTTTTCCAAAGCATCTCTCCCACATTCTTGAAAATATGCATTGGGTCTACCAAATGATTGATCACCAATTCACTCCAATAAGGGAGTTCATGAAAAATGGACAACCGTTTGATGCCAGCAACTGGATTTTCTGAATCCCACAGTTGTTTCCAATCACTAGCTTTCATTTGGTGTTGCGCTTGTCGACCAATTTGTCCTTCACATAAAACATGCCCATCAGGCAAATATCTATGATGTCCTTCATAGACAGTTTTACGTAGTGCTTTGGAATAGCGTGCTTTGAGTCGTGGTCCGCATAAAGGACAAGCATGGTAACCCGAAATCGATAAACCTGAACATTCACCATAACCAGGCCAATCATGCATTGTCCACATAAGTATGCCTTGCACTCGCACGTCTCGTCTTCTTATAGGTTGAGACATGTTATGCACAGTGATCCCATCCCATAAAATGTGCAGTTCTTCCACAAGTGGTACAGTCCATGTTTTTTACCTTATACTTACCTGGTACAATAAGAGCTAATAATAAATGACCTTTCTTTGTGGCCAACCATGGTGGGATATTATAATTGACCAAACATACAGGCCATGTGCTCCATGAAGAACTGCGTAATCCAAATGGATTCATTCCATCCATAGCTAGGCCTAGACGTATGGACTGAGGCTCACTAGCAAACTCTGGCCACTTACTATCTATGTGCTTCCAAGCATCAGAGTCAGCTGGCACTCGCATTACATTATCTGTAGACCTACTCTTTGTATGCAATGACATTAACTCAGCTAAAGATTTGCATCTAAACATGTTCTTAATTCGTGGAATGATAGGAAAGTGGTGAAGAACCTTTGCGGGGATTGCTTCGCCTATAACGTCTTCTCTAAATCTATTTGCTCCACACTTTGGACATACGTGGAGATGTTCATACTCATTCCGAAAGGGAATGCAATCTTTCGGACAAGCATGAATTTTAGTATAATCCATTCCAATGGACTGTAAAAGTTTTTTCGCATCTCCACGTGTTGGAGGCATGTCATTGCCCTCTAGCAAAATTTGATCTTTAAGAAGCCTGCAATAAGGAATTAAAATGAAATCAGTAAATGAAGTTATTGTGATACAACAATGAAAGCCAATTTGTTCTCCACTTACCTGAACAATTCAGTGACACTACTATCTAACCATCCATAAATGGATTGTAGATTGAGCATCGTGAGTGAAGCACATAGTACAGATATCTTTGCTCCATTGTAAAGTGGTAAACGAGCTAATCTTCGCATGTTTTCATATTCTTCATAAACTTCTGATCGTGGAATTTCTGTTGTATCCATGAAACTCTCGACACCTTCTTCACCATCATGATCTTCTTCCATCTCATAAAATGCTTCAAGCATCTCTTCCATATGTTCATTCTGTGTAATATTATTAGTGATTGCTTCTACGTCTGTCCTTTTTTGCTCTCTTTTTTCCACGAGAGGTTACCGGTGCAATGTCGTTTGGGTCCATCTGCTCACCTGGGGGACCATGCGAATGATAGCGTAGGTTTTCCAGTCGACTCCTATCAAAGGATCCATACTCTCTAACATGTGCAGTACAAATCCGTCGTTTCTGATAAATTTGATACTTGCACTGTGTGCAAGGACATGCCATTCTCTCTTCAGGATCCAAAGAAGCCATCTGCTACAATATGGACATTTTAGAACATTTGTTCTTTTATTACACCTAAACATCTAACTCTTAAAGACCTAAATACTTAAATACCTAAAAAAACTTAAAACCCTAGTTTTAAAACCCTAATCTATATAGCTATCCTATTTTATCTATATAGTCAGATTTTTTCTTGATTGATCCTATTTTATATATATATTTATTTATTTATTCAGATTTTTCCTCTTAATTAAGTTATATGTATGCGTAAACCCTAAAACCCTAATTTTAAAGATCTAGACCTAAATTATGTATATTTCTATACACATGTGTATATACATGTATATATGTATTATATGTGTATTTGTGTATATATGTTATGTACGTGTTAAAACGCTAAAACCCTAATCCAAATGACCTAGAACTAAAACATGTATATATATGTATGCATGTGTATATATATGTGTATATGTAGATATATGTGAATATAGATAGGTATATAAGTATGTGTGTTTGTGTATTGTATATATATTCACTCTATTTAAAATCATTAAATTTAAACCTATTTTTATATATTTAATCATATATAATTCATTTAATTATTTAAAATACTAGTTCATATCATAATTTATTGTCTATATAATTATCCTACCTTATATATATATATATATATATATATATATATATATATATATATATATATATATATATATATATATATATATATTTATTTATATATTCAGATTTTTTCTTTACTTAATTATATTTAATTATATATATTTAATTAAATAATTTAAAACACTAGTTCTTTTTATATTTATTTATGTATATAAATATCTTATTATATATATATATATATTTATTTATATATTCAGATTTTTTTCTTACGTAATCCTATTTTTATATATCTAATTTTATATATTTAATTATAAATATTTAATTAAATAATTTAAAACACTAATTCTTTTTACATTTATTTATGTATATAATATCTTATTTTATATGTATATTTATTTATATATTCAAATTTTTTTTCTTATGTAATCCTATTTTTATATATTTAATTTTATATATTTAATTATAAATATTTAATTAAATTATTTAAAACACTAGTTCTTTTTACATTTATTTATGTATATAATTATCTTATTTTATATATATATTTATTTATATATTCAGATTTTTTTTCCTTTACGTAATCCTATTTTTATATATTTAATTATATATATTTAATTAAATTATTTAAAACACTAGTTCTTTTTATATTTATTTTATGTATATAATTATCTTATTATATATATATATTTATTTATATATTCAGATTTTGTTTCCTTAAGTAATCCTATTTTTATATATTTAATTTTATATATTTAACTATGAATATTTAATTAAATTATTTAAAACACTAGTTCTTTTTTTATTTATTTATGTATATAATTATCTTATTATATATATATATATTTCTTTATATATTCAGATTTTTTTCCTTAGATAATCCTATTTTTATATATTTAATTTTATATATTTAATTATATATATTTAATTAAAACCCTAATCTTAAAATTCTAGATCTAAAATACTAAACCCTAAAACTCTAATCTTAAATATGTAGACCTAAAATATGTATATTTTTGTATACATGTGTATATACATGTATATATACATGTATATATGTATTACATGTGCATGTGTATGTGTGCATATATCTTATGTAGGTGTTATAACCCTAAAACCCTAATCTTAAAGTGTATGCATGTGTATCTACATGTATGTATGTATTATATGTATATGTGTGTTTGTGTATATATGTTATCTACGTATTAAAATCCTAAAACCCTAATCAGGAAGACTTAGACTTAAATCTGAAATACTAAACCCTAAAACCCTAATCTTAAATATCTAGACCTAAAATATGTATATTTCTGTATACATGTGTATATACATGTATATATGTATTATATGTGCATGTGTATGTGTGCATATATGTTATGTAGGTGTTATAACCCTAAAACCCTAAATTTAAAGATTTAAATCTAAAATATGTATATTTTTGTATGCATGTGTATCTACATGTATGTATGTATTATATGTATATGTGTGCTTGTGTATATATGTTATCTACGTATTAAAATCTTAAAACCCTAATCAGAAAGACTTAGACTTAAATCTGAAATACTAAACCCTAAAACCTTATCTTAAATATCTAGACCTAAAATATGTATATTTCTGTATACATGTGTATATACATGTATATATGTATTACATGTGTATGTGTATGTGTGCATATATGTTATGTAGGTGTTATAACCCTAAAACCCTAATCTTAAAGATTTAAATCTAAAATATGTATATTTTTGTATGCATGTGTATCTACATGTATGCATGTATTATATGTATATGTGTGTTTGTGTATATATGTTATCTACGTATTAAAATCCTAAAACCCTAATCAGAAAGACTTAGACTTAAATCTGAAATACTAAACCCTAAAACCCTAATCTTAAATATCTAGACCTAAAATATGTATATTTCTATATACATGTGTATATACATGTATATATGTATTACATGTGTATGTGTATGTGTGCATATATGTTATGTAGGTGTTATAACCCTAAAACCCTAATCTTAAAGAATTAAATCTAAAATATTTATATTTTTGTATGCATGTGCATCTACATGTATGTATGTATTATATGTATATGTGTGTTTGTGTATATATGTTATCCACGTATCAAAATCCTAAAACCCTAATCAGAAAGACTTAGACTTAAATCTAAAATACTAAAGCCTAAAACCCTAATCTTAAATATCTATACCTAAAATATGTATATTTTTGTATACATGTTTATATACATGTATATATGTATTATATGTGCATGTGTATGTGTGCATATATGTTATGTAGGTGTTAAAACCCTAAAACCCTAAATCCTATTTTTATATATTTGATGTAAAAAAAAACTTCAAAATAAAAATAGGATTATATGTGTGTATGTATGCATGTGTGTATATATGTGTGTGTATGTATGCATGTGTACATGTGTGTGTGTATGTATACATGTGTGTGTATGTGTATGAGTGTGTATGTAGGCATGCATGTGTGTGCATGTGTGTGTACGTGTGTGTATGTATGCATGCATGTATGTGTATGTGTGTGTATGTGTATGCATGTGTATACATGTGTGTGTATGTATACCTGCATGTGTGTATATGTGTGTATGTATGCATGTGTGTATATATGTGTGTATGCATGCATGTCGGTATATGTGTGTGTATGTATGCATGCATATGTGTATATGTGTGTATATATGCGTGTGTGTATGTATGTGTGTATATGTGTGTGTGTATGTGTATGTATGCATATGTGTATATATGTGTGTCTATGTATGTGTGTATGCATGTGTGTAAATTTATGTGTGTGTGTATGCATGCATATGTGTATATGTGTGTGTGTATGTAAGCATGCATGTGTGTATAGGTGTGTGTATGAAAGCATGCATGTGTGTACATGTATGTGTGTATGTATGCATGTGTAAATTAATGTGTATCTTCCGTTCTCTTCTCTCTCTCTTTCTCTCTCTCTCTCTCTCTTTCTCTCTCTCTCTCTCTCTCTCTCTCTCTCTCTCTCTCTCTCTCTCTCTCTCTCTCTCTCTCTCTCTCTCTCTCTCTCCTTCTCTCTCTATCAATAGCGAATAAAAGAATCACTTACAAGTATGTCCCTCTTTGAATCGTTGTTGTCAAAGCGTAATGTAGGTCATCTCTCGTCCAATTCCAAACAATCGACGCCAAAGAACTTCTGCAAAATCAACAAAAAGAGAAATTAGAAACCCTAAAGCATGGAGAAACACAAATGCTAACAGTACGCGCAGCACTTACCAAGATGTGAGATCTAAGCCGAGAGAGAGTGTGTGTGTGTAGAGAGAGAGATCCGTGTGTGTGTGTGCACAAGACAATGCAGGTTCGCGCGCGCAAGTTCGACAGTAGAGCGACAGTACTCAAACACACGCAGAAATGTGAAGTTTTGCTCTCGGGTTCGCGGTATGTTTAAAGCTCGCCGCCGGTATAGGCGCCGGTATGGACGTCGGTATATGTATCGGTAGTTGCCAGTAAATTACCGACGCTTATAACGATGCTCATACCAATGCCTATACCCACACTTATACCGGCAACCACGGGCCACACCGACGATCCGTTTAAAACGGTCATACCGACGGTCACTTGACCGTCGGTATCTCTTAGTGAGATTTTCCGAGGGCTATACCGACACCGACTATGACGGTTGGTATATGCAGCGTCGGTATGCCCCTCATATGTTGTAGTGTCACTCAAAGGAAGTACATACATGATATGTTTGTAAAATTTAAGATGGAGAACACTAAAATTGCACGTACTCCTATGGAACTCAACCATAAGCCACATGATTCGAACAACCTAAATCAATGTAGAAGAGATGTTCATCATCTTCACCTTGCTTGGATGACATGTTCATGATGAATAGAGAGTCTTCTTGATCTTCAATATATTTGTTGAAGTCCCTTTTTCCTCTAAAGCCTCCTTGATAATTGTTGTTGTTGTAGCTTTGATTGTAGTTATGGTTGTAGTTGCCTCCACCATTGTTGTATCTGCCTCTAGCTTGTCCATAGCTTCCTCGATGGAAGCCTCTTCCCCTTTAGTTCCTTGTATTTTTGTAGCATTCTTCTGTAGTGTGGTTGTTGAGTCCACAAATGTTGCATGGTGAATAGTTATAGAGTCTCCCCCTGCCTTGCTTTCCTCCTCTACGCCTTCCTCTAGCACCTCTTCCTCTTCCTGCATAATTAGCTTGAGAGGTACTAGCCTCTTCTTCCTGTTTCTTATTTTTAACTTTAACCTTAACTTTATTCTTATCTATATAAAGGGCAAAAGCTTAGTTACCTCTTGAGTTGTCACCATTTTTGTTGAGCTTTGTCTCATGGGTGAAGAGTTTTCCCATCAAGGTGTTGAGATCAGGTATTTGCATATCCATGTAGAGGTCCATTGCTATGGTGAAGGACTTCCACTTGTCATCAGCCTTAATTTCATTGATGATTTTCCTCACTATGTGCTTTCCTCTATCTCTTCTCCAATACTTGCAAGCTGGTCAGCTACACCTTTCATTTTGGTTATATAATCAACCACTCCTTGCTTTGGTTGTCTCTTAAGGGTTGTTAATTCCATCCACGACTGATCTTTCTTGGCTCTTGTGTTTGAGGAGAAGTATGATGAAAGTACTTCCCAAGTCCCTTGGGATTTGTTGCAGTTCCTAACATGTGGTAGCAAGAAATCAGAGATTGAATTTAGTAGATATGACATAGCAAGAGCATCCTTTTCACGCCATGTGGTCAACCTTTCTTGCTTTTCCCTTGTTGGTTGATGCTTGCTCCTGAAAATTGGCATGTCTTCATCTCCTAAGATGTATGGATATAAGCTTCTCCCTTGAAGGTATGCTTGCATCCTTAGTGACCATGCTAAGTAGTTGTTCGTGTCCAATTTGTCAATGAAGGATGGAAATCTATCTCCCATCTTGATTATGCTTGCTTTGATACCAGTGCTGGAGGAGATGGTGGATAGTCACAAGAGATGAATTGGTGTAGCTAAAACCTGCTTCATACCTACTACAAGTGATCGCTGGAGAGTGGTGTGGGCCTCTTTAGCTACCTAATAAGCATAAATGATCACATATGTTGATTGAAAGATAATCCACTAATGGTAGGATCAAAACAGATAGGTAGGAATATGATCCAAGATCCAAAACTTGCTATTTTGGTTATTACACCTATTCAGTGTTTTGAACCATTCTCTGAGTACAACAGCATCCTGACATTTATTGGTTGTGACTGTGTGAAGATGAGTGAGTAAAGATGGATTAATATCTGATGATCGTGAGAAGCATTACTAATGAAACTTTGTAGGATTAAAATACAAAGTATGTTAGTTCTATCATGCTTTAAATCATAGGAAATGATCCACTAGTGAGAAAAAGCTCTAACAAGATCACTATCCTGATGGAGTTATGACAGAGAAATGAGAATAAGAAGTAATGATCATGTATGTATTAAATTATGTAAAAATACAATGTCATTAGCAATCAATTATTGCCCAATGAGTGAGAACTGGGTGGGCTATGAGGTGAGCTCTTCTTCTCAATGAAAGTACATCAGAATGATCTCTAAATCTTGAGATAGATGTGGGCCTTTCATATCCTCTTCTTATAGTTATTGTTGGAGCCAAAGGATTTGAATTCAAATTCAAATCTCTAGCTAAAAGTGAATGCTAAAGTATAGGACTGATTCTCACTTGTCTGAACTTTCAAATGATATGAGATTTTGTCCTTCCTTACTCCTCGTGGGTATATTCCACTTTTACAAAAGTAAGTATGAAGTAGAATTACAAGAGGTTGAACATATGAAGTCTTCCAAAGGTTATGCGATTAAATTAAGCATAAGTGAGATGATCAAGTATGTAGGCTTGGGCTTAATTGCACCAACAATTTTTCTCCTCAATAGTGTATAACTTCTTAGTTTTCGTCTTTGTCCTAGCCATGATTTGTTTAAAAGCGTTGTGAAAGGAGGATCACACATATGGATATGAGAGAACACAACGAGAAAACCAAGAATTGAGGAGATGAACAATTCAAGCAAATAGTACCATCCAAAAATCTCGGATGCTTGTAGTCGCTTGAATTGGTCATATCAAATGACTCAAGCTCTAAGCTAGATTCAAGTGAACCGTATGAGATCTCTAGAATAGACTCTCTCTCGTATAACTAAGTAAACAAAAAAGAAGTTCTAAAATAGGTTTTTAATAGGAAAAGACCGATTGAACCGATTATTTCCATCCAAAAATGTTCAATTCCCCCAAATACGTGAATCGATCATATCAAACAGTACAAGATGTCAGTTTCGTTGATGTGAATTCCATATAATATTGAATTAATCTTCCTCTCTTTTACCTAAGAAGATAGGTCTAAAACTCGTTTCTGACTATACATGATTTCAAGCAATTATGTCCATCTGAAAATCTCCAGTTCCTTTAATCGCTTATATGGGTCATGTCAAACGATTCTGTATCTAAGTTTCATTCCTGTGAATATTATGCAATCTTGAAGTAATATTTCTCTCTTATACCTTAGAAAACCAAAAATAGTTTCAATGTCTAACTTATGAACTATAGCATACTATGCCATGTGTCACATGCTCATTGATCCACATCATTTGACCATTTATAATTTTAAGGTTGGGGTCACCACGTGTTGTATGCTCATTGGTCCATATCATTTGCCCGTTGGTTTCCTCTCTTCTCCTATAAATATTAGCTACCTTGGACTTCTCTCATTTTGTACAATCAATAAATTTCAGCATCCATACTCTAACCCTTCTACCTCAAAGCGGACACACAACCGATTCAAGTGATTATGCCAATACAATCTTTGACTACCTGTATTTGCTTGCATCGGTCCACTATTGCATAAGTAGGAAGAGCACTCACTAATATAGAGATGTAAGAGAAGAATCCAATTCTTGTTGATAAATTTAGGTAGTGATGTGTGTGATCACACAAGGACCACTGGGGCACTTTTTTCCCTCCTTAGGGTATTTTCCTTTGGCTTGTATATACACCTTAACCCTAACAGGTCACCTATCTTTCTACATTCTCTTGGTAATACATTCAGTATTGTGTGATGTGCTCCAAGCCTCTTCTTCTTACTTGTGCTCTTTGCATCATGTATTGGTTGCAAAAGCACTATAGAATATTGTGCAGGTTGCTCAAGAATGTCTTATTACACCTGCGAATTCTATTACTGAAGCTGCTACAGATGGCATGGAAGATGGTGATATTCTCAAGGTTCCTCTTCTTGATGTAGTTCCTACTACACCTAGTGCCGACCAGCTTCCTTGGGATGGTATATATGCTAAGGCACATACATCGATAGCCTTGCTTGTTATATGTGCCATTATTACTCACGTTGCTCTTGCAAAATAAGAAAGGATGTTTGGAATACACTTACCACTTTATACCAAGCAAGGAATGATGCTCGTGTTGCTTACCTTTTAAAACAACTCCAGATTGAGGAAATGAATGAAGGCGATTCCATGGTTAGTTTTTTGACAATGGTTAGAGATTTGAAGGAGCACTTGATTTCTATTGATGAAGTCTTTCCTCATAGTTCACTTGTGCACACTCTTGTCAATGGTCTTCTAGATTCATATCAGAGTTTTGCTTCTACTTTTTGATTGATGATAAAAGGTAATCCAAATGACTTAACATTTGACATGGTGAAAAGGTGGCACCATTAATGTTAATGATGTATCAAAAAATAAACGTAGAACTTGCATGTAAAACTTCCTCAGAGACATATCCTCCATTCTAGGCACCACTTCATACCCTACCATCAATTCCAACTCAACTCCGAGAAATATTAGTCCTAGCAAATCCTACTTCAGAGGTCCTGGACATGATATTCACGCCCTACAAAGCTTAACTTCAAGAGGGGCTAATTGTAATTGGGCTAGATGAATGTTATCCTTGAGGGCGCCTAGACTTTGAAAGGACCAAGCTTTGTGCAAAGATGGTAGAACTAACTCATGCTATGCTTGACACAATCGGTCTTATCAGTTGAACAAACATTGTTAACAACGAGTTACATTTCAAATGACTATTTGACAGACTAGAGCAATAAGTCACAAAACCATAAAATTTAGAAACACTAGAGGCTCAAGATAACAGAAGTGGAAGAAAAAGATCACCTCCAAAAGAATCTTTTATTCCTAATTTTTTTGGATGATGGAATCCCCTCATCTTTAAATCAGTACCTCCAAGAGCTCTTAAGAGAAATACAAGAGCAAAAATTGACCAATGAAATAACGTATCCTACTCGGAGTCCAAAAAATGATGATCTACATGATCAATTATCTCACGAGATTTCCTCTATCTATGAAGAGAAAGAGATATGCAATGAAGTGAAGGATATTTCAATGCAATAATATTGTACGTGAAAACAATTTGAGGTGCCCTAATTTCTCAACTATCTATGAATGCTCATTTTCTATCAAATTGCACTTGAAATATGGAGGAGTCCTTGGGAATAGCATAAATTATTTGTCCCTTACAATCTGACAATGTTTCATATATTTGGCTAAATTTTAATTCAACAAAGACTTAAATGCAAGATGCCTAGAATATTTAGAACAATAATATGTTGGTCACTCTTATCTTCTAATTTGCATCCATCTCAAGCTTATAAAAGCCATCTTAATTATATAGGTGTATTGAGCAATTTATCCTTTATACTTCTTGATGGTAGAACTAACTCATGCTATGTTTGACACAATTCGTCTTTTCAATCGAACAAACATTGTTAACAATGAGTTACATTTCAACTGACTATTTGAGAGACTAGAGCAACAAGTCACAAAACCCTAAACTTTAGAAACACTAGAGGCTCAAGATAAAGGAAGTGGAAGAAAAATATCACCTCCAAAAGAATCTTTTATTCCTAATTTTTGTTGGATGATGGAATCCCTTCATCCATAAATCAGTACTTCCAAGAGGTCTTAAGAGAAATACAAGAGCAAAAATTGACCAATGAAATAATGTATCCTACTCAAATTCCCAAAAACAATGATCTCCATGATCAATTACCTCACGAGATTTCCTCTATCAATGAAGAGAAAGAAGACATGCAATCAAGTGAAGGAGATTTCAATGGAATAATATTGTACTTGAAAACAATTTGAGGTGCCCTAATCTCTCATCTCTCTATGAATGATCATTTTCTATCAAATTGAACTCGAAATGTGGAGGATTCCTTGTGAATATCATAATTTATTTGTCCCTTACAACCTGATAACGTCTCATATATTTGGCTAAATTTTAATTCAAGAAAGACTTGAATGCAAGATGCCTAGAATATTTAGAACAATAATATGTCGGTCACCTTTATCTTATAATTTGGACCCATCTCAAGCTTATAACAACCATGTTAATTATATAGATGTATTGAGAAATTTATCCTTGATACTTCTTGATCATCCGTCTTCAACTTATATCAGTAATCTAAAAATATTCTCGTGTTTCACTCTTAATTCTTTGATAATCTATTTTTCGTTAATTATCTAATTCTACATGTTTTGTACCTTGAAGTCATACATATCTATTTATCTATAATGTTTATTACTTGGTGATTCCTACATTGACTTACACACACACACACATACATATATATATATATATATATATATATATATATATATATATATATATATATATATATATATATATATATATATATATATATATATATATATATATATATATATATATACATTAGTGATAAATAATTCCAAATCTTTGTCTTGAAAATCGTCCATCTTCCTTGCATCAAATGAGCATCATCTCTTGAATGTTGATGATTTTGATGTGCATTTAAGCATTCATTTGCTCATGATTGAGGGCCATCAAAATTTCTATGTCTATTTGCACACATGTTAGAGCATATTGATCCTGCATGTGATGAAGGAATCGTAATCATGTGTAAACAATAATAGAGAGAGAGAGAAAGATAAAGATAGAGGGAAATTGAGAGAGAAAAGAGGAATATGGAGAGAGAGAGAGAGAGAGCGAATAGAGAGAGAGAGGGGGAGAGAGAGACAGAGGGATAGAGAGAACGAGAACGGTACACAAAAGCGAGAAAGGATAAGATAGAAAGAGAGGGAGAGAGAAGAGGAATATTGAGAGAGAGAGAGAGAGGGAAAGAGAGAATGGGAAGGGTACACAAAAGGGAGAAAGGATCAGATAGAAAGAGAGGGGGACAAAGAGAGTGCTAGAGAGAGAAAAAGAGGGAAGATGGTTGGAGATAAGAGAGAGGAAGAAGAGAAGGAAGTTTAAATGAAAACCTTCAGTGAGTCAAAAACCTTTTTCGAAAACCTTCAGTGAATAAAAAAGAAACAATTTTTCTTGCAAGTATTAACTTGTGCTTTGACGTTTTTAATCATTGCAAACATGTTGAAAAGGTGGCACCATGAATGTTAATGCTGGATCAAGGAAACGAAAAAAATGTAGAACTTGCATATAAGACTTCCTTTGAGACATATCCGCCATTGAACACACCACTTCATACCATACCATCCATTCCAACTAAACCTCGAGAAAGATTAGTCCTAGCAAATCCTACTTTAGAGATCCTAGACATGATGTTCATGCCCTACAAGGCTCAGCTTCAAGAGCGGCCAGATATAATTGAGCTTGCCCTAATCTCTCATCTGTCTATGAATGATCATTTTCTATCAAATTGCACTAGAAATGTGGAGGACTCCTTGTGAATAGCATAATTTATTTGTCCCTTACAACCTTATAATATGTCAATCACTCTTATCTTATAATTTGCATCCATCTCAAGCTTATAGCAGCCATGTTAATTACATAGGTGTACTGAGCAATTCATCCTTATACTTCTTGATCATGTTTCTACTGCCTATATTAGTAACCTAAAAATATTCGCATCTTCACTCTTAATTCTTTGATATTCTATATTTTCGTAATTAACTAATCTACGTCAAATGATCATCATCTCTTGAATGTTGATGATTTTGATGTGCATTTAAGAATTCATTTGCCCATGATTGAGAGCCATCAAAATTTCTATGTCTATTTACACACATGTTAGAGCATATTGATCCTCCATGTGATGAAGGAATCGTAATCATGTGTAAACAATAATATTTAGCTCCTCCAAATATATAAGAGAAGAACATGCATCCTTATAATCAAAGAGAGAGAGAGAGAGAGATTAAGATAAAGATAGAGGGCGATTGAGAGAGAGAAAAGAGTAATATGGAGAGAGACAGAGAGAGAGCAAATAGAGAGCAGTTCTAGTCCGTCCCAAGCCAAAAGGCAGCTAGCTACCAAGGAGGCCTCCCTCGATCCAGCTCTAGCAAGCAGAGGTTAGAGAATGCTTTTCATGTGCAGCCCGCAGCTAGAAGATACTACATTGGTTTTTCAAGGAGAAGATAGGAAAAGGATGGAAAGGGTCAGAGCTCCCAAGTGAAATTGTGTCCTAATTCTAATTAACCATGGGGATGCACTAGACTAGGTACAACTAGCTTGCCACCTCCTCTTTGTGTTAGAGGCCTTCCTCAATCTAGTTCTAGCTAGTAGAGTCTGGAGGATGCTTTTCGTGTGCACCACCTACCTAGAAAGATGCTATGACCATGATTATGCCTACCTATGCTTTGTATCAGAGCATTACTAAAACGAAGGTTTTTTACATATTACTAAGCTCTTGTGTAGCCTCTATTCAACCATTCATGGTGCTCTAAATGAGACATCTTCTATTTCTTATTTTAGACATCGCGTCCACCTTTGTCCGTTGATTAGGAACTCCTAGGATTCTCCACGATCGTCACTTTGTAAATTGAACTCTCCAATCTCTATTCCTCGGAACAACCCTGAATTACATAATCTTGTTCCCTATTTGCTTTAATAACACAGCAAAACATACAAGTCTTCATATTGTTAACGAATCTCATTTTTCATTCTAACCAACAATGGAATGTATCTTAATTGTAAGTTGCATTGGTGTACTTGTAAAGATAGTGGGGTTTGAATACAAGTTCAAATGGCCAAAGGCTTAAAATCATCTTGATGCTAGCATGAGAATGTGGGGAATAAAGTGGATCCCTTGGGTCTCTACAATATTGGTGTCTCAAATTTCAAGCTTCATAGAAGAGTAGGTTGAATATTGAACTTCCTAGAACTAGAAAGAAAAATAATGAGAATATGATCATCAACCTTTATTCATCACCAATGGAGGAACACAAATGACAAGTCTTTCCAGCCTTTTGTGAAGTTTTCAATGGCATACTTATATAGGTTATGCATATGTTGGAAGGGTGGATCCTTAACAAAGTGAGTACACTTGCTATAAAGTAGCTTGAAGAAGGGTAAAGACAAGCTAACACCATGCTCTTCTAGAATAACATACAAGGAATAAGTTTATCCCAGTCGCACAAGTCGAATCCATGGGGAGGAGAAGGTACTAGATTTCATCTTGATTGCTGCATACAAGAAAATGTTTTGACAAAGACTCTCTATAACCATATATAGATCCAATTTGTGTTGATTTGCATTAAGTTGATTACAACACATACACACTATATTAATGCGAGTATACTAGCACAAATAAAATGTATAAATCTTCCAAACTATAATGCATGTTAAATTGTAGTCGAATTGTTAAATTGTTGATGCATGTATACTCAAGTTTTAATTAAATTTACACATAAAATTCAATTAGGAAATCTACGTAGTAACAAGTTTGGGAAGAAAATTCATCATCCTCTCTCATGTGTAGATGTTATAGTCACATTTTTATTAGATGTATGATAGTCATGAAGGTTCACGAAGAAGAAGAAGTTTGTGCACGCTATCATTGTGATTCAACGCTAAAGCTTGCAATAGCGTTGAAAGTTTGAATTATAACCTCAACCTAAGGTATTTATGAATCAAGTTAAATGCATATGTTTACTCACTTTGTAGGTTCCATTGGGAAGATGGAAAGAAACTATTGAATGGAGTCAATCATTGCATGGAGAAAGCACAAGTCATTAGGGCAAAAATAGGGTTGTTTGCTAACTATGAATTAAGAAAACTGCAAGATTACAACCTCCATGTGCTAGAGAGATGACTCTCCTCCCAACCAAATGCCTCTATATATAGCTCTCTCTAGGGGACTACTTGCTTGGGTATGTCGTTACTAAACATCCATGTGTCAGCCATGTAACTACATGTTCGCAAAGTGTCCCAGGTATGTAGAGTTAACTCAAGTGGATGCTTCTAGTAGAAGGTTCTAGAGCTCTTTGGGCAAAACACTCTCCCCATGTACCCCATCGGGGTTGAACCCAAGACATCCTCCTTCACACCCTTGAGATGTAACCACTTGGCTAAGTGGATGATTTGGTTACAAGAGTAAATGACCTCCTAGTAAGTCTAAACTCGAGATCTTTGGTCATACACACGGATGACCAAAGAGTGTCAGATTTTAGATCCGTCTCAAAAGGCCGGATCCTTAGATCATAGACTCACTTTATTACATTCTTTTGCCCTTGGAAAATATTTTCGTCCTCGAAAATAGAGCTATATACATATTGTGGGCTACCCCCAAGCCTCATGTTCTAAAACTTGAAGAACATGATCATGTTGTAGATCTAGAAGAACATGTCTCATCTCTATGGTGGCTTCCCTGCCCAAATGATTCAAAACACTATCTCGCTTTGCATTTTGATACACTACTTAGTTCATATCTTTTGTTTCCTTGATCTTGAAGTTATCTTGAAATATCTTGAGATACTAGTTTTATCCTTCTTTTTTTGTTGAGAAAACAGGAAATTTGGAATAAATGATGAAATGTGTGTAAGTACAGAGGGTAGGCTCCCCCTCAATAGAAGGTACAAAACAATTCTCCAAATCCAATGTAAGGATAACTAGGGGGGAAATGAAGGCACATAATAGAGAAATAATATCCTACTACTCTACAGAGGTTTCAAACGAGAAAATCAGACAATGTGAAGATCAATGGGTACACATCACAAAAAGCATCAATACGTACATCTTAGAACCATCTCAAACCTAGTGCTCGAGTACAACTTTAGCAAAGATTCTCTTCATTTACTAGGAGGGGTAGATCTTAGTTGCTCAGATAAACAGAAGTTCTAAGCACGAGTAGAGGTAGTAGCACCAATACATTGAAGACCTGCTGCTCTGATGCCTTGAACAAATTTATAATACAAAGAGATGCAATTCTGCTTCATAATAGCCTGGTTTTTGGATCTCCATATAAACCACAAAGCATGTTCTCTCTAGATATTCCATAGAGGATAGTCAAATCTACTGCAATAGCCAAGTAAAGTTTGTTTGTAACTCAGATTAAAGTACAAGCTTTGATAAATATTATGAAAAATATCTCCAGTTGGCCTGAGCATGCCTACAGTGGAAGAATAAGTGGGGGATGTCGTCCTCGGAACCACAATTCACACATACTCCATCATAAATTCCAAATTGACTAGCTTTGGAACCACACCATACAACCTTGTCAAGAATCAACCACATAAGATAAGAATGTTTAATGATGTATGGTATGTTCCAAAGGGTTCTAAATCTCTACTACCACTATGAGGAGTTCGAGCTAATCTTCCATTTGTCTTTGAGCTTGTGTAAGATCATGTAGACAGAGCCTCTATTTACCTTGTATCTACTCAGCATATCTTTTTCCACTTTAGATAATTTAATAGGTCTTCTTTGGGAACATTCAGACAGTTTCCTAATCAGCATGTCTCGATGATGCATCAAGGCGTGCAAACAACCAACAGATAAGTCAGGTGTTTCAGAGAGATGTTCAACACACAATATCTGCACACCATCAGTGAGGTCCTTCCACAACACAAAGCCATGTTTCAAACATTCGTGCTCCTTTCTCTCTAGATTTCCATTATTCCAAAGAGAGAGCCGAAGTGTCCAAATATTTTCCTACATAAAGAAGTCGGTGTACAGAAAAGACTTAAAATGAGGAGAACAACTCTTTTTAATATTCATCCAAGCATGCCACATCCTACAAGTAAGACTAGTGCCCATAGGAGAGTAAGACTAGGGTGAGATCAGAATATCCCACAGGTTGTGATTTTTCCAAGACTTATAATCTTTCAGGCTAAACTTGGTGTTGAGCCCATAAAAGTCATATTGGTCAAAGTCAACTACAGTCAAAGTAAAAAGGTCAAAGTCAATTGGTCAAAGTCAACAAGGTCAAAGTCAAAGTCAACAAGTGCAAAGTCAAGGTGCTAAAGTGCAGGTGTCAAAGTGCATAGGTAGTGCACAATTAATTGTCCACAAAGGGTAAATCGGAGAAAGTGGGTTGCAGGTTGCAGAGGTATTTTCTCTAATTTCCCTAAGGTTCAAAGTGTTTTTAAAGTATTTTGGAAGGTTCAGGTGAACCCCCTCTTATGTGCAAAAGTGAAGACTTAAAAGGAAATGTGAAGGTATGTGAAGCGGCAGCGTAGGCACACGGGAAAGTATGGCCCTCCAATTAAAATTTTGGGTTTTATTCTAAAGTCACTGCAGGACAAAACAGTGAGTCGTTGGCTGCCACTTGTGAAGACAATCTCGGGACATCAAAGTGAGCACCAAGATACTATTGCAGTTAGGAGCATACGTGATCGACACACTCAAATCAAGGCAAGGACTATTCTTGGACCTATTCTAGAGTAAGCAAGGGAAGCATAGTCTAAGTGAAGCAAGGGAGAGAAGTGCAAGAGTCACCAGTGTGCGACGCAGAGAAGTGGAGTTGAAGGAGTGCATAGAGAGTGACTAAGGGATGGTGCAGAGAGTGCTAAGCTAGTCCCCCAAGGATCTCAAAGTCTCTTTGCAGTGTGCCCGTGCCGACAGAAGGTATTCATTCCTCCCCCTTAGTGGAAGCTTGGTGCAAGGTGTGCACAAGGATAAGCTTGAAGCAGGTGGAGGTCTGGTGCAAAGGAGGCCGGTAGCAAGAAGACTTTGGGATATTTGGTATTTTGTAATTGAGCACTCTGTGTGATTGTGCACAGAAGTAGTGGCTTGTATTGTGCTTCAAACATTGTAATTGTCTTACTGTAATCAATCGGCAGAAGCTTCCAAGGTGTATTTCCTCTTGTGGTCTTTTCCTTTTCTCCTACAAACCCTCAAACTCCTTCTTGTCTAAGAATCCCCCAACAAAATTTGGCATGCCTGGTGGGACTTCCAAGGAGATTTGAGCTTAGGAGAAACCAAGTGCAAAGTATAGCAGAGGTCACGTGTCTACAGTGCTACTTCATCAAACAAAAGGTAAATATTCTTATCAAGTGTCTCATATTAAGTGGGCTATGAGCTGCTCATGACCGCAACCCGGTCCCAAACATTGAGGATCACCTACAAGCAGACAAGAAGGAAGGTTGTTAGAAGGTCCTCCAATCCACTATCTTCAACCTCATCAGTAAAGAGCATGGTGGGTGAGGTAGACTTGGAAACTTTACTCTCTAGATTAAATATAAAGTTTCCTAAAGTTCCCAGAGTTTGTGACTAGGGCCAAAGCACTAATGGCTAAATTGCCAAATCCACCACACAATTTTTTTGTTAAGAAATGGTTAGCTAATTCCCTACCAGTGGCCACCCAATGCAAAATAAAGGAATTAGTGTTACCTACAGCCTCCATAGAGGAGTTCATCAACACAGCCACACGCTTGGAGTAGATAAGGCACCAGTATGGAGCAACTTCTTCCCAACCAACATATGGTAAGGAAATGGAGGATCCAGTGATCCAGCTAAGGAAGGAGCTGGAGGGCTTAAAAAGGAATAAGCCCTGCAAAGAGGAGGAGACTGTTGTTGCTCAGTTGAGGAGGGAGATTGAAGCACTAAAGCTCCAAAAGGAGGAGGAGGCCCAAGTAGATGAATTGACTCAGCTTCGACAGGAGCTGCAGGAACTCAAAGGGAGTGGCATCAAGAGTGGACTTTGGTGTTCCATGTGCAGCAAGCAAGGTCACATAATAAGTGAATGTCCTCTGTTAAGTGTGACTTGTCAGTTATGCAGGAAAGTTGGCCATGAGGCCCATGAATGCCAATCAAGGGGAATGCCTGCAACGACATACTGGACACAAGGAGGACCCCCAACACCAGCAAATGTGATGGATGCTGCACCAAATTAAGGTAACAACTATAATCCTAGACAGAGGATAACTTTAGAAATGGGCCTAGGAGGCCAATCATCTGTTTTAGATGTGGAGAATGCGGGCACTATCAAAGTAGGTGCAGCCTACCAGAAAATGCCCCTCCTTGCAGGAACTACCCTGAGGCAAGAGACCATTATACCAATTGTTGTCCTAAGAATCAAGCCTCTTCATCTGGGCCCCATATTTTTTTATCAAATGATTTCTGTGCACAAAGAAGAAGTGTGTGATCTAGTCAATGAGCCATCATCATCTACCAGGGTGGTGCAATTAGAAGAAATAGAATCTTTGACTGTGCAGACAAGAAGCAATGGGAAGGTTCAAGCAGACATAGGACAAGGATCAAAGATTAAGGAATGGAATCAAGACAGAGAACCATCTGAAGATAAAGCCACCACAGGTGCAGATACAAGGCAAAAAGGAGATCTCATATGCACCAGTGATGCCATTGGGAATGCCTTCAACAGAGCTCATGAGGAGTTTGATAAGTCAACTAGAGCCCATGCTCTCAAGGAATCACAGGCTTCAAAACTACTCAAGACCATGAAAAAGGAGGTTAGTATTTTTTATTTAATAAAGATGGATGGGAAATTCCCGTCAGAGTTATTGCAGATAATTGATGAAGCTTCCACTACAAGTTTGGTGGCAAAGAGGAAGCACCCCTTACAGATTATAAAAGTCCTCGGTTGACAGTATCTATCAAAGGTCATGAATTTCAAGGAGTTATTATAGATGGTGGTTCTGGCATTAACTTGATGCCTGAACATACAATGAAAAAGATTGGACTCCACCCTTCAAGGCCTACAAATTTCACTATTACTTTGGTAGATCAGAGCAAAGTAAGGCCCTTGGGAGTGATCCCAAAAGTTCCACTCAAAGTACAAGGTAATCTATTCATTCTGGATTTTGTGGTTTTAAGATTACCCCAGGTTGAAGGAGGATTTCCCCTCTTAATTGGACGACCATGGCTGAGGCATGCAAGTGTCATTCATGATTGGGGCAAGGATACTATGTGGTTACGAAAGAAAGGGCAAGAGCTGACACAGATTCATTTAGAAGAGGGCCCACATAATCAAGGAAACACTAGCATGATGCAAATAGTTGGCATATGCATGGAACCCGAATCGGAGGATCAACCCCAAATAGATTTCGAGGAAGAAGAGGATATTCTAAATTGGCTCCAAGCAGGCAACTCTTCCTCTTGTTTTGGAATTTTTCTTAATAATTCTTGCACGACTGAAGGTTATGATGAAGATGAGGAGAAAGTCTAGGTTGATGGATTGGGAGAGCCCATCACAGACCATAGAAGGGGTAGAAAGACACCCCTCAAATACAACTTGGAGGAGGATATGACAACCACAGATAAGGAAGTTACTAAAGCTAAAGGCAAGGTAAAAGATTCTAGTGAAGAGTGTTCTTTCTCGATTCAAGAAATCCCTGCAGGATGGATGTAGGATAAGGAGGAACACATTGAAATCCAAAATACACCTGCTTATGAAGCAATGCATGAAAAGCTAGTGGAAGAAGACAAGGAAGGAGATGAGCACGAAGATAATATGGTAGAGAGAAATCTTGTCAAAGAAATACAATTAGGCACTCAAGACAATAATCGGTCAATTTTGGTGGCCACTTAGTTGTGGAGTCACCTAGGGCTCCTTGAAAAGGTAAGATCATTCTTGACCCATTATACAGATGCTTTTGCCTGGCATTATAAAGACTTAGAAGGAGTTCCTGCGACTTATGGAGAGCATAGAATCCCTCTGGTGGATGGAGCCAAACCCATAAGAGGGAAGAGTTATAGACTTAATCCAAAATATGCTAAAGCTATCTATGTGGAAATACAGAAGACGGAGGATGCAGGAATCATCATTCCTGTGGAACACTCAGAGTGGCTCTCACCTATGGTCATAGTACCAAAGAAGAATACTAATAAAATCAGAATTCGTGTTGACTTTAGAGCACTCAACAAGGTGACCATTCTAGATGGTTTCCCAATGCCTTTTGCAGAGCAGGTCATTGAAGAAGTGGATGGGCATGCATTATATAGCTTTATGGATGAATTTAGTGGCTATAATCAAATATCAATACACCCAGAGAATCGTGAAAAGACGGCTTTTATCACACCTTGGGGAACATATGTGTATGTAAAAATGCCATTTGGGCTCAGAAATGCTCCAGCCACCTTTAACAGAACGGTCAATCTCATTTTTGGCCCCCTACTGCTGGAATCACTTAGAATCCTCATGGATGACTTCTCTTCGTTTTCAGGCTCTCACAAAGAAACTCCTCTAGATTGTTTGGACCATCACTTGAGGCAGGTGCAGAATGTTTTCAAGAGATGTAGGGAGACTAAGCTAAAGCTCAATCCAAACAAATGTCATTTCCTTGTGATAGAAGGAACTCTCTTAGGACATGTGGTGTCGGCTAAAGGTATGGCCCCGGATCCTGACAAAATCATTTCTAAGGAATCAAGGATATGACTATCCAAGACCAGATATCTAAGGAATCAATTGATCTGACTATCCACTTAGCAACAAGATAAGTGGCCATCTTTATAGGGTGACAAATTCCAAGACCTCCTTCATTTTTTGGGAGGCAACAGACATTCCAGGAAACCTTAGGAATTTTGTTGTGGTGGGCGCTACCTCCCCAAAGGAATCTTCTTGCTAGGGTAGTCATCTGTTTAAGCGTTTTTTGTTAGGCATCCAACAAGACAAGAAGTAGATCAACAAGGGGAGAAGGTAGTTGTTGAGCACAAAGACCCTATGAGAAAGGGAGGATTGACAATCATACTATCTCAAAATCTTATTCCTAAACTTGTTCAAGACCCATTCCCACCTTTGATGAAGGGAAACTTGGAACCCCATAGGAATGCCAAGGATTCTAAAGAGCTCACCATCCCTGATGATGTCACATCCTAGAGCACTAATACAATCAGGCACAATGTTGGCAGAAGATCTGAAGGCCGTTTTTTTGTGATTTATATGAGAACCACTAGCCAAGCAAAAAGTATTCACACAAACAATGACACATTTGACAGATATGGGATGAGTGTTGACAATGATGTTGGTGGCATCAGCAAAGTCTTGTAGACAGAGTTGGTTTTCACAGCTAAGAATGTGAATACCTTCAAGGATCCTATTGCTCAAAGCATATTTGATCAACCAGCCAAGAGAATCACTTGCTTTGGAAAAAAACGAGGGGGGCAAGAGGGCAGCCTTGACTAATAGATCTTCTAAGTCTGAAGTGGAAAGACAAGGATCCATTAATAGAGATTTTAGAGTGAGCATTTTCAAAGAGGGTGCTAACAGCTTTAATGAAGTTTTGTCCAATTCCCACATCATCAAGAGACTCCTTGAATTTAAACGCCGTCTTTGAATTTTCAATTCCCTTAAGGATCAAACCTTTTTTCAAGTTAAAAGATAATTATCATCCCATGGTCCGATGTCCCATACCATCTTCCCTACATAAATGCGAGTATAAAATGTGGTGTCCCTTACCACCCTATTTTATATTCACATTAATTTGTGGGTGATATTTATCCTAAAGTCTGAATATATATTGATATAGTACCTTTTCACTTCAACTCTTTAGAAGTTTCAAGCATTATCTCTAACTTGATATTCTAGGTTTTGATTCCCTCACATGATTGTCCCACAACCACGTGTTTAGCCTTGGAAACTTGAAAACCTCTTGATAGAATATCCCTTTTTCTTTGCTAGGATTTTCAAATGAAAACCAATCAAAATTCTAAGTACTTGAATTTTCACAGATTCAAGTTCAAATTGTTTATTCTTTACCAATGTGTAGTCACAAGAGCTTTTGACTTTTGTCTTTAGATTCCTTTCTTTTTGATGCTTTAGGTACCTACCTCGGCTAGGACTTTATAGGAATCTTTCTATTACTTAAGTCTAAGCATCCTCTCATGCCTTCTGGATTTGTACCAAAATCCCTTTAAGAATAGGCAAATATTATGTTTTACCTTCCACAAACTTAAGTGTCCTCTTTATAGCTGTAGACTACATTCTTGGAATTTCTTCACTCTGTTCAAACCTAGAACAACTTACTCTTTTCACAATTTTCCATTGGATAAATGGAGCTTGAGTGAATAATTTCCAAAAGGAATTTTAGTGCCAATACTTGGGTGATCCTTAGAGTGTCATGGACAAAGGAAACCACCTTGAAGCTTAGATTCCATGTGAGTCCTATATCTCATGATTGGTTCAGAATTAGGAGAAAACAATGCTTTCATTGTGTCGAGAACGTGCCAAAACCCTAAGATCAACGGTCTATGTGCTAAATTCTGACATTCAAACGTTTTGATCCATTTGCTCATATCATTGATGACATCATCAACTTGCAACCACCTTGGGAACCACCCTTGAAAACCTATATAAGTAAGGGTTGGCCACATTCATAATCAGTCTTGTGAATAACAATTTCGGGAGCTTTAGGAGTTGTGACCATCAAGTAAGTACTCTCCAAGATCTAGTTCTAGTTCTTGTCTTGTTCCTCATTACAATCTTGTCTAGTATAGTTCTTGGACATCCTATCTTGTCTTGTTGTAATCTCGTAGTACGAGATTCTGTCGAGTTATTTCTTGTATCTTGTTCATCTTGCAGAGGAAGTTCTTGTAATGGAGAGATCTTGATCCATACTTATGATCCCAGGTTGTGGGATCTCCTGTATTATTTCTAGCTGAGTTATCTATACCTATTAGTCCCGGGTTCTAAGACTCCTTGTATCGGTGAAGTATTCATGTATCGTTTTCCCTGCGTTTGTGTTCTTGTAATCAAAAGCATATTTCCAAAATCTTGTCTAGTGTAGTTAGAGAGCACAACCTAGTGTTGTAAAAGTGGATTACACCCATGTGGAGTTAGGGAACTCTAAAATCATGAATCAATCAATTCTTGAGTGATGAGGAACCATAAGGATGGTTACAGGAGATGGAAAATCCTTTGTTTCATGAAGCATAAGGATGCGTTATATACATGTTTCAAGAAGTACTTGGCACTAGTTGAAAATCAAACAGGAAGCAACTTGAAGAGGATCAGATTTGATGGAGGTGCTAAGTACTTTTCACATGAATTTGATTCATTTCTAGAGGAAAGAGGCATGAAGAGGGAAGTATCAATAAGATACACTCTTGAATTGAAAGGAGTGGCAGAGAGAAGGAACATTTTAATTAGTGTGTAAACTGCTAGTTCTATGTTAAATGAGAAGAAGTTACCTAATTATCTATGGGAAGAGGCTGTTTCCACATCCACCTACTTGGTCAACATGCTTCCACCCAAATCATTGGATGTTATGAAACTCTATGAAGCATGGAATGGCAGGAGACCCTCATGAAAACATTGCAAAATATTTCGGTGCATTGCTTATGCACACATCCCCTCACAAATCAAAGAAAAGCTTGACCCTAGAGCTAAGAAATGTATATTTATTGGGTATGATCACAACCAAAAGGGGTGTAGGCTATACAATCCCAGTAACAAAGCATTTATAGTTAGTAGGGATGTAGTATTTGAAGAAAATAATTCATGGTTTGAAGATGATTGCAAGAAAGTCAAGTTAGCATATGATTTTGAAAATGATGTTCCAACCCTCACTCAAGAAGATCAACACTTAGCAGAAGATATCAACTCAGAGGATGAAGAATAGATTGACTTCAAGGCTTGGAAGTCAAGAGGCAAGGTCAAACTCAAGCAATTAGAACACATACCAGAGTCTTCAAATCAAGCACTAAGGAGATCAAATCGTGAAAGCAAGAAGCCCATAAGGTATGGATATGATACATCTTTAGTCACCAAGCACTCTGTGTATATCACTAAAGACTTTATGACATAGAGCCTTATTCATTTGAAGAGTCTAGGAAGAAGAAAGAATGGAGAGAAGCTTTTCGATCAAATATGTTTCCGATCCAAACAAATTTGGCCAAACAATTTTTTTTTAAAAGAATACAACTAGACTCGTTTTTCATAAGAGTTACTTTGTTTTTCACGAACTTATAGTGTCGTAGAAAGAACAAGGTGTAAACTCTTGCTTCAAATATTAAGTACTTTAGTAAAAAAAATCATAAAGGAAACTATTGTTATTGTTAGACTCCTTGTATCAGTGAAGTATTCATGTATCGTTTTCCATGCGTTTGTGTTCTTGTAATCAAAAGCATATTTCCAAAATCTTGTCTAGTGTAGTTAGAGAGCACATTCTAGTGTTGTAAAAGTGGATTACACCCACGTGGAGTTAGGGAACTCTAAAATCATGAATCAATCAATTCTTGAGTGATGAGGAAATCTATCCTACACTTTAGGATTCACCTTTTAGGTAGACGTTACAATTTGAATTCAAACCTTGGATCCAAACATGACTATAAAAAGAGGATCTAAAAGACCCGCATGTATCTCGAGATTTTGAGATCATTTTGAAGTACATTCATTGCGAAGTGAGACATCATCTTATTGCTCATTCACCTCTCACACATTGCGCACTGTATGGTTGCCAATGACATTGTATTTGTACTTGTTTTAATACATATATAATCATTACATTATCATTTCACTTCTCTGCTATAACTCCATCAGAACATTGATCTTCTCAGAGCTTGTTCTCAGTGTGTAGTTGATCATTTGCAATGATTTAAGGTATTTTGGATTTAACATACTCCCTCTTACGCTTGTACAAAATTTCATTAGCTTTGCTTCTCAGGATCATGAGATATTAACATAACTTTGCTCACTGGTTTGATGATTATTGTAGCCCGTGATCGTAGAGATGGAACTATGACTTACTAAACTTATCTCTCTGCATGTGGTCCATCATTTTTTATGAAATCATGCATGATTGAGATTACTAAGTTATTTAGAGTTCCCAAAAAGCAATTAAGTCAATTGTTGTTGTGCTTAGACAATTGTTCAAAACACTGAACAAGTATAAGAAGAAAATAGCAAGTTTTCTGTCCTTGGGTCAACTCCAACATATCACTTTTGATCCAACAATTAGTGGATCATCTTCCAAGCTACATATATCAATATTTGGGCTTATTAGCAAGCAAAATGGGCCCACTACACTCCATCCATCGTTCTTAGCAGGTGTGAAGCAATATTTAGCTACACCACTTCATCTCTAGTGACTATCCACCAGCTCCTCCAACAATCGTATCAGAGCAACAACAATCAAGGTCGGAGATGGATTTCCATCCTTCATTGAGAAATTGGACAAGAAAAACTACTCACCATGGTCACTTAGAATGGAAGCCTACCTTAAAGGGAGAATTCTATATGGATACATCTCAGGAGATGACGAGATGCCAACCTTCAAGAGCAAGCAAGCAAGCCAGGTCATATCTGCTAAACGCAATCTCTCATTGCTTCTTACCAAATGTTAGGAATTATGAGACCTCCCAAGAGACTTGGGAAGTACTCTCATCATATTTATCCTCAAATACAAGAGCTAGGAAGAATCAATCATGGATTATGTTTACAACTCTAAAGAAACAACCAAAGCAAGGAGTGGCTAAATATGTAACCAGGATTAAAGACATGGCTGACCAGGTTGCAAGCATTGGAGAGGAGATAGAAGAAGAACACACAGTGAGGCAGTTCATTAATGGAATCAAGGTTGATGACAAGTGGGAACCCTTCACCATAACAATGGACCTCTCCATGGATATGCAAATACCTGAACTCAACACCTTGATGGGGCAACTCTTCACCCATGAAACAAAGCTCAACAAGAATTGTGACAACTCTAGAGGTAATCAATCTTTTGCCCTTTATATAAATAAGAATAAAGCTAATGATAAAGATAAAGGCAAGAACATGAAGAAGACGCTAATACCTCTCAAGATAATTATGCAGGAAGAGGAAAAGGTGCTAGAGGAAGGGGCAAAGGAGGAAAGCAAGGCAGGGGGAGATCCCACAACAATTAACCTTGCAATAGTTTTGGTCTTAACAACCAGACCATAGTAGAATGCTTCAAGAGTACAATGAATCAAAGGGGAAGAGGATTCCATAGAGGTAGCTATGGGCAATCAAGAGAAAGATACAACAATGGTGGAGGCAACTACAAACTTAACTACAATCAAGGCTATAACAAGAACAATTATCAAGGAGGCCTTAGAGGAAGAAGGGACCACAAAGACTATACTAAAGACCAAGAAGACTCATTATGCATCATGAAAATGACATCCAAGCAAGGTGAAGATGATGAGCATCTTTTCTACATTAATTCGGGTCGTTCCAATCATGTGGCTGGAAATGTAGCTCTATTATCTGATCTTGAAGAACCCAAAGGGAAGCATGAAGTACAAAGAGGTGATGATATTAAACACTCAGTCAAGCAAATTGGAAATGTCAAAAAATTTGATAGTAACATTAACCTTTTGAGTAAAGTTTTGTATGTTCCAAGTATAACCAAAGTCCTAATTAGTGTTGGGCAGATTGTTGAGAAAGGTTTACAGGTCAGATTCACTAAGCATGGAGCATATGTAGAAGACCCCCAACAAGGCTTTAAGAGGATTGCCAAAGGTGAGAAGTCTAGTAGATTATTCAAATTTGAAATTGAAGACACAAGGAATATAGCACTATTCAATTATAGAGATCAAACCTTATCTGAGTTAGAAATATGGCACAAAACACTAGGACACATAGGAGAAAGGACTATGAAGAAAATATGCTTGGAGAAAAGTGTGCTTGCATTCCCAATGTGACCAAGCAACATATGATATACAAATGTGGAGCATGCCAATTTGGCAAAGCTTAGAGGCAACCATTCAACAGGAGAGGATACATTCATGAAGACTTTTTGGAGCTTGTACACACTGATGTGTGGGGTCCTAGCAAAGATCCATCCATTTTAGGTTCAAGGTACTATGATTCATTTATTGATGGTTACAGGAGATGGAAAATCCTTTGTTTCATGAAGCATAAGGATGCGCTATATACATGTTTCAAGAAGTACTTGGCACTAGTTGAAAATCAAACAGGAAGCAACTTGAAGAGGATCAGATTTGATGGAGGTGCTAAGTACTTTTCACATGAATTTGATTCATTTCTAGAGGAAAGAGGCATGAAGAGGGAAGTATCAATAAGATACACTCTTGAATTGAAAGGAGTGGCAGAGAGAAGGAACATTTTAATTAGTGTGTAAATTGCTAGTTCTATGTTAAATGAGAAGAAGTTACCTAATTATCTATGGGCAGAGGCTATTTCCACATCCACATACTTGGTCAACATGCTTCCACCCAAATCATTGGATGTTATGAAACCCTATGAAGCATGGAATGGCAGGAGACCCTCATGAAAACATTGCAAAATATTTCGGTGCATTGCTTATGCACACATCCCCTCACAAATCAAAGAAAAGCTTGACCCTAGAGCTAAGAAATGTATATTTATTGGGTATGATCACAACCAAAAGGGGTGTAGGCTATACAATCCCAGTAACAAAGCATTTATAGTTAGAAGGGATGTAGTATTTGAAGAAAATAATTCATGGTTTGAAGATGATTGCAAGAAAGTCAAATTAGCATATGATTTTGAAAATGATGTTCCAACCCTCACTCAAGAAGATCAACACTTAGCAGAAGATATCAACTCAGAGGATGAAGAATAGATTGACTTCAAGGCTTGGAAGTCAAGAGGCAACGTCAAACTCAAGCAATTAGAACACATACCAGAGTCTTCAAATCAAGCAGTAAGGAGATCACAACGTGAAAGCAAGAAGCCCATAAGGTATGGATATGATACATCTTTAGTCACCAAGCACTCCGTGTATATCACTAAAGACTTTATGACATAGAGCCTTATTCATTTGAAGAGTCTAGGAAGAAGAAAGAATGGAGAGAAGCTTTTCGATCAAATATGTTTTCGATCGAAACAAATTTGGCCAAACAATTTTTTTTTAAAGAATACAACTAGACTCGTTTTTCATAAGAGTTACTTTGTTTTTCACGAACTTATAGTGTCGTAGAAAGAACAAGGTGTAAACTCTTGCTTCAAATATTAAGTACTTTAGTAAAAAAATCATAAAGAAAACTATTGTAATTGTTAGACTCAACTATGCATATGTATGTATGTGTATGCATATGCGTGTATGCATATGTATGTGTACTATCTCTTGTATGTATACTATCTCTCATTGTATAACAATCAACTATTGTTATTGTTTTGGTAGAAATCGGCTTATGCACTCGAACTTTCAATACTTATGACAAAAGAGATGTAAACAAGTAATAAAAGATTTTACTTTTTATGATATATTTTAATATTTTTTTTCAAGAAAATAAAAATGAATTTTTACTTTTTTATATTTTATAGGTTAATTTGAAGGTTGATTGAATTTGAGTTGAGTATGAAGGTAGAAATTTGCCACTAAAAAGGGATCATGTGCATATGTGCATATGCATGTGTATGTATGCAGGTGCATGTGTGTGTATACATGCATCTATGTATGTATGCATATGTATGTGTATGCATATGCGTGTATGTATGCATGAGTGTATATGTGTGTGTCTATATGTGTGTATTGTATGCATGTGAGTGTATGTGTGTGTGCCTATGTGTGTATGTATATATGCAAGTATATAAATATATGTGTATGTGTATATGTGTATATGTGCAAGTATCTATATGTGTATGTGTGTGTATGCATATATGTGCATTTGTAAATGTGTGTATAAGCATATCATATATCTATGCATTTATGTATGTGTATACATGTGTGTATATGTATGTGTGTGTGTATGCATATGTGTGTATGTGCATGTGTGTGTATGCATGTATCTATGTATGTATGCATATGCATGTGTATGTATGTATGTGTGTGTATATGTGTGCGTATGTATATCTGCAAGTATCTATATGTGTGTGTGTATATGTCTATGTGTGTGTACATGTATACATGTTTGTGTGTGTGTTTATGTGTGCATGTTTGTGTATGTATTCATATGTATGTATGACATGCACATACATACACACATGTATACACATACTTTCAAACATATTTTCATAAATATGTTTGCAAAACTTTTAGATCCAAAACTTTTTGTTCGAAAAGATTTTCGATCGAAAGCTTATCCTTGTCCATTATTTTCAATGTTTATTCGGATAACCCCGAATACAATGATTATATTCAGTTTTTTTTATTACTCGATCGAATAAATGCAACCTACCTAACTACCACCATGTGCTAGAGAGATGACTCTGCTCCCAACCAAATTCCTCTATATATAGCTCTGTCAAGGGGATTGCCTGCTTGGGTAGGTGTATACTAACCATCCATGTGCCAACCATGTAAGTGCATGTGCACCAAGTTCCTAGTTAGCTAGATTTAACTCAAGTGGGTGCTTTTAGAAGGTTCTAGAGCTCTTCAGGCAAAACACTCTCCCCATGTACCCTATGGGGGTTGAACCCAAGACCTCCTCCTTCACACCCTTCAGACTTAACCACTAGGCTAAGTGGATCACTTGGTTACAAGAGTAAATGATCTCCTAGTAAGTCTAAACCCCAGATCTTTGGTCATACACATGGGTGACCAGACCGTGTTCGATTTCAGATACCTCTGAATCGGCCCGATCCTCAAATCATAGACTTACTTTATTACCAAAATTGACAAATAGGATCTTTCCTCTTCTACAAAAATATAACATTCTTCCATCCTTTAATCGTACCAAAAAAAAGTTTCTTTTAGAAAATATGCTCTAAACGCACCGGTAACATGATGGAGTTTCTTGTATTGAGTGAATAATTTTTGTTTTCATACAAAAGAAAATTTTTTTGCACACCACACAATCCAACTCTTTAAATTTCCAAGAGAGAAATGATTTTTGAAGATAAGAAAGATTTTTGGGCTCACAAATTCTATGATATTTGTTTCATGGTTCATACATCAACTCAAAAGTTTGGGACTCTATTCCATGCGTACAAAATATTTGAAGTTTGCGAATCTCGGTTTCATATATTGATCGTTTTCTTCTATTTCTCTTAGTGTTCAAATGGCTTCTACTTCTCTTTGTCATTCCAATAGTGTAACCTCATGTGAGGTTTATAAACGAAGAGAGGATTCCTTATGGAAACTTCTTTCTATGTAGCTAAGTGATTTTGTGACTATGCTTCCTAGGCATATTCTTAGTCTCAAATTAAAGAGATGTGGCTGATTCGCAAGAGTTCAACTTGTGTAGATTCCTAAAGACCTCGTGCTAAATAATCATTTGCCATTCTCGTCATACTGTAAGTGAACTTAAAAAAATGCTCTATTATTATTCTTAGCCATTTTTTGTATTACAAGATATCTTTTTTTGCATTGCATATATTTTTCCTTCCAATGTTCAACTATGAAAAACAAATGAATGTTTAATAGGAACATTCAAAGTTCTTTATAGGGATTATGTAGAAATTTTTTTTTGCAAACAAATCTGTTCCATTTTTCAATAGCACTCAATTATTTATATATTTTGCAGATTATGGGGTACCAACAAGGACGAGTGTTTATGGAAATCTTGTACATCTACGTGATCCTTGCATGTCTTCATTAGATTGGGATTCTCTTGCTCAATCGATAGTTTCAAGTTTTCTCTACAAAATGAATGATGACATTCAAAGGGCAATATCACCAAGCTGAGTTTCACGAAGGAAAAAGATTCGATGGTTTTTGCCTTTCATATTTTTTGTAGTATGTTTTAAAAACATGGTATTATAAGAAACAAAACTAATGTGGTTGAATAAAAGAGTTTCAATTTCAGAGACTGATGATGGTTTAGGTAGGGAATGGGATAGTAATGAATTTCAAAAGCTAGGAGACATCATTTTATGTAAAATTAGATTCAATTATCTTTCAATTTCATGTCAAATATCTCAACATTCTGTTGTTTTAGGTTATGTGGAGAAAAAGATTGGACTCTTCATACTCTTGGATTCAGAGGAAAGCTCTCTTTCGAGTTATAATTATTAATGGATCTTGAGTTTCAACATAGGGAAATAATTTTCACTGCAAATTGGAAACTCAAAAATCTAAGAGAGCTCCTAGAGTTCCTTGACAAGGTTTCACCACAGTTTAGATTCTAACTCGATGGTGCAATAGCAAACATAAGGTCAGAGAAAAGATTAGCTAATATTACTTCCCATCTCTCAAAGAAGATTGGAATACCTTATTCATTGGAAATGGTATGACATCAATGATCGTAATTGGGGACCTGTAGAAAACCTTCAAAGTGCACCAATCAAGGTTCAAGAATTACATAAAACAAATCCAATGAATTCGAGACCAAAGAACATGACTGCTCCTCGTGGAACTCGTTGCCTGAGGGGGAGGTGATGTCATGGACAAAGGAGACCATCTTGAACCTTAGATTCCATGTGAATCCTATATCTATTGGTTCAGAATTAAGAGAAACCAATGCTTTCATTGTGTCCGAAAGTGCCAAAAACCCTAACATCGACTATCTATTTGCTAAGTTCTGATATCCGGAGTTATTGATAGATTTGCTAATATCATTGATGACATCATCAACTCACAACCACCTTGGGAACTGTTCTTGAAAACCTATATATGGGGTGTTTGGACACATTCATAATCAGTCTTGTGAATACTACTCTTGGGAGCTCAAGGAGTCGTGATTGTCAAGTAAGTACTCTCCAAGTTCTAGTTCTGGTTCTTGTCTTGTTCCTTGTTCGAGTCTTGTCTAGTCTAGTTCTTGGACATCCTATATTGTCCTCTTGTAGTCTCATAGTACAAGATCCTATCGAGTTCTTTCTTCTATCTAGTTCATCTCCCAGAAGGGAGTTCTTATAATCCAAAGATCTTGATCCATACTTACAATCCCGGGTTGTGGGATCTCATGTATTATTTCTAGGTGAATTATCTATACCTATTAGTCCCAGGTTGTGGGACTCCTTGTATCCATCACGTATTCTTGTATTGTTTTCCCTGCATGGGTGTTCTTGTAATAAAAAGTATATTTCCGAAATCTTGTCTAGTGTAGTTCAGGAGCACAATCTAGTGCTCCCCTAACACAGAGTAGTTCGAACCACACGTTCTTCGACAATCATGGCCAAGCCTGATCAAGTGTAGTTGACCTTGCGACAAGAATAAATACTTATTCTTTATTGTTGGTGCAATAAAACCCAAGCCCACATACTTGGTTAATTAACTAATGCTTGATTTATTGGAATATCCTATGCAAGACTTCATATGGTTAGTCTATTGTAAAAATCCTTCATATTTTTCCTTGTAATATTGGATTACACCCACATGGAGTTAGGGATCTCTAAAATCACAAATCAAGCAGTTGTTGAGTGATGATGAAATCTATCCTAAACTTTCGAATTCACCTTTTAGATAGACGTTTGAATTTGAATTCAAACCTTGGATCCAAACATGACTATAAAAAGAGGATATAAAAGACCCGTGTGTATCTCGAGCTTGGAAGATCATTTTGAAGTACATTCATTGCGAAGTGAGATCTCATCTAATAGCACATTCACCTCTCAGACATTGAGCAATGTATGATTGCCAATGACATTGTATTTGTACATGTTTTAATATGTATATGATCATTACATTCTCATTTCACTTCTCTATTATAACTCAATGAGAATACCGATCTTCTAAGAGCTTGGTATCAATTTCTAGTTGATCATTTGCCATGATTTAAAGAATTTGGGATTCAGCATATTGTTCATTATGCTTCTACAAAGTTTCATTAGATTTGCTTCTCGAGATCATGAGATATTTACATAGCTTTGCTCATTGGTCTGATGAGTGTTGCAGCCCATGATTGTTGGGATGGAGCTATGACTTGCTAAACTTCTTTCTCTGCATGTAGTCCATAACTTTATTTGAAATCACTCATGATTGATAGCTTACTAAGTTAATTAGAGTTCCCCAAAAGGAATTAAGTCAAGTTTTGTTCTCCTCAGAGAATTGATCAAAGCACTGAACAAGTGTAAGAACAAAAATAGCAAGTCTTTACTTCTTGGATCAACTCCAACATATCAATTTTGATCCACCAATTAGTGGATCATCTTCCAAGATACATATATCATTATTTGTGCTCATTAGCAAGCAAAAGGGGCCCACTACAATTTCCAACCATCATTCTTAGTAGGTGTGAATCAAGATTTAGCTACACCACTTCATCTCTTGTGACTATCCACCATCTCCTCTAACAATGGTATCAGAGCAACAACAATGGAGATGGGATATGGATTTCCATCCTTCATTGAGAAATTGGACATGAGCAACTACTCAACATGGTCACTTAGGATGCAAGCCTACCTTCAAGGGAGAAGTCTATATGGATACATCTCATGAGATGAAGAGATGCCAATCTTTATGAGCAAGGAACAACCTACAAGGGAAGAGCAAGAAAGCTTAACCCCATGGTGTGAAAAGGATGCTCTTGCCAGATCATAGCTATTGAACTCAATCTATGATTTCTTGTTATCGGATGTTAGGAACTGCAAGACCTCCCAAGAGACTTCGGAAGTACTCTCATCATATTTATTCTCAAATACAAGACCTAGGAAGAATCAATTATGGATGGAGTTTACAACTCTAAAGAAGCAACCAAAGCAAGGAGTGGTTGAGTATGTAACCAAGATGAAACATGTGGCTGACTAGCTTGCACACATTGGAGAGGAGATAGAAGAAGAACACATAACAAGGCAGATCATTAATGGAATCAAGGCTAATGACGAGTGGGAGTCCTTCACCATAGAAATGGACCTTTCCATGGATATGCAAATACTTAACCTCAACACCATGATGGGGCAAATCTTCACCCATGAGACAAAGCTCAACAAGAATGATTAAAAGTCTAGAGGTAATCCATCTTTTGCCCTTTATATAGATAAGAATAAATCTGAGGATAAAGCTAAAGGCAAGAGGCAGACGAAGGCTTCTAGAATACAAGGAATCAAAGGGGAAGAGGATTCCATAGAAGTAGCTACGGGCAATCAATAGGCAGATACAACAATGATAGAGGCAACTACAACCATGACTACACTCAAAGCTATAAAAACAACAATTATCAAGGAGGCTTTAGAGGAAGAAGGGTGTCGGGATGAAATCCCGCAGGGAGTGTGCATGAATTTTTTTCAAAAGTTCATTGTTTCATGAGTTTTGTAAGATATTTTGATTGAAGAGGGTATATTTTGTGCATGATTTGATGGATTTGATTGCCTGTGTGATAAAAAAAACCATGTTAGAGATGTGTGTTAGAACTATGCGTGTAAATAATTGATATTTGACCCATGAAAATCTTAGGTTTGACCCTTGAAACTGACTGAAAACTTGGGTTTACCCCCTGAAAACCGAACTTGAACCCTTGGAAACCCTTAGAGTTTAGGCCGAAATTGTAAATAAACCCATGATTTGATGAGTTTGAGATAATTGTGAGCAAACCCCTAATTTTATGGGGCAAAAATCCTAGGTCGGACCCTTGAAATTGGCGGTTATCCTAGGTCAAACCCTAAAAACCAATTAATCCGCGAACATCTAGTGTGAAAACGAAACCTTAGTCTAGGGAAAAATTAAAAGTCCGCCAAAAATAGAAAGTTCATTGAGGAGGTTAGAACGTTCATTGAGGAGTTCATTGAGAAGGAAGTCCTAGGGAGGGGGCTATAAATAAGTCCAAACTCATTTGTTTCTTCCCCATCCCGTGGATTGCTCTTGTGGATCGTCTCCTCCAGGTATGCTCCTTGTCCTTATTTGTTCATTCCTTCATCATTTTTTGTTCATATTTCCGTGATGCTTGGAGATGGATATGGTCTTTCGGTTTGTCATGTACGAGTTTTGTGGCTATGAGGAGATTGTATCCGCTATATTGGATTGCGAGATTGAGTTGCAAATTATTCTAAGCCATTAGGGTTGCCTCACCATAATGAAGGGTTTAGATTTAAAAACTATTACATGGAAGAATAGCATGATTTTAGAGCTCGTATCTGCTCCTTGTTCCATTACTTGTCATTCGATAGTAGCGCTAGGGGAGTTTATTATCAGTATGGTAGAGAGAGAAGTCGTGGCCGTGAGCAGAAAACTACGGGAGGAGAAGGCGACGCTGTTGATGAGAGAGATTAAGGTTGCGCTACTATGGGGGCACGCACAGCAGAACGTGAGAGAAGGAGGAGATATCGGGCTGTCGGCCGCTCCATATTCGACGTGGAGAAATTCTAAGAGATGAAGAGCACACGATCTGTGTGGCATAGACAGAGAGAGAGAAGGTTGTCCGCTGACACACAGAAGATATAGGAGAAGGTGGCTGGGCAGCGCTGTAGCCGAGAGAGTCCGCGACTCCACAAGTGAGAGAGAGCACCTTAGTGGTTGACAAAGATTGGTTGCAGACATATTTGATGGAGGAGCAGACAAATAGGAATTCAGGAGGGAGAGATGATTCAGGCGGTTGTGCCGATGGAGAAGAGAGAGTGAGAGAGAGAGAGAGGGAGAGAGAGAGAGAGAGAAGAGTGGTATGGCGGCGTGCAGGAGAACATTCAGAGAGAGAGAGAGATTCCTATCGACTCTTCTAGTAACGCTACGTGAGTGATAGAAAGATACGATGGAGAGATGTTGTTGACGACAGCACTGGCGAGATTCAGAGAGGAAAAGTCTGTCGCCGTGTAGAAGAGTCGAAGAGAGAGATGGATAGAAGCCACGTGGCACAAGAAGGTATTGGCGGCGCAAATGGAGGAGAGAGAGAAATGGAGAGAGACAGAGATGCATTATGGCGGTTAAGTCAGTGGATGAGAGAGAGAAGAGAGGTCGGTGTACAGAGATTAAGTCGGTAGAGAGAGAGAGAAAGAGAGAGAGAGAGAGGGAGAATGTATATCTGACTTTGCGAGACATAAATAAAAAGCAAATGCTCTGTTTGTGACAGTTTGATGAGTAAAGCCATACGGAGAACCCTTTGACATTGATTGTTTTCGAGAGAATGAGATTTTGAGAAGCAAATAATAGGATGCCTAATGTAATAGAAATAAATCTTTTCTCATAATGGGATACTCAACTTAAGTCTATTAAACTGAAAATGTAAAGGTTAATGCTCATTGCTTTATAATTTTTTCTTCAATCTTTTCTCCGTTCACTTCTCCTCATCCATAAATACATGAGTCATGATGGATTCCTGTAAAGTTGATGTATGTGAATGTAGTCCACCATGAACATACGATGGAACACTTGAGAGTGCATAAGTGTGTAGCTCAGAACCGCATGCATAAAGAGGGGGTTTAATGCACATAACTACCTCCCTCCATATATCTGCATATGTATACCATACATCTTCAAAGTGAAAAAGAAATAAATCAAATGCATTGTGTCTTTTATCATGAGATGTTAATGTTCTAATGAGTTTTTATGCCCAATCCCTTGGATTGCTCTTGTGGATTTTCTCCTCCAGGTTTATGTGGTTTCTGATTATCTGAAGTAAAGAGAAGGAAGGCCATTGCAGAGGATACTTGAAGAAAAGAACGGACCGAAATAAAGTTGGAAGAGAAGCTTGGACGTGAAGATCGAAGCAGAATCCCGTGGGTGATTTCTCGCACTGTAGCAAGGGATCTAGTTTACATTGGCCGATTCGCACTGTAGCGGCGGCATTTATATTGTATCATCACACCGCACTGTAGTGGTTTTATTGTACGATCGGCCTGCACTATAGCCACCTGTTTGTATCATTCATTTTATTGGAGGCTTCAATTTCATTACGGTCCCACGCATACGCATGCACGTCTCGTCACTTCCTAGGGGCAAGGGGCCCTATGAGGATCACACACACTCGAGAGAGTAGAGGCAAGGCGCCCAGCGCGCAGACGCCACTCGCAGCAGAGAACGGTGCACCAGAGAGGGGCCTGATCCAACCCCAGCGCCGGCTTCCTGCCCGACCTCCTTCTTCCTGACACCTGAACCCGATGTGAAGCGAGGCGGTTGCCTAGTGATCCTCGAGGCGTCACCCACTCCTTAAGAAGACAGACAAGAATCTCGGCATCAGACATAGACTCCAGGTACTAGCATTTCAGGTTCTGTGATTTTTTGCATTGCTTCACACACACTTTGAAAAGAAAGATTGTTTGGTTGCCCGATTCTGAGCTTCTTATTGACGCATAGATCAAGAATCTACTTCTCAGCTTAGATCATAACAAGAGGGAAATTAAAATGAAGGAAATGATTGAGCAACAGTTTAGAAGATATGAAGAGAGAATCAAAGAAATAGAAATTAACGCAAATGAATCTATAAAATCAAAATTTAGTATTGTTATGACCCTAATGCAAACTATAAATGCAATATCAGATACTATTCAGTTAATGGGCATAAGTATTAAAGACCTAAAAAATGAAATGGATTCTGAGATTTCTAAATTGAGAAATAAGGTTGATCTGTTGACAAACCAAGTCAATGACCTACAAGTATTGAAATGTGATAATGAGCATGAGGCAAAAGTCCAAGGTATATCTGCACACAAACAGTCTTTAGGTCTTAGAAGACCCACGCCTAGAGTGATACCTAGGAAATCAAGTCGGGTTGAGAAGAGACCTATACGTTGCTTTTGGTGCGATCAGTTTGGACATATGTTCTGGGACTGCATGGCATTTGAAAGTGCATGTAAACATAAACTAGTGAGCGAATATGAAGGAAAAATTTGTAAATATCAAGAGGAGATACCTTTACATTTGAATGTAGGAAAAGGTGGAATGAGAGATATTTTGAAGAGACAAAACCAGCTAGATCAAAATCGATTCAAAGAGTGTGGAAACCAAAAAGATTGGAGAACAATAAATCTTATGAACAAACAAGTATGCAATCTATTCAGAGTCAAGAGAAGCCAACTAAAGAAACAAAAAGTATATAGATAAAGGTTGAAAAGCAGAATATTGAGCAGATATTGAGAGAACAAATAGAAATAGATAATAAAAGAGAATGTGATAGAGAAACTAAAGAGAAGTCAAAGAAAGACCACGATATATATGTGTCATTTGATCCACAACTTTTGGCTAATTAAAATATATTTGACCAAGAGAAAGTTGCAAAATTAGAATCCCAATTAAAATTTGACAAACAAATTGAACATGAAAAGAGTGAAAAAGAAATTCAAGAAGAAACAAAATCTGATAAACGAGTTAACAAAGCGGAAAAACAATTGCTTGATGATATTATCAAGAAAATTGAGGAGAGTGTAAAGACAACATCAAAGACTTCTAAGAGTTTGAAGAAGAACGGAGAAGTAGAAATCTTACTTTTGAAGATATATTTGCAAGTATTGAATGATGATTGAAGAAGAATCATAATAAAAATGTATGAGAATGATCAAGAGTAATTGAATGATGATGATGGATGATAATGATTGATGATGGAAATGATGATGATTGATGGTTTATGATGATTGATGATGATGATGAATGATGAATGATTATGATGATTGATGAATGGTTTATGATGATTGATGATGTTGAATGTGATGATGATTTATGATGATTGATGATGATGATTATGATGATGATGATACTCGAGGATACTGATGACACTGGAGGATACTGATGACACTCGAGGATACTGATGACACTGGAGGATACTGATGATACTGGAGGATACTGATGACCTTGGAAGATACTGATGATACTGGAGGATACTGATGATACTAGAGGATACTAATGACACTGGAGGATACTGATGACACTGGAGGATAGTGATGACACTGGAGGATAGTGATGACACTAGAGGATACTGATGATGCTGGAGGATACTGATGATGCTGGAGGATATTGATGACACTGGAGGATACTGATGACACTGGAGGATAGTGATGACACTGGAGGATACTGATGATACTAGAGGATACTGATGACACTAGAGGATACTGATGACACTGGAGGATACTGATGATGCTCGAGGATACTGATGATGCTGGAGGATACTGATGATGCTGGAGGATACTGATGATGCTGGAGGATACTAATGACCTTGGAGGATACTGATGATGCTGGAGGATACTGATGACACTAGAGGATACTGATGACACTGGAGGATACTGATGATGCTGGAGGATACTGATGACACTGGAGGATACTGATGACACTGGAGGATACTGATGATGCTGGAGGATATTGATGACACTAGAGGATACTGATGACACTGGAGGATACTGATTGAAGGGCTTTGGAGTGCAGAACAAGAGGAGGAAGGAGGAGATGGAGGGAGAGAGAAGAGAGGAGAGACGCGCGGATATGCGTGGGAGCCTCGAAACCCACATAATGATCTCGCTTGAGGCAATGCTCTATATATGATGTATATATATGAATATGGGGGTAAGGTCACATGACCCTTACATCCCCAACAATCTCCCACTTAAGGGTCAATGTGACCATAAGTGGTAAAATATACAAAGAATGATGTAGGACTATACAATAATGTACAGGAAGAGTCCGGATCTCTACCCATACGGATCAGCCTACACCAACTGCCTCGAACAAGGTGTATCCATGCACCTCAAACTGCTCTAGACTCATATCGATAATAGTCGAGCTCACATATGACTGATGCAAGAACTGATGAAGTTCCTGCAAAGCTCCCACTCGCTCTATGCCTACGTCAATCATCGAATGACTGACAACTCCAAGTGCAAATGCTCCAATAGCAACTGCAATGTCTGGTCTCGAGCATAACAACTCGTACATCAGACTCCCGAATGCTGATGAAACATGTGCTATCCTGGCTAACCTAAGTATGTCAGCCATGCCTATATCCAAGGCATCCAAAGCACCATCATCAAGACCAACATGTCCTGAAATATCTGTGTCAACATCTGGCATAAGCGAATCCAAGAATGATTGCATAACTGCTGACTCCTCAACATCTAAATCAGTCATTCTATCAACCAAGGATATATCTAGCTGTGCATCTTGAGAGCTAGTATGCTCTGGCATACACTGTGTACCATGAGAGCTATCGTGCTCTACCACACCAAGTGTATCATATTGCTCCGCATGAGCTAACTACACAACATCAACACAAAGATCAAACTGATGATCTAACTCTAACTGAGTATCATCACAATGCTCTACATGAGTATCCACATCATGCTCTAAAGCATCCAACTGATCATCCAAAGTGTGCTCCAAATGAGCATCCACATGATCAACAAAACCATGCTCTATATAAGCATCATGAGCATCCAAAACATGCTCTACATGCGCATCCATCTGAGCATCTGAATCCTGCCATACATGAGCATCATGAATATCCATAGACCTATCTATCTATAGGTAGATAAAATGAGAGATGACGAGTCTCACATCGCACATAAGGCTGAACTCCCACTGAGACGAGACTGTCTCTCACATGAAGTACCTGGAGTGGATACATGTGCCCAATCCTAGCACCTCTGACAAGCGTAAGCTGTCCCAACTGCAACTGAAAATGATGCTCGCCAAGGAATGCATAACATCTGCTCTCCTGTAACTGGCTAACTGAAATCAAGCTCATAGGGAATGAAGGAACATAGCGTACATGCCTAAGTATAAGTGATGCTCCACTAGGTAGCATAAGGTGTACATCTCCAGCACCCTCAATGTCATATGTCGTACAACCAGGCATATGCACACATCCACGACTTTCACGTGAGAATCGACAAAACCACTCACGATGTGGAGTAATATGAAAACTGGCTAATGCATCAAGTAACCAAGCCATATGTGTGCTATCCAATGAACAAGAGGAATCCTAAGATGAACCATAGGAGAAAGTGATATCACCATCACTAGCATAATCAACTGTCATAGACTCTCCTGAAACCACTACCTGACCTGCATCACATGCATGTCTCTAACGTCGTCGTCGCATCCGCCTGAAGCAACGTCGTCGAGTATGGCCATCACGGCCACAGTGCCAACATCGAAGTCGTCGATGCGATCTATGTCTCACATGAGTCAATGGACTCGCATACATATCATGTAGTCTCTGCCATAATGCACTACTCGTCTCCTCATACATAACAGACTCATATATAGAATCCACAAGCTGTAATCGGATAGTGGAGCTGGCCAATGCATCAATATCCATCCATACGTGATCGGGCATGTCACGAGGCCTCTGTGCATCTCTATGCACATACATATGTAACCCTGCACGAACCAATGTATGCCAGATCTGAGCTTTCCATCTCGAAAAGTCAGTGCCATCAAATCGAGAAGACACCATGCTGGCAATCCAAGACTAGCAATGTAACAAGAGACTAGAACAATACTCTATCCTCAATAGGATCACACCTGCATATCCATATGCATAACTCACATCACAAATGTCTCACTGGAGAAGAAAACCATGTGAACCACCTGTCACATAACCATGCATCTAGCATGCACATAAAACCATGAGCATAAGCCTGCTCACCAAGTCTCCAAAGTGACAAAGTAGATGTGAAAGAATCCTGGGAGAAATTTGACAGAGTATCCCCTGAAAACTGAGCAATCAAACAAGATAACCAATAATGAAAGAACAATAAGTAATCTGTCACCACCTGTCACTGATCATATCAAGAAGATAATGGAAACTACATGTGCCAAAAAGCTAATGGCAATACACGCCAATACAATGGTGATGCACCTCCCACTCAAGAATGAATCCTGTAAGTTGATCCAACCTATCACAAATAACCTGTGACCAAGTCCAAATGAATGGAGATAAACAATGATCCAAAGCTATCACACAAGCTTCAAGATCCACTAGAGTTCTCTTCTAGCATAAAAGCTGTCGAAATTTTGGCAGCATCTCCTTTGTAAAATGGACTCTAGAACCAAAATAACCATGTGGGAATCACCATCCACATATGCCAAGAATCACACTGGCAAATACATATCAATCAATGACCAAATGCTAATAATGGTGACAAACAAATGTGTAACTGAGGCTCTAATCTAGATCATGTACCTGCAAAGAAAACAAAGATACAAGTACCAACTAAGATCCAATGTCAACTCTCACAAAAGTATGTGCGAGTAACCAAGTGGCATAAGCAAGATATAGACCACAATGCCACTATACATCCATGATCGAACTTATGATGACATAAACCTCAAAAAAGAGTATACCACAATGTCATCTTACATGCCAAACGCGTGACAAGATCATGCTCTACTCTCATATGGAGGAGCTACCACAATGATCATACATGTACAATGCTTTGAAGCTCTGAAAATAAGAGCTTGCACACCATAAATTCTCTCTCGAAGAAGTTCCAAAGCAAATTCAACCTCCAAGTGCAACTAGGGTTCTTATAGTGAAAATGTGCTGCTATGTGTTTTGCTATTTCAGAGGTGATAACCTCTGAATCTGGACTTTTGGTCTTCAGCAAACTTCAACATCTAACTCTTGGCTACGTAACGAGATAAAGAACACCTCAATCGGAGGTGCGTAGCTCAAGATATGTCCAAAACAAGCACCTATTGTCAATTTCACTATCACCTGCAACACTACTTCTATGTATTTTACAGTTTCGGCGACGTTTCACTGAGAATATGAATCTGAGTTCTTCTACAAAGTTGTAGCTATCTTTCCAAGCTACAAGCAGCAAGTTGAATCATCACATTCCGAGTTGTAGAACTTAAGTTATGACAAAAAAACCGACCTGCTGTCCTACTCAATGTAGATTCGCCTTCTACAATTCTCTGCGTTTTTCGAATTTTCGGCACTTCAGAAGTCCGAACCAGGTTCTGTGCCCTTCTGTGAAGTTGTAGCTGTCTGTGTTAGCTACGCACAGAACTTTAGTCAATCCGAGCTTCTTAGCTCGAGTTATGACCGAAATACTGAATAGCTGTCAAGAGATGCCGACCTGCACTTCTACTCCTTCTGACCTAAGCTTCCATTGAAGCTTCTTGCACACCAGCCTTCAACATGCTCTGATACCAATGAAGGGCTTTGGAGTGCAGAACAAGAGGAGTAAGGAGGAGATGGAGGGAGAGAGAAGAGAGGATAGACGCGCGGATATGCGTGGGAGCTTCGAAACCCACATAATGATCTCGCTTGAGGCAATGCTCTATATATGATATATATATATGAATATGGGGGTAAGGTCACATGACCCTTACATCCCCAACACTGATGACACTGGAGGACGCTGATGACACTGAGGCTCATGTTGATAAAGAATGAAGAATCATGAAATTAAAGAAATGCTGGATTAATCAATGATGAAAATGAAGCAAATTGACCAGGTGAAATGTTTCTAATTTGAGTTTGGTTGTCTTTCTGATAGAGCATATGCATCGCATTGATGTGTGTGATAAAGACATGTATGAGTTTATGAAGATCATGTAGAATGAAGATAGCAAAGATCTATTATGGGTTTGCATGAAGCATGAATGACTAGGGAATTATATGAATGAGATCAGTTAGCAGACTAGAGACTTTTGGGAGTGAAAGCTTGGGGATGTGATAGCATGCTTAGACCGAGTGCATGTATATGCTGATTGATTTGAACACTTAGTAAGTGGGATTCTTTGGGTCTTACTATTTGTTTCTTGCGAGATCTTACCTCCATATATATCATGATTTATGAAAACCTTCATACTCATGCCAGCTATATATGTGTGTATATGTTGTTAGAGCGCTGCGATGGGCTAGTAGGCGGGTGGAACCACCTTGGTCGGGTGATCAAGGCCACAAGCCGTAGCTAGTTTCGTCGTAGGCCTGACCTATCTGTTGTCATGCACCTATATGGGTCGGTAGGCGGGTGGAGTCACTCTGTCCGGGTGGTCAGAGCCACGAGCTGACGTCGATTTCATGCAGGGCTGATGTTGTGTATATCGTGCGCTATGTCGGGTCGACAGACAGGTGGGATAAACTTGGTTGCACGGACAAGTCCATGAGTCGCACCCGATTTTGACATAGGCCGATTTATGAAATAAAGATAAAAAGAAGAAATGCTGAGCTGAGATGAAGTGAAAAAGAAAAGAAAAAGAAAAGAAAAAAAGAAAAAGAAAAATGAAAATGCAAAAGAAAAAGAAAGAAAAAGATCTGATGGAGAGTTGGGCAAGCAGGAGATAAATAGTGGGAATCGAGGTATATTCTACAAACTAAGCTAGTAGATACATATGTATATGCTAGTACTTAGAATGAGCAGTTGGATCTGAACCAGTTGAACAATCAGAAGATCTAGAAAGCCAACGATTTATTCATGTGATTACTTGTCAGATTGTAGACGCAGAAACATAGTATGATGTTTATGAAGCTTGAATCTACTTAATTTTCTAAAAACTCGTACTAATCTTTATAAAGGTTAAATGGAGAATGTGAGATCACGCTTTGAGTTTTGGAAAAGAAGAAGATAAAAAGTGAAAAGAGATTTCAAAGGAACCCTGATACGCTTTTGTTGAATCTTGCAGGTTGGCCCATCGAGACGATGTGCGAATATCGGGATGAAATCCCGCAGGGAGTGTGCATGATTTTTTTTCAAAAGTTCATTGTTTCATGAGTTTTGTGTGATATTTTGATTGAAGAGGGTATATTTTGTGCATGATTAGACGGATTTGATTGCCTATGTGATAAGAAACCATGTTAGTGATTTGTGTTAAAATCGTGCGTGTAAATAATTGATATTTACCCATGAAAATCTTAGGTTTGACCCTTGAAACTGACTGAAAACTTGGGTTTATCCCCTTGAAAACCGAACTTGAACCCTTGGAAACCCTTGGAGTTTAGGCCAAAACTAAAAATAAACCCGTGAATTGACGAGCTTGAGATAATTGTGAGCAAACCCCTAATTTGCTGGGGCAAAAAACCTAGGTCGGACCCTTGAAATTGGCAGTTATCCTAGGTCAAACCCTAAAAACCAATTAATCCGTGAACATCCAGTGTGAAAACGAAACCTTAGTCTAGGGAAAAATTAAAAGTCCACCAAAAATGGAAAGTTCATTGAGGAGGTTAGAACGTTCTAGAAGGAAGTCCTAGGGAGGGGGCTATAAATAAGTCCAAACTCATTTGTTTCTTCCCCATCCCGTGGATTGCTCTTGTGGATCGTCTCCTCCAGGTATGCTCCTTGTTCTTATTTGTTCATTCCTTCATCATTTTTTGTTCATATTTTCGTGATGCTTGGAGATGGAGATGTTCTTTCCGTTTGTCATGTACGAGTTTTGTGGCTATGAGGAGATTGTATCCACTGTATTGGATTGCGTGATTGAGTTGTAAATTATTCTAAGCCATTAGGGTTGCCTCACCATAATGAAGGGTTTAGATTTAAAAACAATTACATGGAAGAATAGCATGATTTTAGAGCTCGTATCTGCTCCTTGTTCCATTACTTGTCATTCGATAGTAGTGCTAGGGGAGTTTATTCTCAGTATGGTAGAGAGAGAAGTCATGGCCGTGAGAAGAAAAATACGAGAGAACGCGACGCTATTCATGAGAGAGATTAAGGTTGCGCTACTATGGGGGCACACACAGCAGAACGTGAGAGAAGGAGGAGATATCGGGCTGTCGGCCACTCCATAATCGACGTGGAGAAATTCTGAGAGATGAAGAGCACACGATCTATGTGGCATAGACAGAGAGAGAGAGAAGGTAGTCCGCTGACACACAGAAGATATAGGAGAAGGTGGCTAGGCGGCGCTGTAGCCGAGAGAGTCCGCTACTCCGCAAGTGAGAGAGAGCACCTTAGTGGTTGACAAAGATTGACTACAGACATATTTGACGGAGGAGCAGACAAATAGGAATTCGGGAGGGAGAGATGATTCAGGCGGTTGCACCACTGGAGAAGAGAGAGTGAGAGAGAGAGAGAGAGGGAGAGAGAGAGAGAGAGAGAGAGAGAGAGAGAGAGAGAGAAGAGTGATATGGCGGCGTGCAAGAGAACCATCGGAGAGAGAGAGAGATTCCTGCCGACTCTTCTGGCAACGCTACGTGAGTGATAGAAAGATACGATGGAGAGATGTTGTTGACGGTAGCTGTGGAGAGATTCAGAGAGGAAAAGTTTGTCGCCGTGTAGAAGAGTCGCAGAGAGAGATGGATAGAAGCCACGTGGCACAAGAAGGTATTGGCGACGCAAATGGAGGAGAGAGAGAAATGGAGAGAGACAGAGATGCATTATGGTGGTTAAGTCAGTGGATGAGAGAGAGAAGATAGGTCGATGTACAGAGATTAAGTCGGTAGAGAGAGAAAGAGAGAGAGAGAGGGAGAATGTATATCTCACTTTGCGAGACATAAATAAAAAGCAAATGCTCTGTTTGTGACAGTTTGATGAGTAAAGCCATACGGAGAACCCTTTGACATTGATTGTTTCCGAGAGAATGAGATTTTGAGAAGCAAATAATAGGATGCCTAATGTAATAGAAATAAATCTTTTCTCATAATGGGGTACTCAACTTAAGTCTATTAAACTGAAAATGTAAGGGTTAATGCTCATTGCTTTATAATTTGTTCTTCAATCTTTTCTCCGTTCCTCATCCATAAATACATGAGTCATGATGGATTCCTATAGAGTTGATATATGTGAATGTAGTCCACCATGACATACGATGGAACACTTGAGAGTGCATAAGTGTGTAGCTCAGAACCGCATGAATAAAGAGGGGGTTTTAATGCACATAACTACCTCCCTCCATATATCTGCATATGTATACCATACATCCTCAAAGTGAAAAAGAAATAAATCAAATGCATGGTGTCTTTTATCATGAGATGTTAATGTTCTAATGAGTTTTTATGCCCAATCCCGTGGATTGCTCTTGTGGATCGTCTCCTCCAGGTTTATGCGGTTTCTGATTATCTGAAGAAAAGAGAAGGAAGGCCATTGCGGAGGATACTTGAAGAAAAGAATGGACCGAAGTAAAGTTGGAAGAGAAGCTTGGACATGAAGATCGAAGCAGAATCCCGTGGGTGATTTCTCGCACTGTAGCGAGGGATCTAGCTTACATTGGCCGATCTACACTGTAGCAGTGTCATTTATATTGTATCATCACACCGCACTGTAGCGGTTTTATGGTACCATCGACCTGCACTATAGCGGCTTGTTTGTATCATTCATTTTATTGGAGGCTTCAATTTCATTTCCATTGTATCCTTGAGCTTCGTATGCATCCCGTGTATCACTGCAGTATCCGATTGTCTCTTTCCGACGCCCACGCGTACGCACGCACGTCTCGTCACTTCCGAGGGGCAAGCGGCCCTATGAGGATCGCGCACACTCCAGAGAGTAGAGGCGAAGCGCCCAGCGCGTAGACGCCGCTCGCAGGATAGCGGGAACAGTGCACCAGAGAGGGGCCTGATCCAACCCCAGCGCCGGCTTCCTGCCCGACCTCCTTCTTCCCGACAAGGGACTACAACAACTATAATGAAGACCAAGAAGACTCATTACTCATCATGAACATGATATCCAAGCAAGGTAAAGATGATGAGCGTCTTTTCTACATTGATTCAGGTTGTTCCAATCATGTGGATGGAAATGTAGCTCTATTATCTAATCTTGAAGAACCCAAAGGGAAGCATGCAGTATAAACAGGGGATGATACTAAACACTAAGTCAACCAAATTGGAAATATCAAAACATCTGATGGTAGCATGAACCTTTAGAGTAAAGTTTTGTATATGTCAACTTTAACCAGAAACCTAATTAGTGTTGGGCAGATTGTTGAGAAAGGTTTATAAGTCAGATCCACTAAGCATGCAGCATATTTAGAAGACCCCCAACAAGGCTTCAAGAGGATTGCCAAAGGTGAGAAGTCAGGTAGATTATTCAAATTTGAAATTGAAGACACAAGGAATATAACACCATTCAATTATAGAGATCAAACCTTATTTGAGTTAGAAATATGGGACAAAAGGCTAGGACACATAACAGAAAGGACTCTAAAGCAAATATGCAGGGATCAAAGTGTGCTTGGCATTCCCAATGTGATCAAGCAACAAATGATATGTAAATGTGGAGCATGCCAATTTGGCAAGGCTCACAGGCAACCATTCAACAAGAGAGGATACATTCATGGACTATTTGGATCTTGTATACACTAATGTGTGGGGTCCTAGCAAAGATGAATCCATCTCAGGTTCAAGGTACTATGGTTCATTTATTGATGATTACAGTAGATAAACAATCCTTTATTTCATGAAGCATAAGGATGAGGTATTTACATGTTTCAAGAAGTACTTGGCACTAGTTGAAAATCAAACAAGAAGAATCTTTACGAGGATCAAATCTGATGGAGGTGGTGAGTACTTTTCACATGACTTTAATTCATTTCTACTGGATAGAGCCATAAAGAGGGAACTAACAATAAGATACAATCCTGAATTGAATGGAGTGGAAGAGAGAAGGAACATGTTAATTGCTAAAGCTACTAGGTCTATGTTAAATGAAAAGATGTTACCTAATTATCTATGGGCAAAGCTATTTCCAGAGCCACCTACTTGGTCAACATGCTTCCATCCAAATCATTCGACGGTGTGACACCCTATGAAGCATGGAATGGCAGGAGACCGTCATCAGACCATTGCAAAATATTTGAGTGCATTGCTTATGCACACATTCCCTCACAAATCAGAGGAAAGCTTGACCCTAAAGCTGAGAAATGTATATTTAATGGGAATGATCAGAACAAAATGGGGTATAGGATATACAATCCCACTAGAAAAGCATTTTTAGTTAGTAGGGATGTAGTATTTGATGAAAATAATTCATGGTTTGAAGATGATTGCAAGAAAGTCAACTTACCATATGATTTTTAAAAAATGATTTTCCAACCCTCACTCAAGAAGATAAACACTTAGCAGAAGATATCAACTTAGAGGATGAAGAACAAATTGACTTCAAGGCTTGGAAGTCAAGAGGCAAGGTCAAACTCAAGCAATTAGAAGACATACCAGAGTCTTCAAATCAAGCACTAAGGAGATCACAAAGAGAAAGCAAGAAGCCCATAAGGTATGGATATGATACATCTTTAGTCACCAAGCAGTTTGTGCATATCACTAAAGACTCTATGATAGAACAACCTTCTTCATTTGAAGACGCTAGGAAGAAGAAAGAATGGAGAGAAGCTATGCATGAAGAAGTGGAAGCACTTGAGGAAAATCATACTTGAGATCTAGTCCCCAAGAAATAAGGCATGAAGGTAATTGGAGCCAAGTGGATATATAAAATAAAAAAGAACTCAAATGGCTCTATAAATGGGTACAAGGCAAGGTTAGCAGCAAAAGGATTTGCCCAAAATCTTGGAGTGGACTATGAACAAACATTTGCACTTGTGGCAAAGATGCCAACAATTAGGGTTTTGGTAAGTGATGTTGCTTCTTAAAATTGGAATTTGTATCAGTTAGATGTAAAGAATGCATTCTTAAATGGATGCATATAAGAAGAATTCAAGTTTTGAAGATGAAGATAAAACAGGTTATGTATGCAAGCTTAGGAAGGCACTCTATGGTCTACACCAAGCTCCTACAGCTTGGAACCATAGGCTTGTTACTTATTTGTAGGACCAAGGCTTCGTTGCAATCAAGGCAAATTCTTCTTTATTTGTTTAAGAAGAATAAATCAAAAGTTATCTACTTACGTGTCTATGTAGATGACATCATTATTATAGGCAATGATGCTATTGGTATCAAGCAGGTCAAGGCTCAATTAATGAAGGAATTTAAAATCAGTGATCTTGGTTTATTAACCTACTTTTTTGGCTTAGAGCTTGTGTATATAGATTCTCGTATATTTATTACTCAAAGGAAGTACATACATGATATGTTCGTAAAGTTTAAGATGGAGAACACTAAAATTGCAGGTACTCCTATGGAGCTCAACCATAAGCCACATGATTAGAACAACCTAAATCAATGTAGAAGAGATGCTCATCATCTTCACCTTACTTGGATGACATGTTCATGATGAGTAGAGAGTCTTCTTGATCTTCAATATATTTGTTGAAGTCCCTTTTTCCTCTAAAGCCTCCTTGATAATTGTTGTTGTTGTAGCTTTGATTGTAGTTATGGTTGTAGTTGCCTCCACCATTGTTGTATCTGCCTCTAGCTTGTCCATAGCTTCCTCTATGGAAGCCTCTTCCCCTTTAGTTCCTTGTATTTTTGTAGCATTCTTCTGTAGTGTGGTTGTTGAGACCACAAATGTTGCATGGTGAATAGTTATAGAGTCTCCCCCTGCCTTGCTTTCCTCCTGTACCCCTTCCTCTAGCACCTCTTCCTCTTCCTCCATAATTAGCTTGAGAGGTACTAGCCTCTTCTTCCCCTTTCTTGTTTTTAACTTTAACCTTAACTTTATTCTTATCTATATAAAGGGCAAAAGCTTAGTTACCTCTTGAGTTGTAACCATTTTTGTTGAGCTTTGTCTCATAGGTGAAGAGTTGTCCCATCAAGGTGTTGAGATAAGGTATTTGCATATCCATGTAGAGGTCCATTGTTGTGGTGAAGGACTCCCACTTGTCATCAGCCTTAATTTCATTGATGATTTTCCTCACTATGCGCTTTTCCTCTATCTCTTCTCCAATACTTGCAAGTTGGTCAGCTACACCTTTCATTTTGGTTACATAATCAACCACTCCTTGCTTTGGTTGTCTCTTAAGGGTTGTTAATTCCATCCACGACTGATCTTTCTTGGCTCTTGTGTTTGAGGAGAAGTATGATAAAAGTACTTCCCAAGTCTCTTGGGATTTCTTGCAATTCCTCACATGTGGTAGCAAGAAATCAGAGATCGAGTTTAGTAGATATGACCTGGCAAGAGCATCCTTTTCACACCATGTGGTCAACCTTTCTTGCTTTTCCCTTGTTGGTTGATGCTTGCTCCTAAAAATTGGCATGTATTCATCTCCTGAGATGTATGGATATAAGCTTATCCCTTGAAGGTATGCTTGCATCCTTAGTGACCATGCTAAGTAGTTTTTCGTGTCCAATTTGTCAATGAAGGATGGAAATCCATCTCCCATCTTGATTATGCTTGCTTTGATACCAGTGTTGGAGGAGATGGTGGATAGTCACAAGAGATGAATCGGTGTAGCTAAAACTTGCTTCATACCTACTACAAGTGATGGCTGGAGAGTGATGTGGGCCTCTTTAGCTAGCTAATAAGCATAAATGATCACATATGTTGATTGAAAGATAATCCACTAATGGTAGGATCAAAACAGATAGGTAGGAATATGATCCAAGATCCAAAACTTGCTATTTTGGTTGATACACCTATTCAATGTTTTGAACCATTCTCTGAGTACAACAGCATCCTGACATTTATGGGTTGTGACTGTGTGCGGATAAGTGAGTAAAGATGGATTAATATCTGACGATTGTGAGAAGCATTACTAATGAAACTTTGTAGGATTAAAATACAAAGTATGTTAGTTCTATCATGCTTTAAATCATAGGAAATGATCCACTAGTGAGAAAAAGCTCTAACAAGATCACTATCCTGATGGGGTTATGACAGAGAAATGAGAATAAGAAGTAGTGATCATGTATGTATTAAATTATGTAAAAATACAATGTCATTAGCAATCAATTATTGCTCAATGAGTGAGAACTGAGTGGGCTATGAGGTGAGCTCTTCTTCTCAATGAAAGTACATCAGAATGATCTCTAAATCTTGAGATAGATATGGGCCTTTCATGTCCTCTTCTCATAGTTATTGTTGGAGCCAAAGGATTTGAATTCAAATTCAAATCTCTACCTAAAAGTGAATGCTAAAGTATAGGACTGATTGTCACTTGACTGAACTTTCAAATGATATGACATTTTGTGCTTCCTTACTCCTCGTGGGTATATTCCACTTTTACAAAAGTAAGTATGAAGTGAAATTACAAGAGGTTGAACATATGAAGTCTTCCAAAGGTTATGCGATTAAATTAAGCATAAGCGAGATGATCAAGTATGTAGGCTTGGGCTTAATTGCACTAACAATTTTGCTCCTCAGTAGTGTATAACTTCTTAGTTTTCTTCTTTGTCCTAGCCATGATTTGTTTAAAAGAGCTGTGAAAGGAGGATCACACATATGGATATGAGAGAACACAACGAGAAAACCAAGAATTGAGGAGATGAACAATTCAAGCAAATAGTACCATCCAAAAATCTCGGATGGTTGTAGTCGCTTGAATTGGTCATATCAAATGACTCAAGCTCTAAGCTAGATTCAAGTGAACCGTATGAGATCTCTAGAATAGAATCTCTCTCGTATGACTAAGTAAACAAAAGAAAAGTTCTAAAATAGGTTTTGAATTGGAAAAGACCGATTGAACCCATTATTTCCATCCAAAAATGTTCAATTTCCCCAAATACGTGAATCGATCATATCAAACAATTCAAGATGTCACTTTCATTGATGTGAATTCCATATAATCTTGAACTAATCTTCCTCTCTTTTACCTAAGAAGATAGGTCTAAAACTCATTTCTGACTACACATGATTTCAAGCGACTATGTCCATGTGAAAATCTCCAGTTCCTTTAATTGCTTGTATGGGTCATGTCAAACGATTTTGTATCTAAGTTTCATTCCTGTGAATATTATGCAATCTTGAAGTAATATTTCTCTCTTATACCTTAGAAAACCAAGAATAGTTTCAATGTCTAACTTTCATTCATGTAGATTCCATGAAACCTTGAAGTAATCTTTGTCTCTTATACCGTAAAAAGCAAAGAATAGCTCTATAACAATTTTTGGACTACACACAATCGATTCAAGTAATTATGTCCATCCAAAAATCTTTGGTTCCCCTAATCCCTTGTATTGGTTGTGTCAAACAATTCACCGTATAAAATTCATTCATGTGAATTCCATGCAATCTTGAAGTAATTTTTCTCTCTTACACCTTAGAAAACAAAGAATAGTTTCAACATCTAAGTTCCATTCATGCAAATTCCATGAAATCTTGAACTAATCTTTCTCTCTTATAGCTTAGAAGAGAAGGAATAGTTCCAAAGCAGGTTTTTTACTAGACACGATCGATTCCAATGATTATGTCCATTCAAAAATCTTTGTTTACTATGAGAAATAAGGGGTAGTGGACATATCATAGAAAATGGCACAAATGAAGTGAGGCAGTTATATAGATCTTCTTTTGGTGTTGCCCTTGGTTCCACATGGCATCCTTTCATTGGTCAACTTCACTTGATCATTATGAACTGTAGCATACTTTGCCATGTGTCACATGCTCATTGGTCCACATCATTTGACCATTTATAATTTCAAGGTTGGGGTCATGACGTGTCATATGCTCATTGGTCCATATCATTTGCACATTGCTTTCCTCTCTTCTCCTATAAATATTAGCTACCTTGGACTTCTCTCATTTTCTACAATCAATAAATTTCAGCATCCATACTCTAACCCTTCTACCTCAAAGCGGACACACAACCGATTCAAGTGATTATGCCAATACAATCTTTGACTACCTGTATTTGCTTGCATCGGTCCACTATTGCATAAGTAGGAAGAGCACTCACTAATATAGAGATGTAAGAGAAGAATCGAATTCTTGTTGATATATTTAGGTAGTGATGTGTGTGATCACACAAGGACCACTGGGGCACTTTTTTCCCTCCTTAGGATATTTTCCTTTGGCTTGTATATACACCTTAACCCTAACGGGTCACCTATCTTTCTACATTCTCTTGGTAATACATTCAGTATTGTGTAATGTGATCCAAGCCTCTTCTTCTTCCTTGTGCTCTTTGCATCATGTATTGGCTGCAAAAGCACTGTAGAATATTGTGCAGGTTGCTCAAGAATGTCTTATTACACTTGCGAATTCTATTACTAAAGCTGCTGCAGATGGCATGGAAGATGGTGATATTCTCAATGCTCCTCTTCTTGATGTAGTTCCCACTGCACCTAGTGCAGAGCAGCTTCCTTGGGATGGTATATATGCTGACGCACATACATTGATAGCCTTGCCTGTTATATGTGCCATTATTACTCACGTTGCTCTTGCAAAATAAGAAACGATGCTTGGGATACACTTACCACTTTATACCAAGCAAGGAATGATGCTCGTGTTGCTTACCTTTAAAAACAAATCGAGATTGAGGAAATGAATGAAGGCGATTCCATGGTTAGTTTTTTGACAATGGTTAGAGATTTGAAGGAGCACTTGATTTCTACTGATGAAGTCTTTCCTCATAGTTCACTTGTGCAGACTCTTGTAAATGGTCTTCTAGATTCATATCAGAGTTTTGCTTCTACTTTTTTATTGATGATAAAAGGTAGTCCAAATGACTTAACATTTGAGATGTTGAAAAGGTGGCCCCATTAATGTTAATGATGTATCAAAATGATAAAGTAGTATAAGTGAAATTATCGAGAGAGACTTATTTGTTGTTCCTAACATTAACAAAAAACACTTATGTGCTGAACTCTTGAGAACCTAACATTATAAAGAGCCTAAGGAGACACCTAATGTTGCTAGGAGCCTATCTTGACTCTTGAACGTTAGGAAACATTTTTGACTTCCATTCACTACTTTAACTTATTTTATGGTGGTCCATGAAGTTCAAATTCGCAGCAAGGTAACCAATTATACTATGATAAAAAGTTTAGGGGAAGAACTTGAACATTTGAAAAGAGAGGGAAGTTTTTCACTTGGCAAAAATTTAGTCGTTTGTAACTCAATTCAAGCTCTACAAAGGTGCAAATTTCTCAATCAAAGGTCCGCTTTCCATGTGCAAATCGATGTAGGATGTTACCTATAAACGATTTCTAATGAATGCAAACACAATAGATATAATAGTAGAGACACAAACGGAAATGGATTCGAGACTAATAAAGTTGATGGCAACGGCACAGAGCAATGTCTTGCAAGGATAGCCAGGGAAGGGTGAAACAATGATAATCTAGAAAACTATCACACCTAGAAGAAAGTCTCAAGGAAACAAAAAATGAATGTAGAACTTGCATGTAAAACTTCCTCAGAGGCATATCCTCCATTCCAGGCACCACTTCATACCCTACCATCAATTCCAACTCAACTCCGAGAACGATTAGTCCTAGCAAATCCTACTTCAGAGGTCCTCGACATGATATTCACGCCCTACAAAGCTTAACATCGAGAGGGGCTAATTGTAATTGGGCTAGACGAATGTTATCCTTGAGGGGGCCTAGACTTTGAAAGGACCAAGCTTTGTGCAAAGATGGTAGAACTAACTCATGCTATGCTTGACACAATCGGTCTTTTCAGTCGAACAAACATTGTTAACAACGAGTTACATTTCAAATGACTATTTGATAGACTAGAGCAATAAGTCACAAAACCCTAAAATTTAGAAACAGTAGAGGCTCAAGATAACAGAAGTGGAAGAAAAAGATCACCTCCAAAAGAATCTTTTATTCCTAATTTTTTTGGATGATGGAATCCCTTCATCTTTAAATCAGTACCACCAAGAGCTCTTAAGAGAAATACAAGAGCAAAAATTGACCAATGAAATAATTTATCCTACTCGGATTCCAAAAAATGATGATCTACATGATCAATTATCTCACGAGATTTCCTCTATCTATGAAGAGAAAGAAGATATGCAATCAACTGAAGGATATTTCAATGCAATAATATTGTACGTGAAAACAATTTGAGGTGCCCTAATTTCTCAGCTATCTATGAATGCTCATTTTCTATCAAATTGCACTTGAATTATGGAGGATTCCTTGGGAATAGCATAAATTATTTGTCGATTACAATCTGACAATGTTTCATATATTTGGCTAAATTTTAATTCAACAAAGACTTGAATGCAAGATGCCTAGAATATTTAGAACAATAATATGTCGGTCATTCTTATCTTATAATTTGGATCCATCTCAAGCTTATAAAAGCCATCTTAATTATATAGGTGTATGGAGCAATTTATCCTTTATACTTCTTGATGGTAGAACTAACTAATGCTATGTTTGACACAATCCGTCTTTTCAATCGAACAAACATTGTTAACAATGAGTTACATTTCAACTGACTATTTGACAGACTAGAGCAATAAGTCACAAAATCCTAAACTTTAGAAACACTAGAGGCTCAAGATAAAGGAAGTGGAAGAAAAATATCACCTCCAAAAGAATCTTTTATTCCTAATTTTTATTGGATGATGGAATCCCTTCATCCATAAATCAGTACTTCCAAGTGCTCTTAAGAGAAATACAAGAGCAAAAATTGACCAATGAAATAATGTATCCTACTCAAATTCCCAAAAACAATGATCTCCATGATCAATTACCTCACGAGATTTCCTCTATCAATGAAGAGAAAGAAGAGATGCAATCAAGTGAAGGAGATTTCAATGGAATAATATTGTACTTGAAAACAATTTGAGGTGCCCTAGTCTCTCATCTCTCTATAAATGATCATTTTCTATCAAATTGAACTCGAAATGTGGAGGATTCCTTGTGAATAGCATAATTTATATGTCCCTTACAACCTGATAACGTCTCATGCCTAGAATATTTAGAACAATAATATGTCGGTCACCCTTATCTTATAATTTGGACCCATCTCAAGCTTATAACAACCATGTTCATTATATAGATGTATTGAGAAATTTATTCTTTATATTCTTGATCATCCTTCTTCAACTTATATCAGTAATCTAAAAATATTCTCGTGTTTCACTCTTAATTCTTTGATAATCTATTTTTCTTTAATTAACTAATTCTACATGTTTTGTACCTTGAAGTCATACATATCTATTTATCTATAATGTTCATTACTTGGTGATTCCTACATTGACTTACACACACACACACACACACACACACACATATATATATATATATATATATATATATATATATATATATATATATATATATATATATATATATATACACACATATATATATATATATATGTATATATATATATATGTGTGTGTATATATATATATATATATATATATATATATATATATATATATATATATATATATATATATATATATATATTAGTGATAAATAATTCCAAATCTTTGTCTTGAAAATCGTCCATCTTCCTTGCATCAAATGATCATCATCTCTTGAATGTTGATGATTTTGATGTGCATTTAAGAATTCATTTGCTCATGATTGAGAGCCATGAAAATTTCTATGTCTGTTTGCACACATGTTAGAGCATATTGATCCTGCATGTGATGAAGGAATCGTAATCATGTGTAAACAATAATATTTAGCTCCTCCAAATATATAAGAGAAGAACATGCATCCTTATAATCAGAGAGAGAGAGAGATTAAGATAAAGATAGAGGGTGATTGAGAGAGAGAAAAGAGGGGGAGAGCGAATAGAGGGGGAGAGAGAGACAGAGGGATAGAGAGAACGGGAAGGGTACACAAAAGCGAGAAAGGATAAGATAGAAAGAGAGGGAGAGAGAAGAGGAATATTGAGAGAGAGAGAGAGAGAGACAAAGGGATAGAGAGAATAGGAAGGGTACACAAAAGGGAGAAAGGATCAGATAGAAAGAGAGGGGGACAGAGAGAGTGCTAGAGAGAGAAAAAGAGGGAAGATGGTTGGAGATAAGAGAGAGGAACAAGAGAAGGAAGTTTAAATGAACGCTTTTCTTCCTTTTTCAAAAACCTTCAGAAGGAAGTTTAAATGAACGCTTTTCTTCCTTTTTATTTGATGCTCAGGGGGCGAGCTCGGCGACGGATGGCTATGACGGATTAATGCATAAAAGAAAAAAGCTCCATGAAGGGACGCACAGCACCGACTGCAACCGATGCTACTCTGCAATGGACGCAACACTTGAATATTTGAGAGAGACATTCACGGCGACGGACACGACAACTTTGACTGTCGATACAGAACGGAGTACAGAAATCAAAGATTTGGCGCTATCCCACGACTCCCGCAATAATTTCCTCCTCCTCCACCACAACCAGACGTGTGTGTCCCGCGAGAGACGCTGCTGCGACCGACAGGGCCTCTGCGTTAGTGTCGGGCATCTCGAGCAACTCCTTCTTTGACCGACAGACGTGTGTGTCCCGCGAGAGACGCTGCTGCGACCGACAGGGCCTCTGCGATTGACGGTTTTGACGGCCTGCGATGGACGGTTTTCTTGCTCCGCGATTGACGGTATTGATGGTCGCTGCCCGCGATTGACGGTTTCCTTGCTCCACGATTGACGGTTTTGACGGCCCGCGATTGACGGTTTTCATGCTCCGCGATTGACGGTTTTGACGGCCCGCGACTGATGGTTTTCATGCTCCGCGTGATTGACACCTCGAAAACCGCCCTGTTTGCACTCGAATTTGTTGATCTTTTCTCTCATCGGTTTCACTAATCTTCTAAGTCATCGGCTTTACAGAATTCAAATTCGGCTTAGCAATGATTGGTAGTCCTGAAGTCGGCTGCAGCTATAATTATTGATGACAGAGGGAAGCTACAACTAATGAAATGAGTGGAAGCCAATGAAATGTCCGTATTATTGAAGGATTCTTCCCAAAGACATATCTTCAGCTCCTCCCTGAGAGATTTCATATATGTCGCATGAATCGTTTCAGTGATTCATTTTGCTTGCTTCCTCGCTCTACACTCTACAGAGATAGTGCGCATTCTTTTAATGCTCCTCCAAAAACCATAAAGTTACTGGAGTTTTACATGGCAGGATACTGATCAGCTACTCAAAGTTATAGCCTCACATAGTGAAGGATCATAAAGTGAAGGATCCTGAGACTCCAAACCTAATGGGATCAAAAAATAGAATTTAATTGAACTCGTTTGACTTTTCGTTTCAAACTTTCGGAGCTTGGGGTGCCCCTCTATTGTCATGAATTTGGCGACCCCCTCCCTTGTGAGAAGTAACCTGGCCCCTCCTCCGGGGGAGACCGATAACCTGGCCTCTTTGTTGGAGGGGGGTTCTTGTGCCGCCCTAGGGGCCTTCGAGAGTGCTGAACTCCCCTTGGTCTCCCTCAGTAGATCCGCAATTCTGTCAACTCAGGAGGAGCTCAAGAAAGTTTGCCTCGTCGGCCAAATGTTCGGCCCTAGGCCCCCGCTCGAAACTGTGCGACAGTGGCTCCGCAACGAGTGGTTCCCCCGCGGACTAGTTGTTTGTAAGTGTCAGTTCTTACCGGCAAGCCACCTGCTGCTAGTCTTTGAAAATGAAGATATGGCGTTTCCAGCCCTTAGTGTCGGAACTTGGCAACTCGGCCGGGCGACCCTGTGCCTTTTCAGATGGTCCCCTGATTTTACTCCCGACAAGTCAAAATTGCTTCGGTACCCTCTCTGGGTTGAGCTCCCTAACCTGCCATACTTCTTGTACAACTTCGTGTGGGACATCGTCTCTCCTATCGGCAAGCCGTTGGCTTCACGCGAGGACATTGGTGGTCTCATTTATGAAGGTGCAAGACACTCGTTCAACGCTCGGTGGCACCCTCAAATCTGTGTCGAGGCTGACCTCAGTATGCCACTTCCATCGAAGATCAAGCTGGACTTGGGCGAAGGGGAGGTATGGGAGCAAGACATCAGTTACAAAAACCTTCCCAACGCGTGCTTTCGTTGTGGCCAACAAGGGCACAGGATCAAAGATTGCCCTTTGAGACGTAAAAGCAAGCGAAATCAAGAAGCCCCCAAAAAGGCTCAAGATGGAGTAGAGGAATTCAAGGGTCCCCTTAATCTAGAAGCTGATGCAGACGGGTTCATCGAACTCAGAAGAAGAAGGAAAAGAAGCCCTAGGGCAACCTCTGAGCGAAACAACAAGTCAGTCACCCCCTCCAGCAACTTGTATTGCAATCTGGAAAAGGAAATCAATGAGTTTGACTAGCCTGGTGGGAACCAACTCGAGGCGGACACCGACGTCAAAGGCCTAGAGATCCCTGACAGTAAAGAAACCTTGCAGGAGGGTTACACTACAAGCAAAGAAGACGGCTTTACCACTAGCAATGTGTGCACAATGATAGTACCAGCCTTGAGACGTTCTGGAAGTGTCTTGCTACTTTTTGTGAAGCCTCTGGATCCATAATCAACCACTCTAAGACCGCCTTTAGAGCTATTGGTGGGTCACAGCCCGACCTTCTCATTGATCATGGCTGTCAAGTCATTCCGCAGGGCCAAATCTTTCCGCTTCTTGGGATTCCCTTGGGGTTCGGCGTATCTATGGAACAGCGATGGAATTGGGTGCTTGCCAAACTCGAAAACAAGCTTAACTATTGGAGAGGTATGCAAATCAATCTCGCTGGTCATGCTATGGTTATCAACACGTTCCTCTTATCATCTACCATTTATTTCCTTTCTTGTTGGAGACCGAAAGAGCATGATCTGTCCAAACTGGATAGTATTTGTAGAAACTTCCTTTGGACGGGCGACCACAATAGGAGGGGGGTGCCTAAAATCAAATGGTCCATCTGCACCAGCCATAGAGATAGTGGGGGACTTGGTATCTTGGACATTGGGTGCATGCTAACAAACTGTCGGCCAAATGGATGATTAGGGCTTGGTGCAACGGGGAGGCCTCGTGGGCCAAGCTGATCTTCAGAAACAAAAATGAGTTGGCTCTCATGGGCTTCTCAAATTGGAAGAATCTTGACATCTTGACCTTGTTGTTTTCCCCGATCCCCGTCTTCCCGAAAGGCTCTAATCTGGTGTGCTCCCTTTGGAAGAGTTGGAATAAAGTCAAAAGCTTCACAAGAATAAGTGAAGACTGGAAGTGGGCTGCCGGTATCAGACAAAACGACTCTATCTGGTTCCCGATCCATGGCATCCGGAGTGTGGAATCTTGGAACATTCAAAATGCCAAGAAGCTATGGAACAAAGGCTTCAAAAATGGAAACATCTCTGGAAACAAGACACCAACCGCTGGATCAACTTTGAGGATATTGATCCTAGCATCAACATTTCGCATGAAGAATGGAACACATTGCAAAGCAGATGTCTCGCCTGGGACCGACACAAAGTTCGCCTTCTCATGGGACACGACATGTCGAGCTCGCTTGGTCTCAAATGGCACAATGGGAATAGCCTATCAAAAGTCCCGAACATCAAAGAAACGATCTTCTATCAGGCTAACCTGAACAAAAAGTGGTGCCTGTCATGGACGCGGCTTCGATGGGACATGAAGTTCATGGCTATCTGGCACCCCCTCATAGAAATCAAAAAGTCCGTCCTCTTATGGCAAATCCTTCATCATGGCATTTGGACCAACCTTAAGGCTAGCAAAATTTGTGGGATCCCTCCCTGGTGCAAACGCTGCCACCGGTCTATCGAAGATGTTTCACACATCTTCTTTACCTGCCCCAACTCCAACAGACTCTGGCAGGTGGTTGGAAAGAGAATTAGACTTCAAAAACGTCTCAACTGGCAGCAGGCCCTTCTGGGAGAAGCGATCGGCTGCTCCGCGACTCTCTGGAACGCCATCAGAGGGGAGGTCCTATGGAAAATCTGGCGGGAAAGATGTGCTCCCCTGCTTTGTGGGATTTGGGGGGTCCCGTGGGCACTAGTCCCCTTCTCTTGTACTTTTCTTTATTTAATTCAAGTCCGAGAGAGTAGGCTATTGCCGAACTTCCTTTATATTAAAAAAAAAAACCTTCAATGAGTTAAAAAGAAACAATTTCTCTTGCAATTATTAACTTGTGCTTTGACGATTTTAATCATTGCAAACATGTTGAAAAGGTGGCGCCATGAATGTTAATGTTGAATCGAAAACGATAATACAAATTTTTTTAGTTTTTTTTGGAGGGTACAAGGAAAGTTGAAATGACAATGAAATTGAAATGTCCAGTCGGGCAGGAATCGAACCCACGCCATCAGCCCCACGGCGTTCAATGCTATCCACTACACCGAACCCATTTGGACACGATAATGCAGTATTATTGAGATTGTCGAGAGAGACTTATTTGGTGCCACTAACGTTGTCGAGAGACACGTATGTGCTGAACTCTTGAGAACCTAAGGAGGGGACTGACGTTGCTAGGAGCGCTGCGTCCATTCAATGTTTTAACTTACTTTATGGTGGTCCATGAACTTGAAATTTTCAGCAAGGTAACCGATGGTATAAAGTTTAGGGAAGTGGGCAACTTGACCCATTTGGTACAAACTTTTCGATCAAAGTTCCGGCTTCTAATGTTAGTAGTCCGTCGAACTCCTTGTTGATGCCTTGAGAGGAGACAGATGCATCTCAAGCTGTATATGTGTGCTATATCTTACTTCAAGTCGCCGCTTTCCATTTGTTCGGATTTCATTGTTAAACAGAAGCATGTTGTCAGGGCAAGTCATTCAACCCATTTGATGTGGTTAACGAGTCCATGAGCGGTCGTCTGCATTGAAAGACACTACCGTACGGCGCTAGACTCATGGTTTCTTAGCAAGATGGTTGCACTTTGATTCAATGTCCCCCGATCCACAGTCACCTCGATCCCACCAGGACATGTGGCATTGCCTGTACTTCTACTACTTGTCATCATGTACTGTGTCATCATGTGCAAACTATGCAGCATACTATTCTAGACTTGAGGCACCCATCAGATCATAGTTCTTTTGTTCCGAGCTGCAATATTAGAGCAGTTCATCTATACATAGAGCGAGACAGCACAGTTGTATGATCTCTCCTTTTGTGGTTGCACATCATGTGCGTTTGTCCCAAAGGCTGCAGACAGCCTGCATTACCACTCAACCTCAAGCTTTGTTCTCCTTTGTACTAAATGCTATATGTCCTTCTGCACCTTCCTTATTGTTTGGAGTCTTCCGTTGGCTGTCCGGTCCATGACCATGTACTTATCTGGTAGGCACCAACGACCTCTGGAAGTCGCAGCTCGCAAGCACTAGTGTATCATTCCGTGCCTGCTCTTTATATATCATAGATTGAGCAAACCCACAACCGCCCTCGCACTGTACTTCAACCCTTGAGGCCTTCATCTCACATCTTCTTCCCAATCTAGATGGCATCGATTGGCCTAGTGATCGTCTTCTTACTTTTGCCGGGAGCCCTCCTTTGCCGAGCATCGGCCTCTAGCAGTTACGGCGCTGGTGGATGGAGCAGCGCACACGCTACATTTTATGGTGGAAGCGATGCTTCCGGCACCATGGGTAAGCAGTCGTATGGAATGCATCATCGGCTTGTGTTTCTCGTTCTGAGTTCCAGTAATATAATACATCGTGCTCTCTGTCTGTACACAGGTGGTGCGTGTGGATACGGGAATCTCTACTCATCCGGCTATGGAACCGACACGGCAGCCCTAAGTACTGCTTTATTCAATGGCGGACTGAGCTGTGGTGCGTGTTTCGAGATACGCTGCGATGTGTCGTCCGATCCCGAGTGGTGCATCTCCGGTACCTCTGTCGTGGTCACTGCGACAAATTTCTGCCCCCCAAACAATGCACTACCCAGCAACGCCGGCGGCTGGTGCAACCCTCCCCGTGAACACTTCGACATGGCGCAGCCTGCGTACGAGAAGATTGGCATATACAAGGGGGGCATCGTCCCCGTGGAGTACCGACGAGTTCCGTGTGAGAAAAGAGGCGGTATCCACTTCACAATCAACGGTCACTCCTACTTTAACCTTGTCCTCATCACCAACGTGGGTGGGGCGGGCGACATTCATTCCGTTTCCGTGAAGGGAGACCGCACCGGTTGGCAGCCCATGTTGCGAAATTGGGGCCAGAATTGGCAGAGTAATGCTCTGCTCGATGGACAGAGCCTATCCTTCCAGGTCACTACAAGCGACGGCCGTACAATCACATCTTATAATGTCGCTCCCTTCGACTGGCGGTTCGGCCAAACATTCAGTGGCGAGCAGTTCTAGTCCGTCCCAAGCCAAAAGGCAGCTAGCTACCAAGGAGGCCTCCCTCGATCCAGCTCTAGCAGGCAGAGGTTGCAGAGCGCTTTTCATGTGCAGCCCGCAGCTAGAAGATACTCCATTGGTTTTTCAAGGAGAAGATAGGAAAAAGATGGAAAGGGTCAGAGCTCCCAAGTGAAATTGTGTCCTAATTCTAATTAACCATGGGGATGCACTAGACTAGGTACAACTAGCTTGCCACCTCCTCTTTGTGTTAGAGGCCTTCCTCAATCTAGTTCTAGCTAGTAGAGTTTGGAGGATGCTTTTCGTGTGCACCACCTACCTAGAAAGATGCTATGACCATGATGATGCCTACCTATGCTTTGTATCAGAGCATTAGTAAAATGAAGGTTTCTTACATATTACTAAGCTCTTGTGTAGCCTCTATTCCACCATTCATGGTGCTCTAAATGAGACATCTTCTGTTTCTTATTTTTGACATCGACTGCACCTTTGTTCGTTGATTAGGAACTCCTAGGATTCTCCACGATCGTCACTTTGTAAATTGAACTCTCCAATCTCTATTCCTGGGAACAACCCTGAATTACATAATCTTGTTCCCTGTTTGCTTTAATAACACAGCAAAACATACAAGTCATCATATTGTTAACGAATCTCATTTTTCATTCTAACCAACAATGGAATATATCTTAATTGTAAGTTGCATTGGTGTACTTGTAAAGATAGTGGGGTTTGAATACAAGTTCAAATGTCCAAAGGCTTAAAATCATCTTGATGCTAGCATGAGAATGTGGGGAATAAAGTGGATCCCTTGGGTCTCTGCAATATTGGTGTCTCAAATTTCAAGCTTCATAGAAGAGTAGGTTGAATATTGAACTTCCTAGAAATAGAAAGAAAAATAATGAGAATATGATCATCAACCTTTAGTCATCACCAATGGAGGAACACAAATGACAAGTCTTTCCAGCCTTTTGTGAAGTTTTCGATGGCATACTTATATAGGTTATGCATATGTTGGAAGGGTGGATACTTAAAAAAGTGAGTACACTTGCTATAAAGTAGCTTGAAGAAGGGTAAAGACAAGCTAACACCATGCTCTTCTAGAATAACATACAAGGAGTAAGTTTATCCCAGTCGCAGAAGTCGAATCCATGGGGAGGAGAAGGTACTAGGTTTCATCTTGATTGCTGCATACAAGAAAATGTTTTGACAAAGGCTCTCTATAACCATATATAGATCCAATTCGTGTTGATTTGCATTAAGTTGATTACAACACATACACATACTATATTAATGCGAGTATACTAGCACAAATACAATGTCAAAATCATCCAAACTAGAATGCATGTTAAATTGTAGTCGAATTGTTAAATTGTTGATGCATGTATACTCAAGTTTTAATTTAAATTTACACATAAAATTCAATTAGGAAATCTACGTAGTAACAAGTTTGGGAAGAAAATTCATCATCCTCTCTCATGTGTAGATGTTATAGTCACATTTTTATTAGATGTATGATAGTCATGAAGGTTCACGAAGAAGAAGAAGTTTGTGCACGCTATCCATTAGGGGAAAAAATGAACCCTGAATGGGCCTTTTAGATTAAGGAGTGATTAGTGGTGGACCAATCAGAAGAGGGTGGTGGCCACAGTCTATGCCCTATAAAATACTAGGCTGAAGGGGGAAGAGGGGACATATTTCTCCCTTATTTAATGAGCTGCCTCTAGAGAGAGAAGGAATCTCGTAACTTTGTTGGGCCCAAAAATTCAAAATTGCTAAAAAGTTAAAAAACTCATCATAACACCTGAAAATGGACCCCGCATTACTTTTTAGGGTCAAAAGTACTCTTTCAGACCCCAAATTCAAAATCCGTGCATGTTTTGAGCTAAGAAAAATGGGTTTTTTCAAAAATACTCAAAAAAGAGTTATTTCCCTCCTAAACCTCACATTTTCATACCTAGGTCCCAATAAGTCATCTTTTCCCACTAGTTTCACTCTCTAGCACACCATTGAAGCTCCTGTTTCTACACTCCAATCTACCTGCATCTCCTATCTCGAATTACTATTGTAGCTTGAAGACTTTTAGCTTCAATGGCAATAGCTAAAGCGTCTAGGCGACCGAAAGATGAAATCCTCAGAGTAAGATCTCACAATATCAAGGCCACAGATGGACAGTGGCTATCACATGAGTACTCCAAAGGTGCATGGGTGTACATGCAACCCTCTAGAGTTTGGCCTCATCGAGTTAGAGATCGTGGAAACTTAGATTTTCATTGGAAGGGAAAGTTACTGGGCTTCAAGAAGCACAGAGACAATGGGATGGTTGCTATTGTACAACATGTTTTTACAATGGCAACTATGAAACTTGAAAACTCTAGTAGAATGAGATATCTTGTAAATTGTAAGTATTACTCTACAATATTTTATGTTTTCTTGTGTCGGATATATTTCTGAACTATTTAGATATGTTTTTGTTTGTTTCAGATATATTTCCTTCTACTTTGCTGGAAGATCAACCACTTCATAGTCTTACAGGTACTTTCCAGGCATTGCATGCAGATGTTGGTGCACTAGTCTTTCCAAAAATATCTCCTGCTCAACTTTACCATGTTAGATTCTTTTACACACATAGATGGTTTTGGAAGGTTAGAGAGAATTGAAGTACATTCTCTTCTTAGCTTGGAGTGGACAAAACCTGGTATATGGTCTGTATCATCTTTGAAGCAAGAGATGGTAATGGATATACATAACTCTTTGAAATTCACAAAAGTGTCTAGGTCTGTAGGTTTGCACTGGTCTTTTCCCATTCATTTTTTTGTATATTTATTCCAAGGATTCTCATTCCAAGAGACTTCCACCATGTTCATGTGTAAAGATATCACATATGAGCAAGTCCAAAGTCTTCTTGGTGAAGATTGGGGTTTGATAGAAGGAATTGCAAAAGGTGATAAATATCTTTGTAAAATAGGTGGAACAGGTATAGGATTTTGATATTTGAAACAACGTACTTCATTATACATCAGATTCTACTATGATCATTGGATGTGCAAACTTGGCAAAGGGATACCCTTTCAAAGTTTAGAGGGATCTTTACAGTCATTTGAAATAAAGCTTAGATTGCCCAATAATGAAACAGAAACTATTTTAGTGAATAATCATTGGGCCTTGGCTAATCTGAGAGAACACTTGATGATTATGGGGTTTGAAGGACTAACTCAATCCAAATTCAAAATTCGAGGACATAAGGTGAGAAATGTTTCGGGCTTTTGTTAAAGTAATCTTTTCATTATTATTTATTTTACTTTAATGACTTCAATTTCTTGCAAATTGATTACAGGTGGGCAGAAGAATGGAATACAAAATGAAAGTCCCTGTAGATTGGAGCAAAGATGGAACAAAACTCTCATTGTCATAGTTCTTTTGCAACCTGATAATGTCACTTCTTGGGCCCCAGTTATTGTATCTCATAGTTTTTTCACTTTCAAGAACCTTGTAAAAAGTAGGACAATTGATTCATGTTAGATATTGTATATACCTTCTTCTCTGATCCTTTCTCTCCTACTAAGATATCTAAAAATCCTCTTGATCTAGAATTGTTCTAGAAATACTTTACATCATGGATGAGCATCGCAAATTTTGTGATGCGTTCTTGCATTTGTAAGCACTTCAAGTTGTACAATCATTGATACCAATGATTTGTAAATTTTGTAAGATTTGATATTTGTAATGAAAACATGTCTACTCTCACATTTTTGTAGTCTACAACTGTGCATTTATAATTTCTCTTGGTGATTATTCAATTTTTGCTTTTATATAGAGTACGTTCAAGTTCACAATAATTGATATTTTATTGGTTAATTTTCTCAATAGATGATCATTTATGAAGTTTGAAATACAAAGGATATAACTAAAAAATGCCATTCATGTTAGATATACTCAATACTTACTCCTCAAGTACCACAAATGATCCATGGTGCTCTAAGTTATAAGGCCCCCATTATGAGGAGAAACCACTTTGAGAGTACAAACATCCATGGAACCTTAACTTATAAGTTATATGAGTTTTATATGTGAAAATTTATGGTAATAAATGGTCTTTGTGATTGATGCCATGAAGTAAGTGGGGCATAAAAGTTTTGCCAATTTGAATGCCATTCAAGCTGAAAATAAAGGCCCTTTGGTGCCATGGAATTTCCCCATAGAACCTTAATGGGAGGAGTTCAAAGGGGGATTTCTGCCTTATGTGGGGTGTAGAGGCACAACAAGAATGCTACACATGAGGATATTATCCTAAATTATACTTTGCAAACTATTTTATTTCATGTGACTATGTTTGTTTATACTGGCTCCCATTGTAGAAGTTGTATATGCATGGATCACTATAGAGTAAGTGACTTGTTAGAAATAAGTTCCACGACTCTAAAAATCTAAATAATAAAGTTTCATATCCACTAAGAATAACCTTGCATGGCATCAAAAGTATCCAAAAAGAGGAGCCATAGAAACATGGGATATGTCTTCGCAAAAGTTTTGTAGAGGCCTATTGTGTGTTTATATGGATGAACTTTTTTTGTGCTTTTGAGGCCATGCAAGTTTATTTCTAGTGGATATGAAACTTTATTATTACAAATTGAATGTCCATGAAACTCATTATGTGCTCAACTCAATTTACCAATGGAAAAATGACTTTATAACCATAAATGATTTGCTCTGCACACATAGCATGTTGACTTGAGTGCATATGATTGTGAACATATGATATAGATCAATGTGGAGTTGAGCATGTGTAAGAAAGGTTATGAAAAAATATATTACCAATGAGATAATTCTAATTACAAAACATCTCTTCAAGAAGAATGATCACATAGTCATATATGCTCCTATCTAGTTCTTGGGTTGCATAATTTTCCTAAAATTTGCAAGAATTAATACTTATTTCCACCATTTGATGACTTTGCATGACCTCAAAGCACCAAAAAAGGTTTATATCTCATGAATGGTTTAGATTTTGGAGAAATGGATGCTACCATCATGTCCAGAACATGCAAAAACCCTAAGATTGACTGTTTATTTGTCCAATTCTCACATCTAGAGCCTTCGAAACCTCAAAAAGCACCAGAAAAGGGGCAACCACAGAAACGCGGGATTGGCCTCTGCAAAAGTTTTGCAGAGGCCAATCCCGCGTTTCTGTGGCTGCCCCTTTTCTGGTGCTTTTTGAGGTTTCGAAGGCTCTAGATGTCAGAATTGGACAAATAAACAGTCAATCTTAGGGTTTTTGCATGTTCTGGACATGATGGTAGCATCCATTTCTCCAAATTCTAAACCATTCATGAGATATAAATATTTTCATAGAATTTATGGTTTTACAATGGTTTCCTTTGTGTTTATGACATCATCTCCCTCTCAAAGCGATAAGTTCCATGCGAAGTAGCTATGTAACTATGATATTTTTTGGAAATTGAATCTTCATAGTTATTGGTCTTCTTAGAGTTCTTTATATGTTGTATTGGAACACGATGATGATGGATATCCATGATGGTACTAGAAAGGGATTGTAGTATATCTAGCTAAAGAATCAAGGGCATGATTCTCATGATGGATATTACTCCTTTTCTGACTCAGATGATGATCTTTTGATGTGGAATGGTGATCATGGAAGTCTTAAACCCAGCTTGTATCTTCTTCCTAGGACATTTGAATATGATGTGGTTAGTGACAATACAACTCCCTTCTTTCAAATTTTAGGTTCATGGACCTTATTATATGCACAACCTAGTTGAACAATGCAAATACTAGTTTTGATTCTAAGGGATTTGTTTTGCACACATACAATCTTTACGCAAGTTGATACAATTATGAACATATGATATAGATCAATGTGGACTTGAGCATGTGTAAGAAAGATTATGAAAAGTAGATTATCATAATGGAAATGTGATTTTACAAAATGTATCTCTTCAACAAGAATGATTACATAATCATGTATGGTCCCATCTAGTTTCTTTGGTTGTATGGTCATCACTTTCACATGAGCTACACACAAGTCAATATCTTTCAAAATAGAAGTAAGGAATGCATCTCCTTCCTCTTGGATGGCTTGAAGTGCTATTGATTATATCCAAAGTCTAGTGCATTAACTTTGAATCACTAAGGATTGATAACGTTTGCTCACTTTTTTGTTGCTTTTGCATTAGGAGAAACTTTAGGTTGTGCTACATATGATCTATGATGTGGTTGGTAGTTCTTATTCATTTTACATCTATGCCTTGATTGACATTGTGACACAATTTATGGCATATGTTTCTTTTCTCATATGTGGGTAGTGTTCTTTGACCTTATAGTAGTGACTTTATAGCCTCTACTTGATATGATGTTGGAATATGCATATGTTTCATGATGATTCCTTGAAGCTCTCCTTTTTGGATGACTTGGAATGGTTACTTCATGCATGTTTCATCAGCCATGTTCCATTTGGAGGTAGATTGAGTTCAAATGGTTCATCACCAATGATTAGTGGATCTATTATTCCCCTTTGTGCATGTCCTTAGAATCTTTTTATGAATGGTCACATCTGTGGCAGTTGATCTTCATCATGCTCACAAGAATGATTCTATGGATGAGGGTATGAACTATTTTGATATTCTTAATCGACTTCACTCTGTCATATTCAGCCACTCTATGATTGTATGGTGACCTCTGTTGCATGTAGACCACTTCATCCTCTCTGATGGAGCTTCATCCAAGGTGGTCATTATGTACCTTGAGCATGGATAGGATATACCACAAAAACTTGTTAGTATAAAATAATCAATGATGCCTCTTATGTAACTTGAGTTCCAAGTTGAACCCTAAAACACTTTTTGTGCATGACATTGATCATGATGCAAAGGACTTGCTGATAACCTCCAATTTTCACTTGCAATGTTGTGTTGTAATTTCATGAAAACATTTTTAATAGTCAAACACTTGCAGAAGTTTTTTGAAGAAAAGCAAGTGAGTATTATTCCAACGAGTCAACATGCATAGAACCACTGATATGACATGTACTTTTTATGAAATTACTATTAGATCTATAGTGGGAATTTTCCATCACTACTGTACTAGAATCTTGACTGATAAAAATCGATACATCAAAATTCTCCATATGACAATACAACATGTAATATTTCAATGGATAAAATGAGCACAATTTAAAGAAACAAACAACATCTGAATGTAGAATGTACCTTACCTTTCACTATTCCAAGTCATTGATGATTAGTATCTTTAATATGAATTTGAGCCTATAACCACAACATGTAGAAAAAAGATAAACATATATAAAATCAAATTCAAAAGGGATATGAAAAGAATATTAGTAGAGGTAGATTTTATTCTAGAAGAAGAACATTGATTTTTGAATCCTCTATAGATTAAAAATTTATTTATTTATTGTTTTGTACAAACAAAAGCATATGTATATGAGTTCTTCATAAACTAAGGATTTGATTTCTTCATTGACTCCTTAGTCATGGTTGCATGCTAAACATACCTAGGCATATTTTCTTTTATGTGTAAGTACTATGTGGAAATATCAATCATGTCCTCTTTATAATTCATGTTCCTAATGAATAACTTCTATAATCATGGCGAAATGCTTCCACACACATTTTCCTATCCATATTGTGTAATATTGGTGTCATAATTATTTTGAAAAGAAGGAGAAGTAAGAGAAACTATTAACAATCTAAAGTGCTTCTTTGGTGTTGATGAAGCACTTATTTCTTAGATGAATTACCTATGCAAAGGAAATATTGGTTTAATTCTTTTGCAAATATGAGAATCAAGAAAAATATATACCTCATTAGAAGAATATGGTGTCTTTGTCCTCCAACTCCACATGAAAGAGCTTCGAATGATGGTATTGTGTGCTTTTCCTCCTGAAAAATAGTAGATGAATACTGGAAAGTAAAATGAATAGTACATCTTTGATCACAAAGAAAGAATGAACCACCTACTTGGACATGCATATTGTCATCTCATGGGAGAAAAATTTCTTTGTGAGTGATTCTATTATTTTTACATCTTCTCCTTGGAGGAAATTGTGTGAGAACCCCACGGCTGCTAGAATTCAAGAGGTAAGAGAGAGAAAGATAGAAGAGAATCAAAATAACATGTATAATGGACTAAGAAGTATCTGTACATAGAGAAAATTACTTTTTTGATATGTGTATGGGTCAAGGTGAGGTTTTCCATTCTATGTGAGTGAAAATGAGAAAATTTTGAAAAACTCATTTTTTGAGGTAGGGAAAGTTACGAGTTTGATGATGTGGCACTTTACTTTTGGAGCAGTTTGAAAAAAGAACTATTTTGAGTGATTTTATTAAAAAATCCATAAAAAAAGTAACCTCTGACATGTATATTAAAAAATGGGCCCTTTTTAGTAAGCAATAACTAACTCTGTGACTTAAAAAAAAAAAGTCATTTTTTTATTCACAAAGGTGGACGGATTTGATGATGTGTAAAGTGGAATCTCTCTCTCTTTCTTTTGCAGAAGAGAGAGATGACCCTACTTGGGCCTAAAAAAAAGCCTAGTCTTGCCTACTAAAAAGTGCTCTATTAAATGCACTTTGTTCCCTCAAGCAAGAACAAGATTAGGCTTAATCCCTTAAAATTAGGAATCCTTACAAGGCCCATGCAGGGTTCATATTTTCCCCTAATGCATTGTGATTCAAAGCTAAAGCTTGCAATAGAGTTGAAAGTTTGAATTATAACCTCAACCTAAGGTATTTATGAATCAAATTAAATGCATATGTTTACTAACTTTGTGGGTTCCATTGGGAAGATGGAAAGAAATTATTGAATGGAGTCAATCATTGCATGGAGAAAACACAAGTCATTAGCACAAAAAACACCAAAAAAGGGTTGTTTGCTAACTATGAATTAAGAAAACTGCAAGATTACAACCACCATGTGCTAGAGAGATGACTCTCCTCCCAACCAAGTGCCTCTATATATAGCTCTCTCTAGGGGACTACTTGCTTGGGTAGGTTGTTACTAAACATCCATGTGTCAGCCATGTAACTACATGTTCGCAAAGTGTCCCAGTTATGTAGAGTTAACTCAAGTGGATGCTTCTAGTAGAAGGCTCTAGAGCTCTTTGGGAAAAACACTCTCCCCATGTACCCCATCAGGGTTGAACCCAAGACATCCTCCTTCACACCCTTGAGACTTAACGACTTGGCTAAGTGGATGATTTGGTTACAAGAGTAAATGACCTCCTAGTAAGTCTAAACTTGAGATCTTTGCTCATACACACGGATGACCAAAGAGTGTTTTATTTTAGATCCGTCTGAAAAGGCCAGATCCTTAGATCATAGACTTACTTTATTACATTCTTTTGCCCTTGGAAAATATTTTTGTCCTCGAAAATAGAGGTATATACATATTGGAGGCTACCCCCAGGCCTCATGTTCTAAAACTGGAAGAACATGATCATGTTGTAGATATAGAAGAACATGCCTCATCTCTATGGCGGCTTCCCTGCCCAAATGATTCAAAACACTATCTTTCTTTGCATTTTGATACACTACTTAGTTCATATCTTTTGTTTCCTTGATCTTGAAGTTATCTTGATATATCTTGAGATACTACTTTTATCCTTCTTTTTTTTGTTGAGAAAACAGGAAATTTGGAATAAATGATGAAATGTGTGTAAGTACAGAGGGTAGGCTCCCCCACAATAGAAGGTACAAAACAATTCTCCAAATCCAATGGAAGGATAACTAGGGGGAAATGAAGGCACATAATAGAGAAATAACATCCTACTACTCTACAGAGGTTTCAAACGAGAAAATCAGACAATGTGAAGATCAATGGGTACACATCAAAAAAAGCATCAATACGTACATCTTAGAACCATCTCAAACCTAGTGCTCGAGTACAACTTTAGCAAACATTCTCTTCATCTACTAGGAGGGGTAGATCTCAGATGCTCTGATAGACAGAAGTTCTCAGCACGAGTAGAGGTAGTAGCACCAATACATTGAAGACCTGCTGCTCTGATGCCTTGAACAAATTTATAATACAAAGAGCTGCAATTCTGCTTCATAATAGCCTGGTTTCTAGATCTCCATATAAACCACAAAGCATGTTCTCTCTAGATATTCCATAGAGGATAGTCAAACCTACTTCAATAGCCAAGTAAAGTTTCTTTGTAACTCAGATTGACCTACAAGCTTTGATAAATATTCTTAAAATATCTCCAGTTGGCCTAACCATGCCTACAGTGGAAGAATAAGTGGGGGATGTCCTCCTCGGAACCACAAAACACACATACTCCATCATAAATTCCAAATTGACTGGCTTTGGAACCACACCATACAAATTTGTGAAGAATCAACCACATAAGATAAGAATCATGTAAGATCATGTAGACAGAGCCTCTATTTACCTTGTATCTACTCAACATATCTTTTTCCACTTTAGGTAATTTAATAGGTCTTCTCTCGGAACATTCAGACAGTTTCCTGATCAGCATGTCTCGATGATTCATCAAGGCGTGCAAACAACCAACAGATAAGTCAGGTGTCTCAGAGAGATGTTTAACACACAATACTTGCACACCATCAGTGAGGTCCTTCCACAACACAAAGCCATGTCTCAAACATTTGTGCTCCTTTCTCTCTAGATTTCCATTATTCCAAAGAGAGAGCCAACCTGTCCAAATATTTTCTTACATAAAGAAGTCGGTGTACAGAAAAAACTTAAAATGAGGAGAACAACTCTTTTTAATATTCATCCAAGCATGCCACATCCTACAAGTAAGACTAGCGCCCATAGGAGAGTAAGACTAGGGTGAGATCAGAATATCCAACAGGTTGTGATTTTTGCAAGACTTATAATCTTTCAGGCTAAACTTGGAAAGGTTTCTTTTGAGAAGAATAGCCCAGATATCTAAGGCTCAATTGATCTGACTATCCACTTAGCAACAAGATAAGTGGCCATCTTTATAGGGTGACAAATTCCAAGACCTCCTTCATTTTTTGGGAGGCAGCAGACATTCCAGGAAACCTTAGGAATTTTGTTGTGGTGGGCGCTACCTCCCCAAAGGAATCTTCTCGCTAGGGTAGTCATATGGTTAAAGTGTTTTGATTGACAATCATACTATCTAAAAATTTTATTCCTAAACATGTTCAAGACCCATTCCCACCTTTGATGAAGGGAAACTTGGAACCCCATAGGAATGCCAAGGAGTCTAAAGAGCTCACCATCCCTGATGATGTCACATCCTAGAGCACTAATACAATCAGGCACAATGTTGGAAGAAGATCTTAAGGCCGTTTTTTTGTGATTTATATGAGAACCACTAGCCAAGCAAAAAGTATTCAGACAAACAATGCCACATTTGACAGATATGGGATGAGCGTTGACAATGATGTTGGTGGCATCAGCAAAGTCTTGTAGACAGAGTTGGTTTTCACAGCTAAGAATGTGAATACCTTCAAGGATCCTATTGCTCAAAGCATATTTGATCAACCAACCAAGAGAATCACTTGCTTTGGAAAAAAGGAGGGGGGCAAGAGGGCATCCTTGACTAATAGATCTTCTAAGTCTGAAGTGGAAAGACAAGGATCCATTAATAGAGATTTTAGAGTGAGCATTTTCAAAGAGGGTGCTAACAGCTTTAATGAAGTTTTTTCCAATTCCCACATCATCAAGAGACTCCTTGAATTTAAACTCCTTCTTTGAATTTTCAATTCCCTTAAGGATCAAACCTATTTTCAAGTTCCAATCTAGGACTAAAAGATAATTATCATCCCATGGTCCGATGTCCCATACCATCTTTCCTACATAAATGCGAGTATAAAATGTGGTGTCCCTTACCACCCTATTTTATATTCACATTAATTTGTGGGTGATATTTATCCTAAAGTCTGAATATATATTGATATAGTACCTTTTCATTTCAAATCTTTAGAAGTTTCAGGCATTACCTCTAACTTGATATTCTAGGTTTTTATTCCCTCACATGATTGTCCCACAACCACGTGTTTAGCCTTGGAAACTTGAAAACCTCTTGATAGAATATTCATTTTTCTTTGCTAGGATTTTCAAATGAAAACCAATCAAAATTCCAAGTACTTGAATTCTCACAGATTCAAGTTCAAATTTTTTATTCTTCACCAATGTGTAGTCACAAGAGCTTTTGACTTCTTGTCTTTAGATTCCTTTCTTTTTTATGCTTTAGGTACCTACCCCGGCTAGGACTTTATAGGAATCTTTCTACTACTTAAGTCTAAGCATCCTCTCATGCTTTCTGGATTTGTACCAAAATCCCTTTAAGGATAGGCAAACATTATGTTTTACCTTCCACAAACTTAAGTGTTGTCTTTATAGTTGTAGACTACATTCTTGGAATTTCTTCACTCTGTTCAAACCTAGAACAGCTTACTCTTTTCACAATTTTCCATTGGATAAATGGAGCTTGAGTGAATAATTTCCAAAAGGAATTTTAGTGCCAATACTTGGGCGATCTTTAGCATGTCATGGACAAAGGAAACCACCTTGAAGCTTAGATTCCATGTGAGTCCTATATCTCATGATTGGTTCAGAACATTAGGGAAAAATTGAACCCTACATGGGCCTTTCGGATTAAGAAGTGATTAGTGATGGACCAATGAGAGGAGGGTGGTGGACACAGTCTATAGCCTATAAATCACTAGGCTAAAGGGGGATGAGGGGACAGGATTCCCCTATGTTCAGGTTTTGCCTGTAGAGAGAGAAAGGAATCTCGTAACTTACCTGGGCCCAAAAATTCAAAATTGTCAAAAAGTTATAAAACTCATCATAACACCATTTAATGGTCCCCCAATCACTTTTTAGGATCAAAAGTGCTATTTTTGGGTTCTAAATCAATATCTGTGCATGAATTGAAGTGAAAAAAGTGACTTTTTTAAAAATAACTCAAAATGCTACTTTCTCCCGCCAAAACCTCACATTTTCATACCCAGGTCCCAAAAAGTCATCTCTTTCCACTACTTTCTCTCCCTAGCACACCATTGCAGCTCTTGCATCTCCATTTCTTTCTCTCTGCATCATCTTCTTTGAATTCCTACTATCACTTCCATAGCCTGAACTCCAATGGAGAAACCTAAATCTCATAGACGTCCAAAAGATGAGGTTATCGCGATAAAATGTCACAATATCAAGGCTCCAGAAGGATTTTGGTTAGGACAGGAGTTCTACAAAGGTGCATGGGTGTACATGCAACCCTTTGGTGTTGGTCCTCACCGTGTGAGAGATCGTGGAAACTTGGATCTTCATTGGAAAGGGAAGTTATTAGGCTTCAAAAAGCTCAAAAATGGTGAAACTGTTGCCATTGTACAACATGTGTTCACAATGTCAACCATGAAATTGGAAAACTCAAACAAAATGAGATATCCTATCAACTGTAAGTATTACTCATTGACTTTTGTCCAAATTTCATAATATACCTAGCTAAGTTGTGTAGTTTTTTGTTCTAGACATATTTCCTTCTACCTTGGTGGAAGAACAACCACTTCATAGTCTTACAGGTACTTTCCAAGCATTGCATGCAGATGTTGGGTCGATAGTCTTTCCACAAGCCCGTCCTGCTCAGCTTTTACGTGAGAGAGTTTTCTTTTACACACATACATATGTTGTACCCTCTTCATCAAATGATTTTGGCAGGTTAGAGATGATTAAGGTAGATTCTCTTTTAAAGCTCGAGTGGCCGCAACCTGATGTATGGACATTAACATCTTTGAAGCATAAGATGGTGATGAACATACACAACTCTTTGAAATTTACAAGAGTTTCAAGATCTATAGGATTACATTGGTGTGTTCCTGTTCATTGTTTTGTACACTTATTTCAGATATTCACAATTCTAGAGACTTCAACAATGTTCATGTTAAAAGATATCACGTATGAGCAGGTAGAGGGTTTACTAGGTGAAAATTGGGGACTTGTAGAAGGATGCACTAAAGGGGATAGATACCTTTGTAAAATTGGTACAACAGCATAGGATTTTGATACTTGAAACATCGTACTTCATTGTACATTAGATTCTATTATGATCGTTGGATGTGTAAACTTGGTGAATGGATACCATTACAAAGTTCTGAGGGTTTTTTAATTTCATTTCAAATTAAGATAAATCTACCCAACAACGAAATGGAAGTTATTTTAGTAAATCATCATTGGACTCTTGCCAATGTGAGAGAACATCTAGTAATCATGGGATTTGAGGATCTGGATCAATCAAAGTTCAGAATACAAGGGCATAAGGTAAGTAGCATATGGTATTCTTTCTTTTGTTTATACAAACTCTTATACTCAAATATGTTCATTCAAAGTTTTCTATTTGTCTGCAGATTGGTAAGAGGTTGGAGGATAAAATTAAAGTCCTTCTTGAATGGAGTGTGGATGGAACTCAACTTTCGTTGGCATAGCTCAAGAACTATTTGAGTGCTAGAGTGTACACACAACATATGTTCCACTTATAATCCTTCGTCTGCAACAATGTATTAAACATGCAAGACATGTAGCATGTAAAATATTTTGATCTCAATACGATGTACAATTTGCCAAATCTTTGATTTTTCGAATGGCAATTTATTATAACTTTAAAGTTCTGAGAATTTATTTTTCCTATTATGTAGATTTGGTGTATCTTATTCTGGTTAAGATTTTGTTCAATCTTTCTTATGAGCCAAAGTTTTTTTTTGAAAGTTCTGTGCATGATTGTTTTATTTGAAGGTATTAGTTTTAGTTTTAAAATTGGTCCCACTCACTTTAAAATTTTGAAACTACTATAAAAGCAACTTTTATTCTCTCATTTCTCACTTTTGCAACCAAGAAGACCTAGAATCACTTGTAGAGCACTCACACAAGCTAGCATCACGCGCAATGGCTACCGCATCCTCTAGTACCCTGAAACCCAAACGTCCACGTGAACTCTTCAATGCGTTCTTGGAATCAATTGAGTTCAAAGGTCAAAACCACTTGTATGACCTATTGTCTAGAGTCCCTGATCTAGACAAAACAATTCAATTGAACTCTGATGTGCTCGAGGAAATCATAGAGTTCCTTGAGTACTACATCTTGCGTTACTCTATAGAAATACCGCCTTATGAGGGTAAATGGGTCCCATGTGACCTTCTACTCTACATACATAGAGGCGATGAAGCCTTCATGAAGCGCCTTAAGCGCTTCATGGCAATTGTTGAAACTGCAGGGCACTTATTAGATGACTCTGTGCCATTAGTAAAAAAACTTAACAAAAAGAAGAGGATGGGTACAAAGTACCTTTCCTACATTGCAACAACATATTTTATCATTAATGAGGAGCCCGAACCTACACCTGTTGAGCTCCCCAATCTTGTCACTGGGGGTTTTGTTAAGGAGAAAAATGAGCCTCAACCAGAGGCCATAAATTTTGCCAAAGAAAGCATTACAATCCACTGAGAATTTCCTGGTGGTGTTGAGGACAAACTATGCGAGCAATCAAGCCTGGAGGAGGCCCCCCTTCAAATCTCAACCCCTCTGAGCCCACATTACTAGAGGTGGAACTTGAATATCTCTCCAGCATCGTTGTGGATGGAGAGGAATTTAGTTTACTTCATGACATTGAGAAGGCATTCGGTCTACGTCTAGATGAATGCTTGAGTATTTTCTCCACAATGTCAGATGTTCCGCTTGACAACACATCTGACATACTTGAAAAGAAGGCAATCCCTCTTGGGGATTCTATGGCATACACCATAGCAATGGTGTGTGCTGATATTTTAAAAGATGATAACAATTATACTACGGAGGAGGAGTTTAGTGCAACACGGGAGAGGATAATGAAGAAAAAAATTCATACATCCCCTGTAGCAGAGCAAAGTGGCATGGCCCACTCTAGCATTGATCTTGATGCCCCTGGAAGAGGGGAGGAAGAAGACAAGCTTCATGATGTAAGTGGTAATTAAATTAAATAAATGGAGAATTTAAGAAAACATTGTAGGAGGTTGAATTCTCATTTTTTTTAATAGGAAGCAATTGAGCTAGACAAGTTTGCAGCAAGATCTGGTGGGGATCGAGCTTCTCGCGGGAGTGGTTCATCCTTGGCAAACTACATCGAAAAGTTGCCAAAGGATGAATTTGTTATCATACACAAAGACTACAGTCCGGATGGGCACTTCATGACTTGGTGCTTGAAGGCCCTTAGCAAAATTTTGTGTTTATGTACAATAACCCAAGGCACTAATTGTGTCATTTTGGTTAGGAAATCCTTAATTGTTACTACATTAGGACTTAATTTTAGAGGAACAGTATTAGGGCAAATAGGTATCACCATGGGTCTGGGAATGCAAGACCCCCATGTAATATCAAGATCTGTATTGACTTACCAGCTGTGTCAATCTCTCCAAAGGAGAAAGAAAGTTGTAGAGAAATTGAAGGCAGCTGAGAAATGATGTAAATGTTTTGATAATACAAACTCTTTATTTCCTTATTTGTCTAGTCCTGCGTATGAATGTGCTAATAAATTGGGCTTATTTCTTCCACAAATTGTATCTGATTTGAAGTCTTTTTATTGTCTATGGTCTATTTGTATAGTGATATGCATAGAAAAGTCCAAAAAAGCCCCAGCCACAGAAACGTGGGAAACAGCCCTACAAAATTTTTGCAGGGCTGTTTCCTACGTTCTGTGGCTAGGGCTTTTTTGGCCTTCTCTGGTGTTTTTAGGGGCTACAAACCATTGGAATGTATGTAATACTTAATTTTCACTAGGTTTAGTTATAATCAATACCAAATATTACCTGTAAGTTATAACCTCTGCATTTAATATACCAAGGATCTCATCCATACCTTTTATGCATACCAATGATTACCTATACTGTATAAACTTTGATTTGATAGACCATTACATCTCTACCATACATTTCATGCTTACACAAGCCCAAAATATGCCAAAAAACCCCCAGCCACAGAAACGCGGGATTTAGCCCTGCAAAACATTTGTAGGGCTGAATCCCGCGTTTCTGTGGCTGGGGGTTTTTTGGCATGAAAATGACATGTGGGACATCAATTGGTACAAAAGGAGCATATCTAGTCACAAAATAATAGGCAAGTGCATGCATGTTCAACTTAATCCATTTATAGTTGATTGAAAGAAAATTTAGTTGCATACAATTATGTTGGGTGTCAAAGAGAGATAGAGCAAGAGAGAGGAAAAAAAAGACAAAGAATATAGGTCAAAACAAAATTTTCTATTATCCATTGTATTACATCGCAAAGTAGGCCTATCAAAGGGTACAATATACACATCATGGGTTATTTCCTCTAATTCTTCTTGCTAGCTGAATGTCCTTCAGTTGTATGGTTACTCTCTTGGCATGGATAGCACAGAGGTTAGAGTCCTCAAGCATGGAAATGAGGTAGGCCTCAGCTGCCTCTTGAAGTGTTTCAAGTGCTATCCCTTGTATTCGTAGGCCTGCACAATATCTTTGTAGTTCCTCTTTCACTACCCTTGCAAAAGCTCTTCATGGTATGAGTATTTCAACGGACTTTTGGTAGTGTCATATCTCTGCAAAAGCCCTGCAGTGCCTCCTTCGTCTTTGTGGAGCTCTTGTGTTGGGAGGTATGTTTGTCTGGCGTTGAGGTCGACATCATGGTTGATAGTTTTTTTTTCTCCGATGTACACGATGTGAGGGCCGAGCTTCATCTTGCACATTTTGTTGTTGATGTGGTTGTTGACTTTGCTCTCTCTCCTCCTCTGTTGGTATTTGGACTTGTCCTTGTGGAAGTGTCTTACCTCCATGTGTCACCCTATGGCTCGTTGGAATTTGCATATCATTCCATGATGGTTGATTGCTGCTTTCTTCATTGGGGGACGACTCCTCTTCGCTCTCTGGTACATCACTTCTTTTGTTTGGATCTTGCCTTGATGGGTGTCCTTCTTGGTGGCTCATCATCTGAAATGGACTCTGATCACCTTGGAGTGAAATACTCCTGTCTATTGGACACTTCATTTTCTCGTGCTTGACTGCTCCTAGGTGGTGTGCCATCGTGTGACACAGGCACAGATGTGCTCTGGGAACCACTTCGGGGTCTTTGGGGGGGCTGCAACCATGGTGGGCGTTGTGTCCCTAGATGAGGGCTAGGAAAGAAGACGCGATCTTTCCTTGCAGTTTGCTTGGTGCGTGCCATTCTCTTAAGTTGCAAAAAGTGTGAAATGAAGTGAGTTCTCTCTATTTATAGAGATTTTTTAAAACCTGTTTGTTCACACTAGAATGGACAAAACCTGATTAAAACCATACCGAATATTATATATGAGATAATAACACATTGAAACCAAGATTACAATAATCATAGGCTTTACCACATAATGGGAAATAAGGAATTCACTTTACTTCCAAGCTGAGCCTTCTCGTTGTCTCCTAGCACGCCACTGTGCATGATGAAGAGGACCTAATGATGACTTCCATTTCTCACTGGCAATGTTGTGTTGCGTCGTTCTTGCAAGTTTTGCCAATTTTGAATCCCTAAGTCGTTCCACAAAAAACTTTCTAGAGAATGTAGTGCGGTAAAACCAATTAAACATCTCCTCCATGTAGTTTGATTGCATTGGACCACCACCATGTCGGGTGTTTTTGAAGTAGAGACCCCTCGCTTTGTAGTGTGACTTTTCCATTCCTTGGCTACTGAAAATCTCTAATGACCCATATCGATGCATGAAATAAGCTCCATGTGCAAACAAAATATGCTAAAAATTGTTAAGTACATTGGAAAAAGGTAAGTGCAATGAACACTTGAAGAAGAAGATTACACTTACAATGTAGTGTGTTATATTGCTCTCTCCCCAAGATTGAATGAAACACTTGGTGACCTCCACTAATGTTTCTTGAAACATTTGATGTTGAATAGCACTAGACCTATTCAGACCCATTAAGCCTACCAACTTATCAAAGCTCGACCAAAATTTGTTTCTCTTATTACAAAGATCAACTTGAGAGTCATTGTCTGTTGTGATCAATAGCTTGAATAGATTTATCAACTGGCTTCATGGCAAATGCATATTCTATATGGACCTTTAATAGCTTATCAAAAATTCCCATGAAGGCATGCAAGGTGCAAAAGTGGACATTGACTAAAGGGAATGGAATAATGGGATTCCAATCCTTATCTGACATGTCACGATTAGGCGTACCTAACATGGGACACCTCATTAAAGGTATATCCCATTCAGCAGATGGAGTTGCATCTGTGTCATCACCTAAATCATCTATGTTGTTTTGTTTTCTCTTTGTTTGTTTATAACCTCGTGTGCAATATGGACAAGGATAGAGAGTAGATGCACCTTGTTTGCACCCTAACATGCATTTGATAGTCTTTAAGTCCCCACCTAAGTGCCACTCTACTTCAAAATCACCAAGACTTTCTACAGTGATTTTGGCACCATTAATTTGAGAAGTTATAACCTCTGTGATCCATGGCGTCCTACTGAAAATCCATGTAAGAACATCATTGGATTCTTTAGGTACTTCAATAGCACCTAACCACCATATATCTTTCTCGGATTGAGCACTGTATGTAAAGTGATGGGTAGATTCTTCACTATCATCAACAATAGCATGGGTCATAGCTTCATTCATGAGTGTAAGACTAAGTCTCTCCATACGACGTCCCTCTATGATTTGACATTTGTCTAGCTTCAATACAAACAATGGATATACCTTGAATTGTGGATTTGTAAAATTTAACCATTTCCTTTTGAAGCCTCTCCAAATCCACAAATATGTTGTTGTACTTTGTGTAGATGAATCCCTTTCTAGATGTGTTTTTCAACTCTTTCTTTGATGTAGATGAATGTTAAATGGATGCAGGCATAACATCGTCTATATACAGGTAATTGCCAAGAGTATTGGCTACATCCTCATTGGTTATCTTCTTCTTCAGAGATACCTTTTAAGGGCATGGAAAAATGCTCTGGAAAATACCTTTGTTTTGTAGAGCCTGCTTCAAAAGATTGTACAATGCAGTGTATGCTCTAGTACTAACACCTGCTTCATCACATACCATCTGTACCTCACTAGGACTAATAATATCTTCTAAGTTGGCTGAAAAATCTTTAATCACTTGGGTTTTGATGTGATTTCCTATTGGTGAATCCAAAATCATAAGCACATGTTTGTTGCTAAGACAAGAATTTAGAAACTTCAATTGATGCTCCATTGTTGAGGAAGCACTTGCATCTTCAACAAATGACCTGCACAATAAGAAACTCAATCTAAAAGTCTTCTAACATAAATAAACAAGGGAAACACATACCTAAGTGCGTAAACACGTCGCTTCCGTGCTCCACCACCAGTTGAAAGAGATTGAAAGGATGATAATGGTCGTTTCCTATATCTCATCCCAAGTGGAGTCTCTTTTAGTTGTGTAAGATTGGCTTTTAACTTTGTAATTGTGCTCTCCTTTTCTTCCACATCTTGTTGGAGTCTATTATTGTTCTCATCCAAAGATTGGATAGCACTTTCTAAAGTGTGTATAGCACTCTCTAAACTATGTATCTTGAAATGGTTGTGATGACATTGTTGCATCCAATAATTAGCTATAGATGTAGAATGGTTAGACAATCTCTTGCAATAGCCTAGCAGTCCATCTTCACCACTACCAACAAATTGTAGAAATGTGGAGATACTATGCAATCTAGGATGAGGATTAGTCATTGGATCTAAGGGATACAACGCACCATTGACCCAAAGATCAATATTCTTCTCTCCAGCTGCACGTCGTTCATTTTGAGAATCTATGTCATTGCTACCTCTAGTTGTTGGTGCAAATTCTGTAGGAACACGAATATGTACACTCTTTGTGTGAGGAGCACGCACTAGTGCTCGTGTCATGTTCATAATACATGTGAGCACCATGATGTTCCAAAACTCCAACACCGAATAGGAACTGATTTTTCCTAGCCTTTGTATTGGAGGAAAAATATGATGACAAGGTTTCCCAAGTCTCTTGGGAAGTCTTACAATTTCTGATATGAGGTAAAAGAAAGTCAGATATAGAGTTGAGTAAATAAGACCTTGCCAATGCATCCTTTGCACACCATGTGTTGAGTTTTTCTTGTTCCTCCTTGGTTGGCAAACCTCTTGCTTTGAATGAGGGCAATTCCTCATCTCCTGAGATGTATCCATAGAGACTCCTTCCTTGTAAGTAGGTCTTCATCCTTAGAGACCAAGCTTGATAATTGTTCCTGTCCAATTTGTCAATAAATGAAGGAAAACCATCTCCCATTTTACCTTATTTGCTCTGATACCACTGTTGGGAAAGATGGATGGATGATCCAAGAAACTGAGTAGGTACTGCTAAACCTGCTTTGTACCAGCCCTCTTTTGCTTCAGACTTGGTTAGTAGACTTCCTTAGCATTCCAATGACACCAACAAATGACCTATGTCCCTTGGAAATGATATGTGAAATGATTGAATCAAAACAGATAACTTTCGAAGTCACAAACTCAAGAAAACCTTCTATTTTGGTATAGACACCTGCTGGATGCTTTGCTCAGCGTGACCAGCACAGTAGCAATTGATAAACTTTCTTCTAGGGGTATTCAATTAGCTTAGTAAGCTACCATTTGCAAGTGGAATGATGTAAAAAGACAAACTATGCTTAGAGGAATTAATTTAGCAAGATTAGATATACCCCCGACTTTCTAGGACTGTAGTAGAAATAGACCAGTGAGCACCTCGAAGACGATTTCTCTGAATCTACTGACTGGAATGTCTTCATATTTCGCTAGCATGTAGTAAGCTTTAAGCTGATTTCAACAAGCTTTGAATCACTGAATTTGAAGTAGTATTGACCGAGATATGCCCTTGACAAGTTGACCAACTTTTGAGTAGACTAGCAGAGAACACAGAGATGAATGATGTAAATGTATCTATTAGTTCACACTTTTGTACAATCCCATTGGCATGGATAGCATTGCCTAATGGTTGAGAGAGGTGTAGGCTATGATGTATTCCTCACACACACTCAATTACAGTAGAATGAAGCTCGGGAGTGAAGTGATCTACCCGCGACTTTTTTCATATCCATTTTTATAGGAAATGACTAAAAGTTTGAATTCAAATTCAAACTTTTGGCTCCCTATGATCAAGCTCCTAAATTTTTGGAGATATTCTCTCAATCAAGTGATCTAACTTTTCCACGAATCATTTAGGTAGGTGATTACAAAAAGATTCTATGTCAATTTGACTTTTACAATGAGGTAAAGCGGTAATAAACCACTAGCATATGTTCCTGTGGTTCTTCATGTATGTAGAGTCTTCATGATATCTTCCAAGCCAAATGTGTAGGCTTGGGATTTACACCAACATATATGTGTGCGTATGTATATGTGCAACTATCTATATGTGTGTGTGTATATGTCTATGTGTGTGTACATGTGTACATGTTTGTGTGTGTGTTTATGTGTGCATGTTTGTGTGTGTATGCATATGTATGTATGACATGCACATACATACACACATGTATACACATACTTTCACATTTGTTAAAAAAAAAAACATTTTAACCTTTGAGGAAAATTCTCTATAGCTCTATATGAAATGCATTTTTGTAAATATGTTTGCAAAACTTTTCGATCCAAAACTTTGTGTTTGAAAAGATTTTCGATCAAAAGCTTATCCTTGCCCATTTTCTTTCAACGTTTATTCCAATAACCCCGAATAAAATGATTATATTCAGTTTTTTTTATTACTCGATCGAATAAATGCAACCTAGTTAACTACCACCATGTGCTAGAGAGATGACTCTCCTCCCAACCAAATGCCTCTATATATAGCTCTGTCCAGGGGACTGCCTGCTTGGGTAGGTGTATACTAACCATCCATGTGTCAACCATGTAAGTGCATGTGCACCAAGTTTCTTAGTTAGCTAGATTTAACTCAAGTGGGTGCTTCTAGAAGGTTCTAGAGCTCTTCGGGCAAAACACTCTCCTCATGTACCCTATGGGGGTTGAACCCAAGACCTCCTCCTTCACACCCTTGAGACTTAACCAGTAGGCTAATGGATCACTTGGTTACAAGAGTAAATGATCTCCTAGTAAGTCTAAACCCTAGATCTTTGGTCATACACATGGGTGACCAAACCGTGTTCGATTTCAGATACCTCTGAATCTGACCGATCCTCAAATCATAGACTTACTTTATTACAAAAATTGACAAATAGGATCTTTCCTCTTCTAGAAAAATATAACATTCTCCCATCCTTTAATCGTACCAAAAAAATGTTTCTTTTTAGAAAATATGCTCTACACGCACCGATAACATGATGGAGTTTCTGGTATTGAGTGAATAATTTCTGTTTTCATACAAAAGAAAATATTTTTGCACACAACACAATGCAACTCTTTAAATTTCCAAGAGAGAAATGATTTTTGAAGATAAGAAAGATTTTTGGGCTCACAAAATTCTATGATATTTGTTTCATAGTTCATACATCAACTCAAAAGTTTGGGACTCTATTCCATGTGTACAAAATATTTTGTCTTTAAATAGTCATGAAGTTTGCGAATCTCGTTTCATATATTGATCATTTTCTTCTATTTCTCTTAGTGTTCAAATGGCTTCTACTTCTCTTTGTCATTCCAATGGTGTAACCTCATGTGAGGTTTATAAAAGAAGAGAGGATTCCTTATGGAAACTTCTTTCTATGTAGCTAAGTGATTTTGTGACTATGCTTCCTATGCATATTCTTAGTTTCAAATTAAAGAGATGTGGCTGATTTGCAAGAGTTCAACTTGTGTAGATTCCTAAACACCTCGTGCTAAATAATCATCTGCCATTCTCGTCATACTATAAGTGAACTTAAAAAAATGCTCTATTATTATTGTTAGCGATTTTTTGTATTACAAGATATCTTTTTTTGCATTGCATATATTTTTCCTTCCAATGTTCAACTATGAAAAACAAATGAATGTTTAATAGGAACATTCAAAGTTCTTTATAGGGATTATGTAGATTTTTTTTTTTGCAAACAAATTTGTTCCATTTTTCAATAGCACTCAATTATTTATATATTTTGCAGATTATGGGGTACCAACAAGGAGGAGTGTTTATGGAAATCTTGTACATCTACGTGATCCTTGCATGTCTTCATTAGATTGGGATTCTCTTGCTCAATCGATAGTTTCAAATTTTCTCTACAAAATGAATGATGACATTCAAAGTGCAATATCACCAAGCCGAGTTTCACGAAGGAAAAAGATTCGATGGTTTTTGCCTTTCACATTTTCTGTAGTATGTTTTAAAAACATGGTATTATAGAAAACAAAAATAATGTGTTTGAATAAGAGAGTTTCATGTTCACAGACTAATGATGGTTTAGGTAGGGAATGGGAAAGTAATGAATTTCAAAAGAAAGGAGACATCATTTTATCTAAAATTAGATTCAATTCTCTTTCAGTTTCATGTCAAATATCTCAACAATCTCTTGTTTTAGGTTATGTGGAGAAAAAGATTGGACTCTTGATACTCTTGGATTTAGAGGAAAGCTCTCTTTCGAGTTATAATTATTGATGGATCTTGAGTTTCAACATAGGGAAATAATTTTCACTGCAAATTGGAAACTCAAAAATCTAAGAGAGCTCCTAGAGTTCCTTGACAAGGTTTCACCACAGTTCAGATTCTAACTTGATGGTGCAATAGCAAACATAAGATCAGAGAAAACATTAGCTAACATTACTTCGCATCGCTCAAAGAAGATTGGAATACCTTATTCATTGGAAATGGTGTGACATCAATGATCGTACTTAGGGACCTGCAGAAAACCTTCAAAGGGCACCAATCAAGGTTCGAGAATTCCATAAGAGAAATCCAATAAACTCGAGACCAAAGAATATGACTGCTCCTCGTGGAACTCGTTGCTTGAGGGGGAGGTGATGTCATGGACAAAGGAGAACATCTTGAACCTTAGATTCCATGTGAATCCTATATCTCATGATTGGTTTAGATTTAAGAGAAACCAATGCTTTCATTGCATCCGAAATTGCCAAAAACCCTAACATCGACTATCTGTTTGCTAAGTTCTGATATCCGGAGTTATTGATAGATTTGCTAATATCATTGATGACATCATCAACTCACAACTGCCTTGGGAAGTGCCCTTGAAAACCTATATATGGGGTGTTTTGACACCTTCATAATCAATCTTGTGAATACTACTCTTGGGAGCTCAAGGAGTCGTGATCATCAACTAAGTACTCTCCAAGTTCTAGTTCCGATTCTTGTCTTGTTCCTTGTTCGAGTCTTGTCTAGTCTAGTTCTTGGACATCCTATATTGTCCTCTTGTAGTCTCATAGTACAAGATCCTGTCGAGTTCTTTCTTCTATCTAGTTCATCTCCCAGAAGGGAGTTCTTGTAATCCAGAGATCTTGATCCATACTTACAATCCCGTGTTGTGGGATCTCATGTATTATTTCTAGGTGAGTTATCTATACCTATTAGTCCCACGTTGTGGGACTCCTTGTATCAGTCACGTATTCTTGTATCGTTTTCCGTGCATGGGTGTTCTTGTAATCAGAAGTATATTTCCAAAATCTTGTCTAGTGTAGTTTGGGAGCACAATCTAGTGCTCCCCTAACACAAAGTAGTTCCAATCACACGTTCTTGGACAATCATGGCCAAGCCTGATCAAGTGTAATGGACCTTGCGACAAGAATAAAGAATTATTCTTTATTGTTGGTGCAATAAAACCCAAGCCTACATACTTGGTTAATTAACTTATGCTTGATTTATTGGAATATCCTATGCAAGACTTCATATGGTTAGTATCTTGTAAAAATCCTTCATATTTTTCCTTGTAAAATTGGATTACACCCACATGGTGTTAGGGAGCTCTAAACTCACAAATCAATCAATTGTTGAGTGATGATGAAATCTATCCTACACTTTAGGATTCACCTTTTAGGTAGACGTTTGAATTTGAATTCAAACCTTGGATCCAAACATGACTATAAAAAGAGGATTTAAAAGACCCATGTGTATCTCAAGCTTGGGAGATCATTTTGAAGTACATTCATTGTCCATAACTTTTTATGAAATCACTCATGATTGATGTCTTACTAAGTTAATTAGAGTTACCCAAAAGGAATTAAGTCAAGTTTTGTTCTGCTCAGAGAATTGATCAAAGCACTGAAAAAGTGTAAGAACAAAAATAGCAAGTCTTTACTTCTTGGATCAACTCCAACATATCTATTTTGATCCACCAATTAGTGGATCATCTTCCAAGATATATATATCATTATTTGTGATCATTAGCAAGCAAAAGGGGCCCACTACAATTTCCAACCATCATTCTTAGTAGGTGTGAAGCAAGATTTAGCTACAACACTTCATCTCTTGTGATTATCCACCATCTCCTCTAACAATGGTATCAAAGCAACAACAATGGAGATGGGAGATGGATTCCCATCCTTCATTGAAAAATTGGACAGGAGCAACTACTCAACATGGTCACTTAGGATGCAAGCCTACCTTCAAGGGAGAAGTCTATATGGATACATCTCATGAGATGAAGAGATGCCAATCTTTAGGAGCAAGGAACAACCTACAAGGGAAGAGCAAGAAAGCCTAACCCCATGGTGTGAAAACGATGCTCTTGCCAGATCATATCTATTGAACTCAATCTATGATTTCTTGTTATCGGATGTTAGGAACTGCAAGACCTCCCAAGAGACTTGGGAAGTACTCTCATCATATTTATTCTCAAAAGAGCTAGGAAGAATCAGTTATGGATGGAGTTTACAACTCTAAAGAAGCAACCAAAGCAAGGAGTGGTTATGTAACCAAGATGAAACATGTGGCTGGCCAGCTTGCACACATTGGAGAGGAGATAGAACAAGAACACATAACAAGGCATATCGTTAATGGAATCAAGGCTAATGACAAGTGGGAGTCCTTCACCATAGCAATGGACCTTTCCATGGATATGCAAATACCTAACCTCAACACCATGATGGGGCAACTCTTCACCCATGAGACAAATCTCAACAAGAATGATGAAAAGTCTAGAGGTAATCCATCTTTTGCCCTTTATATAGATAAGAATAAATGTAAGGATAAAGGTAAAGGCAAGTGGCAGAAGAATGCTTCTAGAATACAAGGAATCAAAGGAGAAGAGGATTCCATAGAAGTAGCTACGGGCAATCAAGAGGCAGATACAACAATGATGGAGGCATCTACAACCATAACTACAGACAGAGCTATAAAAACAACAATTATCAAGGAGGCTTTAGAGGAAGAAGGGACTACAACAACTATAATGAAGACCAAGAAGACTCATTACTCATCATGAACATGATATGCAAGCAAGGTAAAGGTGATGAGCATCTTTTCTACATTGATTTAGGTTCTTCCAATCATGTGGGTGGAAATGTAGCTCTATTATCTGATCTTGAAGAACCCAAAGGGAAGCATGCAGTATAAACAGGTGATGATACTAAACACTAAGTCAACCAAATTGGAAATATCAAAACATCTAATGGTAGCATGAACCTTTTGAGTAAAGTTTTGTATATGTCAACTTTAACCAGAAACCTAATTAGTGTTGGGCAAATTGTTGAGAAAGTTTTATAAGTCAGATCCACTAAGCATGCAGCATATTTAGAAGACCCCCAACAAGGCTTCAAGAGGATTGCCAAAGGTGAGAAGTCACGTAGATTATTCAGATTTGAAATTGAAGACACAAGGAATATAGCACCATTCAATTATAGAGATCAAACCTTATTTGAGTTAGAAATATGGGACAAAAGGCTAGGACAAATAACAGAAAGGACTCCGAAGCAAATATGCAGGGATCAAAGTGTGCTTGGCATTCCCAATGTGATCAAGCAACAAATATGTAAATGTGGAGCATGCCAATTTTGCAAAGCTCACAGGCAACCAGTCAGCAAGAGAGGATACATTCATGGACGATTTGGATCTTGTATACACTAATGTGTGGGGTCCTAGCAAAGATGAATCCATCTCGGTTTCAAGGTACTATTTCATTTATTGATGATTACAGTAGATAAACAATCCTTTATTTCATGAAGCATAAGGATGAGGTATTTACATGTTTCAAGAATTACTTGGCACTAGTTAAAAACAAACAAGAAGAATCTTTAGGAGTATCAGATCTGATGGAGGTGGTGAGTACTTTTCACATGACTTTAATTCATTTCTACTAGATAGAGCCATAAAGAGGGAAGTAACAATAAGATACAATCCTGAATGGAATGGAGTGGCAGAGAGAAGCAACATGTTAATTGCTAAAGCTACTAGGTCTATGTTAAATAAAAAGATGTTACCTAATTATCTATGCGCAAAGCTCTTTCCACAGCCACCTACTTGGTCAATAGGCTTCCATCCAAATCATTGGACGGTATGACATCCTATGAAGCATGGAATGGCAGGAGACCGTCATCAGACCATTGCAAAATATTTGAGTGCATTGCTTATGCACACATTCCCTCACAAATCAGAGGAAAGCTTGACCCTAAAGCTGAGAAATGTATATTTAACGAGAATGATCAGAACAAAATGGGGTATAGGATATACAATCCCACTAAAAAATCATTTATAGTTAGTAGGGATGTAGTATTTGATGAAAATAATTCATGGTTTGAAGATGATTGCAGGAAAGTCAACTTACCATATGATTTTTAAAAATGATTTTCCAACCCTCACTCAAGAAGATGAACACTTAGCAGAAGATATCAACTCAGAGAATGAAGAAAAAATTGACTTCAAGGCTTGGAAGTCAAGAGGCAAGGTCAAACTCAAGCAATTAGAAGACACACCAGAGTCTTCAAATCAAGCACTAAGGAGATCACAAAGAGAAAGCAAGAATCCCATAAGGTATGGATATGATACATCTTTAGTCACCAAGCACTCTGTGCATATCACTAAAGACTCTATGATAGAACAACCTTCTTCATTTGAAGAGGCTAGGAAGAAGAAAGAATGGAGAGAAGCTATGCATGAAGAAGTGGAAGCACTTGAGGAAAATCATACTTGAGATCTACTCCCCAAGAAACAAGGCATGAAGGTAATTGGATCCAAGTGGATATATAAAATAAAAAAGAACTCAAATGGCTCTATAAACGGGTACAAGGCAAGGTTAGTGGCAAAAGGATTTGCCCAAAATCTTGGAGTGGACTATGAACAAACATTTTCACTTGTGGCAAAGATGCCAACAATTAGGGTTTTGGTAAGTGTTGTTGCTTCTTAAAATTGGAATTTGTATCGGCTAGATGTAAAGAATGCATTCTTAAATGGATGCATATCAGAAGAATTCAAGTTTTCAAGATGAAGATAAAACAGGTTATGTATGCAAGCTTAGGCAGGCACTCTATGGTCTCCAGCAAGCTCCTAGAGCTTGGAACCATAGGCTTGTTACTTATTTGTAGGACCAAGGCTTCGTTGCAATCAAGGAAAATTCTTCTTTATTTGTTTAAGAAGAATAAATCAGAAGTTATCTACTTATGTGTCTATGTAGATGACATCATTATTATAGGCAATGATGCTAATGGCATCAAGCAGGTCAAGGCTCAATTAATGAAGGAATTTAAAATCAGTGATCTTGGTTTATTAACCTACTTTTTTGGCTTAGAGCTTGTCTATACAGATTCTCGTATATTTATCACTCAAAGGAAGTACATACATGATATGTTTGTAAAGTTTAAGATGGAGAACACTAAAATTGCAGGTACTCCTATGGAACTCAACCATAAGCCACATGATTGGAACAACCTAAATCAATGTAGAAGAGATGCTCATCATCTTCACCTTGCTTGGATGACATGTTCATGATGAGTAGAGATTCTTCTTGATCTGCAATATATTTTTTGAAGTCCCTTTTTCCTCTAAAGCCTCCTTGATAATTGTTGTTGTTGTAGCTTTGATTGTAGTTATGGTTGTAGTTGCCTCCACCATTGTTGTATCTGCCTCTAGCTTGTCCATAGCTTCCTCTATGGAAGCCTCTTCCCCTTTAGTTCCTTGTATTTTTGTAGCATTCTTCTGTAGTGTGGTTGTTGAGTCCACAAATGTTGCATGGTAAATAGTTATAGAGTCTCCCCCTGCCTTGCTTTCCTCCTCTACCCCTTCCTCTAGCACCTCTTCCTCTTCCTACATAATTAGCTTGAGAGCTACTAGCCTCTTCTTCCTGTTTCTTATTTTTAACTTTAACCTTAACTTTATTTTATCTATATAAAGCGCAAAAGCTTAGTTACCTCTTGAGTTGTCACCATTTTTGTTGAGCTTTGTCTCATGGGTGAAGAGTTTTTCCATCAAGGTGTTGAGATAAGGTATTTGCATATCCATGTAGAGGTCCATTGCTGTGGTGAAGGACTCTGGCTTGTCATCAGCCTTAATTTCATTGATGATTTTCCTTACTATGTGCTTTTCCTCTATCTCTTCTCCAATACTTGCAAGTTGGTCAGCTACACCTTTCATTTTGGTTACATAATCAACCACTCCTTGCTTTGATTGTCTCTTAAGGGTTGTTAATTCCATCCACGACTGATCTTTCTTGGCTCTTGTGTTTGAGGAGAAGTATGATGAAAGTACTTCCCAAGTCCCTTGGGATTTCTTGCAGTTCCTAACATGTGGTAGCAAGAAATCAGAGATTGAGTTTAGTAGGTATGACCTCGCAAGAGCATCCTTTTCACACCATGTGGTCAACCTTTCTTGCTTTTCCCTTGTTGGTTGATGCTTGCTCCTGAAAAATTGGCATGTCTTCATCTCCTAAGATGTATGGATATAAGCTTCTCCCTTGAAGGTATGCTTGCATCCTTAGTGACCATGCTAAGTAGTTGTTAATGTCCAATTTGTCAATGAAGGATGGACACCCATCTCCCATCTTGATTATGCTTGCTTTGATACTAGTGTTGGAGGAGATGGTGGATAGTCATAAGAGATGAATTGGTGTAGCTAAAACCTGCTTCATACCCACTAATGGTAGGATCAAAATAGATAGGTAGGAATATGATCCAAGATCCAAAACTTGCTATTTTGGTTGATACACCTATTTAGTGTTTTGAACCATTCTCTGAGTACAACAACATCCTGACATTTATGGGTTGTGACTGTGTGCAGATGAGTGAGTAAAGATGGCTTAATATCTGACGATCATGAGAAGCATTACTAATGAAACTTTGTAGGATTAAAATACAAAGTATGTTAGTTCTATCATGCTTTAAATCATAAGAAATGATCCACTAATGAGAAAAAGCTCTAACAAGATCACTATCCTGATGGAGTTATGAAAGAGAAATGAGAATAAGAGGTAATGATCATGTATGTATTAAATTATGTAAAAATACAATGTCATTAGCGATCAATTATTGCTCAATGAGTGAGAATTGGGTGGGCTATGAGGTGAGCTCTTCTTCTCAATGAAAGTACATCAGAATGATCTCTAAATCTTGAGATAGATGTGGGCCTTTCATATCCTCTTGTTATAGTTATTGTTGGAGCCAAAGGATTTGAATTCAAATTCAAATCTCTACCTAAAAGTGAATGCTAAAGTATAGGACTGATTCTCACTTGACTTAACTTTCAAATGATATGAGATTTTGTGCTTCCTTACTCCTTGTGGGTATATTCCACTTTTACAAAAGTAAGTATGAAGTAGAATTACAAGAGGTTGAACATATGAAGTCTTCCAAAGGTTATACGATTAAATTAAGTATAAGTGAGATGATCAAGTATGTAGGTTTGGGCTTAATTGCACCAACAGTTTTGCTCCTCATTAGTGTATAACTTCTTAGTTTTCATCTTTGTCCTAGCCATGATTTGTTTAAAAGAGCTGTGAAAGGAGGATCACACATATGGATATGAGAGAACACAACAACAAAACCAAGAATTGAGGAGATGAACAATTCAAGCAAATAGTACCATCCAAAAATCTCGGATGATTGTATTCGCTTGAATTGGTCATATCAAATGACTCAAGCTCTAAGCTAGATTCAAGTGAACCGTATGAGATCTCTAGAATAGAATCTCTCTCGTATAACTAAGTAAACAAAAAGAAAAGTTCTAAAATAGGCTTTTAATAGGAAAAGACCGATTGAACCGATTATTTCCATCCAAAAATGCTCAATTCCCCCAAATACGTGAATCGATCATATCAAACAATTCAAGATGTCAGTTTCGTTGATATGAATTCCATGTAATCTTGAACTAATCTTCCTCTCTTTTACCTAAGAAGATAGGTCTAAAACTCGTTTCTGACTACACATGATTTCAAGCGATTATGTCCATCTGAAAATCTCCAGGGGAAGAACTTGAACATTTGAAAAGAGAGGGAAGTTTTTCACTTGGAAAAAATTTAGTCGTTTGTGACTCAATGCAAGCTCTACAAAGGTGCAAATTTCTCAATCAAAGGTCCGCTTTCCATGTGAAAATGGATGTAGGATGTTACCTATAAACGATTTCTAATGAATGCAAACACAATAGATATAATAGTAGAGACACAAATGGAAAGGGATTGAAACTAATAAATTTGATGGCAACGGCACAGAGCAATGTCTTGCAAGGATAGCCGGGGAAGGGTGAAACAATGATAATCTAGAAAACTATCACACCTAGAAGTAAGTCTCAAGGAAACAAGAAATAAATGTAGAACTTGCATGTAAAACTTCCTCAGAGACATATCCTTCATTCCAGGCACCACTTCATACCCTACCATCAATTCCAACTCAACTCCGAGAAAGATTAGTCCTAGCAAATCCTACTTCAGAGGTCCTCGACATGATATTCGCACCCTACAAAGCTTAACTTCAAGAGGGGCTAATTGTAATTGGGCTAGACGAATGTTATCCTTGAGGGGGCCTAGACTTTGAAAGGACCAAGCTTTGTGCAAAGATGGTAGAACTAACTCATGCTATGCTTGACACAATCGGTCTTTTCATTCGAACAAACATTGTTAACAACGAGTTACATTTCAAATGACTATTTGAAAGACTAGAGCAATAAGTCACAAAACCATAAAATTTAGAAACACTAGAGGCTCAAGATAACAGAAGTGGAAGAGAAAGATCACCTCCAAAAGAATCCTTTATTCCTAATTTTTTTGGATGATGGAATCCCTTCATCTTTAAATCAGTATCTCCAAGAGCTGTTAAGAGAAATACAAGAGCAAAAATTGACCAATGAAATAACGTATCCTACTCGGATTCCCAAAAATGATGATCTAAATGATCAATTATCTCACGAGATTTCCTGTATCTATGAAGAGAAAGAAGATATGCAATCAAGTGAAGGATATATCAATGCAATAATATTGTACGTGAAAACAATTTGAGGTGCCCTAATTTCTCAGCTATCTATGAATGCTCATTTTCTATCAAATTGCACTTGAAATATGGAGCATTCCTTGGGAATAGCATAAATTATTTGTCCCTTAAAATCTGACAATGTTTCATATATTTGGCTAAATTTTAATTCAACAGACTTGAATGCAAGATGCCTAGAATATTTAGAACAATAATATGTCGATCACTCTTATCTTATAATTTGGATCCATCTCAAGCTTATAAAAGCCATCTTAATTATATAGGTGTATTGAGCAATTTATCCTTTATACTTCTTGATGGTAGAACTAACTCATGCTATGTTTGACACAATCCGTCTTTTCAATCGAACAAACATTGTTAACAATGAGTTACATTTCAACTGACTATTTGAGAGACTAGAGCAATAAGTCACAAAACCCTAAACTTTAGAAACACTAGAGGCTCAAGATAAAGGAAGTGGAAGAAAAATATCACCTCCAAAAGAATCTTTTATTCCTAATTTTTATTCGATGATGGAATCCCTTCATCCATAAATCAGTATCTCCAAGAGCTCTTCAGAGAAATACAAGAGCAAAAATTGACCAATGAAATAATGTATCCTACTTAAATTCCCAAAAACAATGATCTCCATGATCAATTACCTCACGAGATTTCCTCTATGAATGAAGAGAAAGAAGACATGCAATCAAGTGAAGGATATTTCAATGGAATAATATTGTACTTGAAAACAATTTGAGGTGCCCTAATCTCTCATCTCTCTATGAATGATCATTTTCTATCAAATTGAACTCGAAATGTGGAGGATTCCTTGTGAATAGCATAATTTATTTGTCCCTTACAACCTAATAACGTCTCATATATTTGGCTAAATTTTAATTCAACAAAGACTTGAATGCAAGATGCCTAGAATATTTAGAACAATAATATCTCGGCCACTCTTATCTTATAATTTGGACCCATCTCAAGCTTATAAAAACCATGTTAATTATATAGATGTATTGAGAAATTTATCCTTTATACTTCTTGATCATCCTTCTTCAACTTATGTCAGTAATTTAAAAATATTCTCGTGTTTCACTCTTAATTCTTTGATAATCTATTTTTCTTTAATTATCTAATTCTACATGTTTTGTACCGTGAAGTCATACATATCTATTTATCTATAATGTTCATTACTTGGTGATTCCTACATTGACTTACACACACACACACACACACACACACACACATATATATATATATATACATATATATATATATATATATATATATATATATATATATATATATATATATATATATATATATATATATATATATATATATATTAGTGATAAATAATTCCAAATCTTTGTCTTGAAAATCGTCCATCTTCCTTGCATCAAATGATCATCATCTCTTGAATGTTGATGATTTTGATGTGCATTTAAGCATTCATTTGATCATGACTGAGGGCCATCAAAATTTCTATGTCTATTTGCACACATGTTAGAGCATAGTGATCCTCCATGTGATGAAGGAATATATAAGAACATGCATCCTTATAATCAAATAGAGAGAGAGAGAAAGATAAAGATAGAGGGCGATTGAGAGAGAAAAGAGGAATACAGGGAGAGAGAGAGAGAGATAGAGAGAGAGAGAGAGCGAATAGAGAGAGAGAGAGGGGGAGAGAGGGACAGAGGGACACACAACATATGAGGGGCATATCGACGCTGTATATACCGACGGTCACAGTTAGCGTCAGTATGGGCCTCGGAAAATGTCACTTAGAGATACCGACGGTCAAGTGACCGTCGGTATGACCGTTTTAAACGGATGATCGGTGTGGCCCGCACCCGTCGGTATGTGCCTCGGTATATGCGTTGGTATAGGCATCGGTATAAGGGTTCGTAATTTACTGGGAACTACTGACGCGTATACCGACACCCATACCGGCGCCCATACCGGCAGTGAGTTTTAAACATACCGCGAACCCAAGATCAAAACTTCACATTTTTGGGAATTGAATACTGTTGGTCTTCTGTCGAATTTGCGCATGCGAACCGAATTGCGACCTGCATTGTCTTGTGCACACACACACACACAGATCTCTCTCTCTCTAAACACACACTCTCTCTCGGCTTAGATCTCACATCTTGGTAAGTGTTGTGCGTACTGTTAGCATTTGTGTTTCTCTATGCTTTAGGTTTTATAATTTCTCTTTTCTTCGATTTTGAAGAAGTTCTTTGGCGTCAATTGTTTGGAATTGGACGATAGACAACATACATTACGCTTTGATGACAACGATCCAAAAGAGGGGCATACTTGTAAGTGATTGTTTTATTCTCTATTGATAGAGAGAGAAGGAGAGAGAGAGAGAGAGAAAGAAGGAGAGAGAGAGAGAGAGAGATAGAGAGATAGAGAGAGAGAGAGAGAAGAGAGAGAGAGAGAGTGAGAGATAAAGAATAATGTAAGAAAGGAAGATAGAGATAGGAAAATAGAGCATACATACACACACACATGCACACACATTTACACACATACATGTACACACATGCATACATACACACATATATGTACACACATGCATACATACACACATACATGTACACACATGCATGCTTACATACACACACCTATACACACATGCATGCTTACATACACACACACATATACACACATGCATGCATACACACACATATAAATTTACACACATGCATACATACACACACATGCATACACACATACATACACACCACGGAAAAAAATAAGACCACCCCCCTCACTCCAAAGTATATAAATATGGGTGAATTTCTCTAAGTATCTCATATTATAAGTATAAATATTTTGGCGAATCTTTACAATATTTTCCATTTGAAATATAGAGAAGTTGGCGAATTTTTTTTATAACTTCTATTTTAAACATAAAAAATTAGGAAAATTTTTATAATAAGCTCCCTTAAAAATATACAAATGTTTGAGTATTTCATATGGTTCGCTATCCTAAATCACTTCTTCTACTATCTTTTCTTTGTAATCTTCTTCATTTCAAATTATACATAGTGTGAAAGATAAAGTAATCAAATTGGATAAGATAGGTGTGCATCAAATAAATGAATCATCCTATCAAGTCTTCCCCAGCAAAATGAAATACTCATGTTGCCCAAATATGTAATTTCATGACTTCATAGCTATAGTAGAATCCAAACCAGACATTTGGATAGAAATAGCCAAAATAGTAGGAAAGGCTTCAGCTTTATTTGCTCAATTCTTATCCTATACTTATGAGCCATACCAATGCACCTATTATTATCATGCAATGTCATACCAATGCATGTGAGCGATACCTATTATTATCCTATGTAAAGATGGTTGATGCCAAATATATACTCGATTGAGTCTTGGTAAACCCCAAATTTATCTTCCAATGAAAGTGGAACTATAAACTCATGGTAGCTAACCACAAGACTATATGGAAAATCAACTACATTATACATAGCATCGACAGAATACTATATCATCCCCACTATTCATTAGTGCGCCATAGTAAGTATAGAACTAAGATTGAATGCATGCTCATACATGGACCCCACAATACACACACACACCATAAGCATGAACTCGCAAGGTATCACATGAAAGCACTTATATTCAAAATGTTGCTAGAAGACCCTTCAACCCTACACCAATATTGTAGTTATAATATTTGCAAGTTTAGTAACAAAGACATGATAGATTCAAACATACCTTTAATCATCAAAACTATACCAAGTTGCAACACAAAAGCAAGTTACTCAATCCATATACCTAACAGGCCTTTCATTTAAAGGAAAAATCTTGATGATTAAGAGCCTACATTGTTGAGTAGACTTCAAAGGGCACCTCATTTCTATAAGTTATGAGTAGTTGAAGAACACAAAGACTTGTGGAGAAGCCTCCAAGAGACATGCCACTTATGTAGGCCCCAATACATTTGAAATCTCATAGATTTGCAGAACATATACCATGATGTAGTTCATTTGTCCCTCAAATACATTAAGAACTTGCCTACTTGAGCAGACCCCAAGAAATAATTTGTTATTAGAAGTTTGTGACATGTACTACTACTAAGTAGAATGAGATAAACTCCAAATATACTTTAATTACTACATTACTAGCTGATAGATTAAGAACTCCAAAAGTTTCCACACACATCAGGTTGTCCAGTTTTGCTTGATATTGATACACATCAGGTTGTCTAGTTTTACACATCAGGATGTCCAGTTTTCCATCACCTCTGGACTGTTACTAGCAGTATAAAGAGTTTTCTAAACTACTAAAAATATTGGTATTTAATCAAGTTCAAGACTATGGCCTAAGATTTCTATATGATGCAGCTTTCCAAAGTAAAAATCTCTCACCTTCTCTAGATTGTCGACAGTACGCTTCATCATTGCAACCTTGTCATTGTAACCTACAAAATCCTTTGTGATTCCCTTTAAAACTTGCATTCTGACACTACACATCTAAATAAGTTGATGATTAGGCACAAACATTATAAAAAAACTTGAAGTATGGAATATAATAGCTCTGCTACATAGACAATTCGTATAGATGGCTAGATAGTATAGGATCACACGATGGTGAAAAACTGAATTGCATCCATAGACCTTGCACACAGCCTCCAGCATGCCTAAGATTGCTAGCTTCAACTTCACAGAAAAAGGGATAAAGCTATTCCAACCCATATAAACACGCCACAGGTCTCACTTAACTAATAATTAAGTTGAGTAGATCAGATTGCCAATTATTCACTCATTTCCCTTCTGATATGTCATTCAGCCAAACCTGTTCATAGAATCTTCAGCAATGATTGTATACATATTATCTAAGGGTGAAAAAATGGTGTGAAATTGTTGAGTGAGAGGGAATCATGCTCCACATTGATCAAAGGGCAGTGCTTGTGAAATTTAAGATCATGAACCTCCATGAACAAGTATGCTAATTAAATCCCCATGTGTGGGAGCAACTCATCATGCATGATCATAGACAACATGAAAATCATATCAACCACTCGAACATTTGATTTGATGGTGCAGATGCATATTAATGTGGTAGAGATCCCCTGTTAGTCTAGAGGCACATTAGCATCTATTTAGAGTGATCATACGCAAAAACTATTTCTATCAGCTATGTTCTCCAATTAGTTTCCCTTGACTGTATTCGCATCTTTTCTCGAGGTGGACAAAACTTCCAAAATGACAAAAGACATCAGGTCCTTCCTCCTCCATAGTCCCATCTGATCATCTTGGGTTCCAAGCTTCCATAACAATGCCTATACATGTGTGCATGATGGTAGTCAAGTACATCATATGATGTTATTTAATAACAGCTCTATGTAACTCACACCTCTTTAAAAATGTTTATTGTTTTCATATTGCACCCTTTAAAGTTGATTAGACTAATCAGACTCACCCCTAAACATAACTATCTGCTCCTTTCCTTTGCTATTGTAAGCCTATCTGCTATATCTATGATATCCGAAAACATTACATGCTATTGCTGAAAGACTGATTTCAAACCCTAATGTAGACAATTAATATGAAAACACTGTTGTTACTATCCATGTAAACAATGAACACATTAGAAACATAATGGAAAGCCTAAACAACATTAGACATAGCCAAGGAATGAGTACATATTCTTACTGCATGAGTACATATGCTTACTGCAATAAAACCTTAGTCAACTGCTCTATACCTGTACCACCATTAAAAAAAGAACAATCTGTAACTCAATTAATTATTAAATTGCAAAAGCATTGCAACCATCACCAGTGCTCCCCTTGATAGACTATATACATCCAAGAAGAAATGATGAAGATGATAGACTATATACATCCAGGAAGAAATGATGAAGTACACTATACAACCTGAAGAAATGATGAAGTACACTGTACAACCTGAAGAAATGTGTTTTTCTCCTTGCACTTTATTGATTGGAAGCTCTCTGTTGTGTTGAGGACCTGGATGATGAAAGATCTCATACACATGCAAATTTCACACATACACACATACACACATACCTTACACATAAAATGCACACATACACATAACAACAACCACACATACACATGCATTCCAATAGCAGCCACACATGTATATACATGCATGCACACATACACATACATTCCAGCAGCAGCACACATGCACATGCACACATGTACATACATACACTTGTACACATAAACACATATTTCACACACACACACACAAACCACACACATGTGCATACATACTTCTACACACATCTATCTGGAAACAACATTAGATTAGCAAATTTCTGATCAGAGATAGGTCCCAAATTCCAAGAAGTTCAATGTGCAAGCCTTCAAATCCTCTAAAAGGATTGTTCAGTGTACACACATACATACACACATATAAGCATGAATAAAAACATAATATATACATGCAAGCATCACACATACTTTCAAATTTCAAACTTACATATATGCATGCACGAATACAAGAATACAAACATGAACACATGTAAGCATCTCACATGCAAGAATCACCCATGCACACATATACATAACATATACATATTACATGCATCACACATGCATCCATATGTACATACACACATACATATTACATGCATCACACATGCATCCATATGTACATACACACATACATACATGCACGAATACAAGAATACAAACATACATACATAGATACATAAATAGGCATGAACATTGAACAATAGGAACCTTTGAATCTCATCATTTCAGATATTAAAAAATCAATAAAATAACAAAAAATGACAAATATTGAAGTCCTCGATATATTCAAAACCTGTCAAAACAATAAGAAACATTAGTATAAATTATACTTCACCATAATATTAAAAAAGAAATCAAATAAAAAAGTTACCTTTTTATAATCAGTATCAGTCGATTTGAAAAATATTAGAAGGTTCAACATCCTCCATGTGTTTCCTCTGGTCTGATACTACACATTCACTTCTTCATTGACATTGACTTTTCCATAGAGCATAAGCTTCTTCAAAAGGGAAAGTTTCAAGGTCACTCTTAGAAACAAACAATCTAAGACATGTATCCAAGTTTTTATTCAATCTATTTCTCGTTGCATTTCTTATGAAAGTTAAGCTACTCCATAGACGTTCATCTTCAACGGATCCAAGGATCATTGTTAGACACAAATTTGCTACTTTAAAATACTCCGACATAGATTCCTTCAAGAATGGAGATATATCGAGCTTTTTCCATAGCTTTGTCATCGCACCTGGATTTGAAGGATCTTTGACGAAGTCAAATTGCTCCCACATCGTTTGTCCAAATATCCCAGATTGTTTTTTTAAAAGATTGCTAAAGTTTCGGCGCGCATTCTTTCCAAAATGATCGGATAATACTTGGACCTTGCTCTTAAAGTCATTTGTTAGTAAGCTCTTGCCTTTTGCATGATTCCAATATAAAGGATGAACTATGGCCATTGCTTCTAAGAGCTCGTCTCGAGGAAATTTCTCTCTGATCTCAGAAGTCAATTTATTACATATGGATCTTAAGCCTTATTTTACACTATCCACTAGGATAGCAAAGAATGTTTGATTAACTTTTTTCCTGATGCATATTCCTTGACTTTTTCGTGATACATAAAGAGGAATCTGCTTATCTTTCACAAATATGCACAATCAACCTTTCTTATTGTATTGCAAAAAACTATCTTCTACACCAACTTGTAGCAACGATTCCCACTCGATAAATTCTTGCGAATCAAAACCTGATGTCTCAAAATACAAAGTTTCTAAGCGCATACAAGTCATTTTTCTTGCTACTGCGTATTCCATTACATAAATATCTCTTGATTGAGAAACTTTTATCAAATTATTCATTTCTCTGAACAATGGTAACATTCCTCCAAGATAGAGAAGATTTTCCACATCACTTAGCATTTGCAACGAAGTGTGAGCTTTTCTTTTTTGTATTCCTTTACTTAAAGACATAATATTCACCACACCGATGACAGATTTATATTCTTCAAAAAGACGTTCTACAGGTCCAATAAGTGAAATCCATCTGGTGCCAATATTTTTTTTCAATTTTCTTCCCTTGCTTATCCCATCAGAGAAGCATTTAAACTCTTTAATACGCTTCGGACTTTTTGAAAAGAAAGCATATGCCTGGTGTACAAGATCTTCAACTTTTTGTACGAAAACAAATTCTGACACAATTTTAAATGCCAAATTTGTACAATGAGACATATAATGTATACCTAAAGCATATGGTGTATAATTTTGTTGCAATTGAACACACAATCCATTTCTAAGACCATGCATAAATGAGCATCCATCAACACCAATGCATACTATCTTTTGATTAATATCACTAATTGACATCCCTCCAATATTTGAAATGGAATCTAAAACAAGTTGCACCAACAAATTAGAAGTTGCACTTCCCTTTAGTTGAAAAGCACCAATAAATTTGGCTTTTCTTGCATAATTCTCCACAATATATGCATGGATACATACCCAAGAAGTGCAATCCCTTGCTGTCACTTCGTCAAGGGAAATAGAAATAAAAGTCGCATTCGATAAACTTTTTTTCAGGTTAGATTTGATTACCTCTCCCATTGTTTTTGCAAATTCCCATCCTGAAGATTCTGTCCAATATTGTGATGGAAAACTTTGAATTTGTAATCCAATGAAATTCAATGGAACTCTCCACTTAGGATAATCAGACATTGGTTTTCCAATGGACAACCAATTGAAAATTGCATTAATATGGCTTCATTATCTGATTTGAGCTTTCTCTCAAAAAGATGCATAAAGGATCTTTTATTCTCATTACTTTGCTCCAAAAGCAATAAATGAGAATTATAGGCATCTACATTCTGTAGATGCCTACATTCATCTTTTGTTTTCCATCATTAGGGGAAAAAATGAACCCTGGATGGGCCTTTTAGATTAAGGAGTGATTAGAGATGGACCAATGAGAGGAGGGTGGTGGACACAGTCTAGTCTCTTAATCTCATAGGGTAGGCATAGGCTTCCCTTGTTTTAGTGTGGTCAAAGGCCCCAAAACCATGTAGAATTGGTGGTTTTCTTTAGAGAATGGTTTTGAAAGACTCGAAATTTATTTACAACCCTTGGATTGCTCATAGATCTAAAGGCTAGGATCAAAGGACAAAAGTCAAGGCGGCAATGAAGTTGCACCCTTGGATTGAGGTGAGAATCAATGGTTGAGATGAAGGTAATGATGAGAGAAAGCGCCTTTTTTCCCCAACCATTGGATGGCTTCAACGATCCGACGGTACAATTCAAATTCTGATGCAAGTTGAGCGCCTATATTTCTAGCCATCGGATGCAAGGTTGAATCAATGGTGGAGATGGATCCCCGAGAGGACAAAAGCGCCTTTAAATAGCATCCATCGGATGGTAGATCGAATCGAAGGGTTTATATACACCCACAAAACTCCATCAGCCCCATTTGCGGCGGTCCGTTAGATCTTCCATGATCTAACGATCTAGTTTTTTGCAGAGATGTAGCGCAGCCGTGTCCCCACTGCCACGATTCCGTCCAGAATCTCTCTCTAGACTCTCCTGAAGATCAATATAAGCCGTTGATTTCTAAGATCTAAAGGCCATGGATGTGCATCAGTTGGAGAATCGACAAAGCATGACATATACTATTATATAATTGCATCAAACCACTAGTGGTTTTTTTTCCTCTTTAAACTCAAAGATTAAGCTTTTTAATCCCTGAAAATTAGGGATCCTTACAAGGCCCATGCAAGGCTCACTTTTTCCCCTAATGTCTAACGATGTTTTCCATTTTCCCTTCTACTTCTACCTTCTCATACATTTTACCCACATGTTTTTCGATGGTATCCAATTTCAATTGTAACTTGACTTGATTACCTAATTTCCAACTACATGGTATACAAGTGGCAAATTTTGGTTCTTCTTCACCCTCAATTATCAAAGGCTCAATAAAAGGAAACTTTGTTATCCAATCTATTTTAAAAGTCCTTCCTATATCCCATTGACCCTTCCCTCTCTTCATACGTTTAGACAAAGAAGTGTCATTTGAGGTTTTCGACTTTGACACAGAGATGTTAGAGCATGCAATCGAGGGTAAAGTTGTAGGCACAAGGGATGAGCTTGCTACACATGAAGAGCGCATGACACTCGAGCCTCCAATCCCTTCTTTAAGTGAATAAAAATCAGAAATGGATTTTCTCTTAGGTCTTGAATCGATTAGAACCTTTCCTTTTGCCTTTGATTGCATCTTAGTAGTTCCTGGATATATAGAAGACACACACATGAACACAGCCATGAGAGAAGCATTTGAAGGGAGTTGAGTACATACCCGATGGATGATTATTCCCATCAAAAACACTGACGACATATTGAGAGGACGGTGAACTCCCAGCCATTTGAAGTCCAATGATATCGACTGCCACAGCCACTCCAAGCTACACTATGCGACACGTTGTGCTCAAAGAGTAGCTTCACAAAATAAGCATCAACATTTGAAAACGGCAATACCAAATGCTCTCTCTCTCTCTCTCCCTCTCTCTCTCTCCTTCTTCTTGCCTTCTTTTCTAATCCATGCAAATGCCAAGGAACTACAGTTGATGGTTGTAGTATATACATTTCAAAGGACATGCAAATAACCATATTGCATTTGTCCTCATAATTTTCCAAACAGAGATATTGTTTCCAAACTAAATAATTACAAGAGAAAATCCAACTTATCCTCGTAAGACTCAAGTAGAATACACAATCCAGCCAAGTCCACTTGCACCTTCCTGTTTCATGCCACATGGAATGAACACATATAATTCAATGTAAGCTTTTGTTTATACTTGATTTACTTTAAGTCAACAAACACTACCCCGTGCATGTGGCAAAATCTGCAGTAAACATAATGTCGAGATGACTAACATATGATAAGTATCCAAGATCTACTGCAAAACACTACTCTATAAACTTCATTTCAACAGAAAGATATTTATTGAGGCCAAGAATATTGGATTAATGAAGTAGTGAAAAGCCTTTGTAAAAACGAGTAGCATATACATATAATTCAAGGGAAGCTTTTGTTTATACTTGATTTACTTTAAGTCAAAAAACACTGCCCCATGCATGTGGCAAAATCTACAGTAAACATAATGTCTAGATGACTAAGCATATGATGAGTATCTAAGCTCGAATGCAGAACACTACTCTCTAAACTTCATTTCAACAGAAAGATATTTGTTGAGGCCAGGAATATTGGATTAATGAAGTAGTGAAAAGCGTTCATAAAAACGAGTAGCATATACATATAATTCAACAAAAGCTTTTGTTTATACTTGATTTACTTTAAGTCAACAAACACTGCCCCATGCATGTGGCAAAATCTGCAGTAAACATAATGTCGACATGACTAAGCATATGATGAGTATCTAAGCTCTAATGCAAAACACTACTCTGTAAACTTCATTTCAACAGAAAGATATTTGTTGAGGCCAGGAATATTGGATTAATGAAGTAATGAAAAGCCTTCATAAAAACGAGTAGCATATACATAAAATTCAATGGAAGCTTTTGTTTATACTTGATTTACTTTAAGCCAACAAACACTGCCCCATGCATGTGGCAAAATCTGCAGTAAACATAATGTCCAGATGACTAAGCATATGATGAGTATCTAAGCTCTAATGCAAAACACTACTTTGTAAACTTCATTTCAACAAAAAGATATTTGTTGAGGCCAGGAATATTGGATTAATGAAGTAGTGACTAGCGTTCACAAAAACGAGTAGCATATACATATAATTCAACGGAAGCTTTTGTTTATACTTGATTTACTTTAAGCCAACAAACACTGCCCCATGTATGTGGCAAAATCTGCAGTAAACATAATGTCTAGATGACTAAGCATATGATGAGTATCTAAGCTCTAATGCAAAACACTACTCTCTATACTTCATTTCAACAGAAAGATATTTATTGAGGCGAGGAATATTGGATTAATGAAGTAGTGAAAAGCCTTCATAAAAACGAGCAGCATATACATATAATTCAACGAAAGCTTTTGTTTATACTTGATTTTCTTTAAGCCAACAAACACTTCCCCATGCATGTGGCAAAATCTGCAGTAAACATAATGTCCAGATGACTAAGCATATGATGAGTATCTAAGCTCTAATGCAATACACTACTCTCTATACTTCATTTCAACAGAAAGATATTTATTGAGGCCTGGAATATTGGATTAATGAAGTAGTGAAAAGCCTTCATAAAAATGAGCAGCATATACATATAATTCAACGAAAGCTTTTGTTTATACTTGATTTACTTTAAGCCAACAAACACTTCCCCATGCATGTGGCAAAATCTGCACTAAACATAATGTCCAAATGACTAAGCATATGATGAGAATCTAAGATCTACTGCAAAACACTACTCTGTAAACTTCATTTCAACAGAAAGATATTTATTGAGGCTAGGAATATTGGATTAAGGAAGTAGTGAAAAGCCTTCGTAAAAACGAGTAGCATATACATATCTTTCAATGGAAGCTTTTGTTTATACTTGATTTACTTTAAGTCAACAAACACTACCCCATGCATGTGGCAAAATCTGCAGTAAACATAATGTCCAGATGACTAAGCATATGATGAGTATCTAAGCTCTAATGCAAAACACTACTCTGTAAACTTCATTTCAACAGAAAGATATTTATTGAGGCGAGGAATATTGGATTAATGAAGTAGTGAAAAGCCTTCATAAAAACGAGCAGCATATACATATAATTCAACGAAAGCTTTTTTTTATACTTGATTTACTTTAAGCCAACAAACACTTCCCCATGCATGTGGCAAAATCTGCAGTAAAGATAATGTCCAGATGATTAAGCATATGATGAGTATCTAAGATCTAATGCAAAACACTACTTTGTAAACTTCATTTCAACACAAAGATATTTATTGAGGCCAAGAACATTGGATTAATGAAGTAGTAAAAAGCCTTCATAAAAACGAGTAGCATATACATATAATTCAACGGAAGCTTTTGTTTATACTTGATTTACTTTAAGCCAACAAACACTGCCCCATGCATGTGGCAAAATCTGCAGTAAACATAATGTCGACATGACTAAGCATATGATGAGTATCTAAGATCTAATCCAAAACACTACTCTGTAAACTTCATTTCAACAGAAAGATATTTATTGAGGCCAGGAATATTGGATTAATGAAGTAGTGAAAAGCCTTCATAAAAACGAGTAGCATATACATATAATTCAACGGAAGCTTTTGTTTATACTTGATTTACTTTAAGCCAACAAACACTGCCCCATGCATGTGGCAAAATCTATAGTAAACATAATGTCCAGATGACTAAGCATATGATGAGTATCTAAGCTCTAATGCAAAACACCACTCTGTATACTTCATTTCAATAGAAAGATATTTATTGAGGCCAAGAATATTGGATTAATGAATTAGTGAAAAGCCTTCATAACAACAAGCAGCATATACATATAATTCAACGAAAGCTTTTGTTTATACTTGATTTACTTTAAGCCAACAAACACTTCCCCATGAATGTGGCAAAATTTGCAGTAAACATAACGTCCAGATGATTAAGCATATGATGAGTATCTAAGATCTAATGCAAAACACTACTTTGTAAACTTCATTTTAACAGAAAGATATTTATTGAGGCCAAGAACATTGGATTAATGAAGTAGTGAAAAGCCTTCATAAAAACGAGTAGCATATACATATAATTCAACGGAAGATTTTGTTTATACTTGATTTACTTTAAGCCAACAAACACTGTCCCATGCATGTGGCAAAATCTGTAGTAAACATAATGTCGACATGACTAAGCATATGATGAGTATCTAAGATCTAATGCAAAACACTACTCTGTAAACTTCATTTCAATAGAAAGATATTTATTGAGGCCAGGAATATTGGATTAATGAAGTAGTGAAAAGCCTTCATAAAAACGAGTAGCATATACATAAAATTCAACGGAAGCTTTTGTTTATACTTGATTTACTTTAAGCCAACAAACACTGCCCCATGCATGTGGCAAAATCTGCAGTAAACATAATGTCCAGATGACTAAGCATATGATGAGTATCTAAGCTCTAATGCAAAACACTACTTTGTATACTTCATTTCAACATAAAGATATTTATTGAGGACAGGAATATTGGATTAATGAAGTAGTGAAAAGCCTTCATAAAAACGACCAGCATATACATATAATTCAACGAAAGCTTTTGTTTATACTTGATTTACTTTAAGCCAACAAACACTTCCCCATGCATGTGGCAAAATCTGCAGTAAACATAATGTCCAGATTACTAAGCATATGATGAGTATCTAAGATCTACTGCAAAACACTACTCTGTAAACTTCATTTCAACAGAAAGATATTTATTTAGGCTAGGAATATTGGATTAATGAAGTAGTGAAAAGCCTTCGTAAAAACGAGTAGTATATACATATAATTCAACGGAAGCTTTTGTTTATACTTGATTTACTTTAAGTCAACAAACACTGCCCCATGCATGTGGCAAAATCTGCAGTAAACATAATGTCGACATGACTAAGCATATGATGAGTATCTAAGCTCTAATGCAAAACACTACTCTGTCAACTTCAAAGATATTTGTTGAGGCCAAGAATATTGGATTAATGAAGTAGTGAAAAGCCTTCATAAAAACGAATAGCATATACATATAATTCAACGGAAGCTTTTGTTTATACTTGATTTACTTTAAGCCAACAAACACTGCCCCATGCATGTGGCAAAATCTGCAGTAGACATAATGTCCAGATGACTAAGCATATGATGAATATCTAAGCTCTAATGCAAAACACTACTCTGTAAACTTCATTTCAACAGAAAGATATTTATTGAGGCCAGGAATATTGGATTAATGAAGTAGTGAAAAGCCTTCATAAAAACGAGTAGCATATACATATAATTCAATGGAAGCTTTTGTTTATACTTGATTTACTTTAAGTCAACAAACACTGCCCCATGCATGTGGCAAAATCTGCAGTAAACATAATGTCCAGATGACTAAGCATATGATGAGCTCTAATGCAAAACACTACTCTATAAACTTCATTTCAACAGAAAGAAATTTATTGAGGCCATGAATATTGGATTAATGAAGTAGTGAAAAGCCTTCATAAAAACGAGTAGCATATACATTAGCGCAACCACACTATCATCATTGTTAGGTGCTCCTCAATGAACCAAAAAACATAACCAAGAAGAGGATGGAGAACTCAAAAATGGAACATGCGGACGTGCATTTCCATTAGCCACCATGTTACCATCATTAAAAGGCGTTCTTCATAATAGCCCAGGCTTTGTAACCAGAAAAGGGTGGACAACTGAAAAATGGGATATAAGCACGTAGTCTATGGAAATTCTCTATCATCACTATTAGGTGGTTTTCTTAATAGAGCCGACAATGTATCCAAGAAGAGTACGAACAAATGAAAACATACACATGTAACCCATTCAGAGAGAGAAAAAAAGTCATACCTCTGCACATTGTAGACGATCGCAGTAAGCACTAAGCACGTTCAATTGTATGGGTAAAAAACTTTTCTGACTCGGACCCGCTGATGGCGAAAGCTCTGCTTTGTTGAGAACTCCTAAACCTGAACTCGGACCTGCTGATGGCGAAAGCTATGTTTTGTTGAGAACTCATAAAGCAATGGAGATGGCGAATGAAAACTGCACTCTGAGAATACGAATTCGAAAATCTGGCGAATATTGCAAGATCATCGACTTAGGGTTTCTTGAAATTGGGCTATTTTAATGCTCCTAAATTTAACCAAATATAGCAAATACTTTTTCAGATCAGTTTAAATTCACCTTTGGGCTAATATAAGTTGATGAAGAATATGAAAACATGCGAAGATTAGCTCGTTTACCACTTTACAATGGAGCAAAGATCTATGTGCTTCACTCGCGATGCTCAATCTGCAATCCATTTATGGATGGTCAGATAGTAGTGTCACTGAATTATTCAGGTAAGTGAAGAACAAATTGGCTTTCATTGTTGTATCGCAATAACTTCATTTACTAATATCATTTTAATTGCTTATTGAAGGATTCTTAAAGATCAATTTTTGCCAGAGGGTAATGACATGTCTCCAACACGTGGAGATGCGAAAAAACTTTTACAGTCCATTGGAATGGATTATACTAAAATTCATGCTTGTCCGAATGATTGCATTCTCTTTCGGAATGAGTATGAGCATCTCCAGGTATGTCCAAAGTTTGGAGCAAATAGATTTAGAGAAGATGTTGTAGGCGAAGCAATCCCTGCAAAGGTTCTTCGCCACTTTCCTATCATTCCACGAATTAAGAACATGTTTAGATGCAAATCTATAGCTGAGTTAATGTCATGGCATACAAAGAGCAGGTCTACAGATAATGTAATGAGAGTGCCAGCTGACTCTGATGCTTGGAAGCACATTGATAGTAAGTGGCTAGAGTTTGCTAGTGAGCCTCGGTCCATACGTCTAGGCCTAGCTATGGATGGAGTGCATCCATTTGGATTACGCAGTTCTTCATGGAGTACATGGCCTGTATGTTTGGTCAATTATAATATCCCACCATGGTTGGCCACAAAGAAAGGTAATTTATTATTAGCTCTTATTATACCAGGTAAGTATAAGGTAAAAAACATGGATGTATATCTTGCACCACTTGTGGAAGAACTGCGCATTTTATGGGATGGGATTACTGTGCGTGACATGTCTCAACCTATAAGAAGACGAGACGTGCGAGTGCAAGGCATACTTATGTGGACAATGCATGATTGGCCTGGTTATGGTGAATGTTCAAGTTTATCGATTTCGGGTTACCATGCTTGTCCTTTATGCGGACCACGACTCGAAGCACGCTATTCCAAAGCACTACGTAAAACAGTCTATGAAGGACATCATAGATATTTGCCTGATGGACATGTTTTACGTGAAGGACAAATTGGTCGACAAGCGCAACACCAAATGAAAGCTAGCGATTGGAAACAACTGTGGGATTCAGAAAATCCAGTTGCTGGCATAAAACGGTTGTCCATTTTTCGTGAACTCCCTTATTGGAGTGAATTGGTGATCAATCATTTGGTAGACCCGATGCATATTTTTAAGAATGCGTGGAGAGATTCTTTGGAAAACTTTGATCGGAAAGAAAGAAAGCAAAGCACAAAGGGAGGACTTAGAAGAGCGAGGTCGTATGCGAGAGTTGTGGGCAATAACTAAGTCCAACAGAACAGTATCGTTACCAAGAGCTCCTTGGGTGCTTCGCAGGATGGAAGAGCAACAAGTGAAGAAAACAATTTCAGAGTTTCGTACACCTACTGGATGCATGAGGTGTCTAAAGACTACTTTCACACGAGATGACGATCTTGCAGGACTCAAGTCTCATGATTGGCATAAGTTTTTACCGTTTGTGCTCCCTGTAGCCCTAAAAGATTGTCTTTAAGAAGATGTACGAAAAACCATTCATAAAATTAGTTCTTTAGTATGGTGGATATCTTCTAAAGAGATAAAATAGAGATAGCATAGAGAGTGTCAAACTCAATGCTATCGAGGCTGTTTGTATGGTAGAGAAATACTTTCCCATAAGTATTCTCACTATTCAACTTTATTTACTGGTTCATGTGGTAGATGAAGTTGCAATAGCAAGAACTATCCATAGTCGATGGATGTTCTTCTTAGAGTGCTTTATGAAGACATTAAAAGGGTTTGTTCGAGAGAGAGCACGTCCAGAGGGTAGCATGGCAGAGGGATGGCTTGTACAAGAATCTCTTGTATTCATAACTGAGTTTCTACGTATATCGGATCCCGAAATGCCTCGCTTATGGAGCGATGATGAAGATGTTCATCTCGTAGGCAATGAACCACAAGGTAGAGGATTGCAAAGAAAAATGGATGTAGCTTTCAGAGAGAAGGCAATGAAGTTTTGCATAGTTAACTCTGAGCCTATGCAAAAGTGGTTAGAAAGGTATGAACTTGCCAAGGAAACTAACGCAAAGTAAAGAGCTATGTTTTGAAGAAATCGTTCCACTCGATTTTTGCCTCTTCCAGAAAATCTTCGACCTCTCCCACCTTTTCCAACGAGCAGATGGCTAGATACAGCGGTTTCACAAGCAAAGGCAGCAGGTGAAGATATCTCTGAAGAAGAAGAAGAACTCGCAAAAGGATGTGATTGGGAGTACATTAAATACGGTGCACTATGGTCTCATGGGCGACACTTTCAAATCGCACGAATCGATCAAAATAGGTCTACTTTTGATAGTGGAGTGATGGTGAATTTTTTGCAAAAACGTAGAGCGAGTGCAAGAGATGATAATGCTCTAGAAGGCGAGTTAGATTATTGTGGTGTGATTCAAGACATCTTGAAACTATCTTTCAGAAAGTTTGATTACTTTGTTTTTTATGTGAAATGGTTCAAAGAAGTCACCTCTGGAAGAAACGCAACAGTGAGATGGGATAAGAGCGGTTTGCTTCAAATCAACTCCATAAGATTATGGATAGATGAAAGGGATACATTTGTACTTCCCAAACACTATGAGCAAGTTGTTTCAAAAGACCCAGAGTGGCTATTTGTTTTATAAGTCGCTCCACGTAGTAGATAAATTTTTAAAACATAGATGTAGAAGAAAGTCCATCTCTAGTGGACTCAGAGATTCATTCGATAGTCAAGGAGGAAGAGATCATTGTTCGAGAAGAAGAGGTCATTGTTCGAGAAGATGAAGCAATAGATGATGATCAGGAGGAAACCAGCATAGCAAGCGATTTAGAAGCCATCCATATAGAGATAGATATTCTCGGTGCATTGGATCTTCAAGAGGATGCTAGAATAGAAGAATTTTGAATAAAACACTTGTACGTACTAATTTTTGTTTTTTTCTGTTTATTCTCTATATTACTTTTCTTATCGCATGCTAATTATTTGAGTTCTTTTATTACAAAGCACGATGGGAGATAGTCCTCCAGTCACTCCACATTCCATGACAGAGGAGCAGTTTTTGGAGTTCATCTCTCAGGTTCCTCCTGTGTATATGGCGGCTGCATCACAGTATTGGATCGCTCGTGGTAGCACTCCTCTCGGCCTCACTCCTAGCAGCCTTACTCCTACTGGCCTCACTTCCGCTGGCCTCACTCCCACCGGTGTCACTCCCACCGGTGTCTCCCGTAGGAGGTATGTCTCCTAGCTTTGTGACTCCACCACGACCATCTTTGCAGCCATCTCCTACTGGGTCTACTAGTAGACATGTGCGTTCGACACCTCAGCGCGATACAGGTTCTGGCCCGTCTCGTAGATCGAGGTCACGCTCTGGAGCAGAAGGTTCTAGGAGTGGATCTACAGGTAGGTCTGGAGGCGAAGAAGACGGTTGTTGTGGAGGTAGTGCGACGGACATTGTGTCGCCCGCTTCTACTCCTAGGACGAGTACCTCAGATGTAGGTACGCTGTGGAGGTGATCGCAATCCGGGTGGATCGGGTCCGGTCGTGGCACACACAGGGTGTATGAAGCTAATGAATGTTGGAAGGTTTAAAGATGTGAAGGTGAAATTAATGTTGAGTATGGAGAAGAGAGAGATGTTGAAATAATTATGGGAATGGGAAAGTAGGAGTGAGATTTATGAACATGAATGGTAAGAATGAAAGAGAACCATACACACGAATCAAATTTGGAAGGAAGAATGGTCCATTGAAGGAGCTTCTTAAACACTTCCTAATTCTAATTCATATGCATAGTCTTCTTTGGATGATATGTATGCATGACGTGAATAGATGGAATCCTTACACATAAACCAGTTTCGAAAGGAAGAATGGTCCAATATTGGAGCTTCTTATACACTTTCAGAAACTAATCAATATGTATGGGTATGTATGGTTTATATGCATGCAAGTGAATTATGATAATAGAGTTTACTCACAAGCTCAAAGAAACATCCTCACTAGTTCAACGCAATACTACGGAGCCTTCTCACACATAGAAGAAATAGAAGACATGTAAAAATACTTAAGAGACTGAGAGAGGAGACAAGAGACAAGTGACAAGTGACATGAATTAAAAGAATTTGAATTAAGTTACATGTAAAAGATCGTCGTGGTACGTCATGCTAAGCAGTCTACTGATCAAAGGTGGTTCCGACCCTCAAACCATGACAGTTCAACCGAATGTCACACGTAAGAAGGTGAGTTCCACTCCAGTGACCCTATGTCTGTCTAGGCTCGTAACGTCTATCTAAAGAAGTCTAAGACTCATTAAAATCAGCTCTAACTCACTCACACGCTCCACCGAGGGTGAGTCAAGATAGAGATGCTAGTTTCAAGAGCCTATCGTAGATTGGAGTTCTAACTTAAATTTGAAACTAGGTTCTATACTCATACTAGCTCACCTTGGATCCTCACTCGCTCAACCGAGGGTGATCGTCTCAAGGAAACCGTAAGCTAGCATGAGCCCTATGGATGCCTAACAATGATGCTCTAGGAGTTTGGAGGGGGGTTTATATAGTTTTTTGAATGAATTTGGGCCCTTGGATCTAGAGAAATCAACTCTCAACTCTAGGATCACTACTTTCGATTACAACCATTTGATTAATCAAATCAATGGCTTGGAATTGTTCTTTCTATCAAATCTAGTGTAAAGGAGTGAAATTTAGGCGCCCTCATTCTCCACCATTGGATCTGGGGATGATCTGGACCGTCGGATCAGGGCTGACATCAATTCGGATAAGATAAGCCACTATTTTTGGAGAAATGCTGCATTATTGATCTTTGATTGTAAAAAAGGTCTTCTTTTATGGAAAAAATTCGTGGATCCTCCTTCCTTTATGCTTTAGTGCATCTCCACCCTTGAATATGAGCTCATATTGACCGTACAACATGGTTCAATCATATTTTGACATGTGGCAGACATTCAAGCCTTCAATTTTCTTATTCTAGAAAACTGCGGTGACCTTGAAAACTGGACTTTGTGCTCTTTGACCCTCCAAAAAGTCTTTGATGAAGATGAAACATTGTAGGACTATGTTTCCAAAGATCTCCTTCAGGAATATGCAGAAAAAACTCCCATCTGAATCTAACTTGTACAAGTTTGACTACATTTGGAAGCTTGCAAGGTGGCATTAAGGTGTCTAGGAAGCTCGGATAGCCTTGAAACTTTATACAAATATGTAGCCACATATGGTCTTTATACATGCCAAACCATATGGCTAACATAAATTTCTATACAAGAATTTGTAGGGTCAAACTAGAAAAATTACATTTTTACAAAATGAACATAGCATATCAATGTGCTACAAAATCCATTTTCTTCTGAAATTTGGGCTATAGACTGCCTTTGACAATCTTTACAAGTATATGGATTTTCATCTAATTTGGTGACAATGAAATTTTTGCCCTAATTTCCCAACTTTGACCAGCTTTGACCGCTACCATGGACTTTCTTGATTTCTTTGAAACTTTGTATGTGACCCTCCTTTGACATCCTTGATGCATCCTGGACTTCTCGGGGAATTCCGGCTACCTTCACCAAATATGTTTTTTGTAGGCCTTCACAAGTGAGAGAGGAGAGCAAATCTCGACGACATTCGCCCCCACTAAACCTGCGATTCCTCCGGAAGCGCCACTCTAGCATCTGTGAAAAACAAAATGTTCCAGGCATCAAATTCTTTTATAGGCAACATAAGAAAGATGGAAGGAAAATTGATTATATGCATGAATAAGTAGGTAACGTGACATGAAGCAAAATTTGCATGAAAGAAATAATTGAAACAGGAAACATGAAGATGCATGAACAAATAGGCAACATATATGCAAGCGAACAAGCAACATTGGCAACAAGAAAGAAAAAAAAGAAGCATCAGTATGAAGTGGAAGTGGATGTATTGAGTCGTTTTAAGCATCAGTTCCTCTCATCTTGAAGAAAATTTTGTACCTTTTTCATAAAGCAATCTACCTTAAATATGATTATAAACAAAGATTTAGGATTTTCAAGAGACATCTTTCATCTTTAGCTTATTTTAGATCAACTCCTTTCCTACATAAATATGAATATGCTCTTTCTCTAATAACATGCAAGGAAATCTAACTAAACTCCACTAATGCATAAATCTGCTTATATAGCCCGTGATTTATTCTACTATGCCTCTTTATCCTCCTTTGGCTTTCTTTTTTTTTTTTCTTTTTTTTTTTCTTTTTTTTTTCGATGATGATGATGATTCGGCAACTTTATGGTTACGATCACTTTTTTGGGGTGGAAGAAAGTGTAAACTTCTTGGTAACATGTAGTTTTTTTTTTTTTTTGACGAGGAAAAATTAAACCCCGATACAAGGTACAACCATTTTTGATGACGGAGAACAGTCGTTTAAACTCTGATACAAGTGCTGTGAGGTGGACTAAAGATGTAGAAACATGCAATAGAAGGAGCTAGGATTTCAACAATTATGCTTTCGATATAGGATACATATGCATGTTTATATATGAAAGTCATGTCACCAAAATAAACCTCCAAATCTACATGCCCTATCTTTCCACAATCCTAGATTATAATCAATTCCTTAGTAGATAAGTTACTACTTAAGATACAATTTTACACAAGTAGAGAAATCATCATTTGCCTTTTTTTTGACTCAAGTGATGTGGATATGCAATGCAATGCAATGCAAAGACTGAAAAAAAACATGCATGAAACAAGCATGGAAAAAAGAAAAAAAAAAATAGAATGAACTTGAAAAAAACAAAGCAACATGAACTTGAAAAATTAATGATATTTTTATATGTTTTTTTTTCCTTTTTTTTATTTATATTTTTATTTTTTATAACATGGATACTCCTGTTTATGAATCGGCCTCATTGTTGTCATCTTCTTCAATGTCCTCATCCAAAATGTTCTCGTCATTATCACGTTTCTTGAATAGCTTTATCCTTTTACCTGCAATCAAAGTTTTTAGTGCAACACCATTTAATTCACAAAGAGCATACGTACCATTGTTGTTGACTTTTGATACTATGTATGGCCCAAACCACCGTTGAGTGAGCTTTTTGCGTGCATCATATTGAGAGTCGAATGTACTATCATAAATGAGCACCCAATCTCCTACTTCAATTGGCTTAGGACGCAATCGATGAGTTTTATCAAAATAATGCTTGTTCTTCATTCTAGATCCTCTTAACAGCATCATCAAGTCTTAATTTACCTTGTTCTAACTGTTTAATACGCAAACTCAAAAAATCATCAGTAGACATGTTTTCAGACCAAGGCAAATTTGACCATGCAGAAATATGAGACTGAATTGGAAACAATGGTTTTTGACAGTACATGAGTTCAGCAGGCATATATCCAGTAGTACGTGTGCATGTCATTCTATCTGCCCAAAGTGCAAAAGGTAAGAATTTAGGCCATTGTTTGATGTCACCATTACATGCTTTAGATATGGCTTTCAAAATAGGTGGATGCCCTCTCTCTATTTTACCATTGGCCTCTGGGTTATATGCAGTAGTGAGAGACAAACGAATACCGTGACGCTCAAAGAACTCTTTAGCTTCTCTCGCATTTAACTCTCCACGATCGGCAACTACTTTCTCTATGTACCCAAAGCGACTTATGACATCTTCAAGCAAGAATTTGCAAACATTGTAAGTGGTCTTAGATCGTAGTGCACGTCCCTCTACATGATTAGTTAAGTCTTCTCTTGCAAGTACAATGTAACGCATTTTGTCGATACCTTTAGGCATAGTTACAAGATCTACTACCCACTTGTAGTGAATACAAGGTGGATAAGTAGGATGCAACGGATCTCTATGTTTGACTGATGAATGAAGTTGACAAGTAGAACATGTAGAAACATAGCTACTAATGTCAATATACATCCTAGGCCAATAATATGTACTTCTAATATTTTCATATGTTCAAAAAAATCCTTTATGACCTGCCCATAATGTCTCATGCATTTCCTTCATTACTTGCAATTGAAGACCTCATTTTCCTAGGACTCGTTGTGGATTCTTAACCTTACCCTTAGCATGTCTCCAAAGATAACCATTACATAGGAAAAAGTTATAAGCTCGTTTCCTAATGTTACGGAATCTATTCGTAGTCCAGTTAGGTAATGGTTGTAGTGTACTAAGATACTTTCCTATGTCTCTCCATTCATTTTCGTACTCAGACTCATGAAATTGCTCATACTCATATATATGTGGAACATAGTCAACTAAATTCACATTCTTTATTAGATCACTTTCAAGATCATCATCAAATCTAGCTCTCGATAACATATCAGCAACTGAGTTTGACTTACCTGAAATATGAACTAATTCAGGATTTATGAACTTAATATATGAGATCCATCTAAGCATGGCTATATCAGGAGATGAACAATTGGCTATCATTCCAATGAGAGGCAAACAATCAGTCTCAACTTTGACATTTGCACCAATGAAATATTCTTTGTCTGTTTTCAAAGCTGTTACCATACCCCATAGTTCTCGTTTGATCTGTGGATATTTTCGTTGTGTTTCATGTAGAATTTTGGCACCAAACCTAATTGCATATCTATTCCCTTCACTATCATCTTGACTTATAACCCAACCTATACCAATAGGACTAGTATCAACAGTCAATATAATAGGTTTGTTAGAAGAATAGTCTACACGCTTAAGGATGGGAGCTTCAAGCAATAATTTCTTCAATTTACGCATAGCTTGAGTGTGTTTATGAGTCCAAATAAATTTTTGTTTCTTCCTCAACAAGTCATAAAGACAATCAGCAACATGAGCAAAGTGTGGGATCCAAATAACATAAAAGATGCAAGCACCAAGAAACCTACGTACCTCACTCACGTTGTTACATGTTTCAAAAATCTTGCTAATGGCATCAACTTTTTGTGGGTATGGCTTTCGACCATAATGGCCACATAAATGTCCAACAATAAGCACCTCGTTGACACCAAAAACAGATTTCTCTATGGAAAATGTGAGACCTACCTCTTCAAATCGTGGAAATATTCTTTCACAATCAGAGATATGGTCAAGAACAAATTTACGACATCCAGATGAATCTAAAGTAATGTCCTTTACACATTCCTCACTCCCTTTAATTGGAATATCATCAATGAATGGCATAGTTATATGAGGGATAAAATCATGTAAGACCATATTCATAGCACTCATCATATGAGCCACAGAATTAGTCGCTCCTTGAGGTAAAGTACACATTCGCACTAAGCCTAAAGGAGTTTTCATTGTGGTTATGTCACGACTATCAATTGCTAACTGGAATTGGTCATATCCAGAATATAAATCACCCATTGAATAGATAGAATGTCCTGAAAATGATTCAGCAAACTCATCTACAATGGGTCCTGTTCCTACATTCCTTATGGTGACTTTATTGACAGGTTGGAGATCTTGAATAAAACGTAGTTTCCCATTCTTTTTAGGCACAGTGAACCATCTGTTTGAGTAAGGTGCAAAAGATGGCTCTAAAATTCTCATGTTTATCTTCTCCTTAAGTAGTTTCGTTAGCTCAGGTAAGTGAGCCTTTGGAACAGGTATAGGACGAAGATTCCATGGAATATGTGGAATAGTAAAGATTATCATGGGTGCAACTAGCTTAGGATCTACACAACCAATCTCATGAGGATACATAGTAAAGGCTTTTCCATGGCTACGTATGACTCTCTCAAATTTATCTCTCTCTGCTGGCAAAAGAAAGTCATCATCTCTACCAATTTTCACCTGTTTGATTGTCTCATCCGTGAATGTATGTCCTATGTTTTTCTTATCCCGAAGAATTGGATCATTTTTCACATCAATAATTTTTTCATTACTTCCTTGAGGTAATGGTTGAGCTATGGGTTTGATTTTTTTGTCTACAGTTTTGTACTTTGTTTCAACTAAGGCATCATGTGTTTGGTTAAATTTTGAGCACTTGTCAACATTGGGAGCATACTCTTGGATTAGAGCATACTCATCAAGGGAAGAAAGAAGAATAATATGGGAATTAGAATTTTGTTGAAGACATAACTCTAACTCCTCAAGAGTAGAGAAACAATGAGATGTCTCAATCACATGCTCAATGTTCTCATCATGTTCCATGATTTTGTTGTTTTTATAATTTTTTTGGGTTTTTTGGATAAAAGACTTGGACAATTGACTCTTATGAAGAAAATCTAATCTAGAATGTGGAAAACAAAGTGACAAACTATTGAACAGGTTGGTTGGCTGCGAGATGTCAAACCAATATCCACTGTTGTCCCGCTCAACAATGGATTCTATCCGAAATTTTGATCATATGTAGCTCCAAACATGAATCGAGGTGCACAATCACTACAAGCATGCTCATGACCCTGAGTAACAATAGGTTTCTTTTGAATTGACAATCGATTCCTAGGATGATTCACTCCTACTGTCATGACTTGAAGTGATTGCATTCCATCCTTAGACTTGAATCTAGCATAGGTAGACCCATCATCCATGGCTTTAGTTTCCATACGACTCTCACAAATAAAGGGTTGACCTAAGAGAACTTCATAGGAGCAATTATCTTGAATAAAAAAGTGAAATTCTTCTGTGATTCCTCCTATGGATATGAGCACACTAGCACAAGCTCCATACAGGGTACCTACACCATTATCTGCAGTTCTCATACGCCATCCACAATCTTTATCTATGGGCCATCGAAACTTATCATAGACTTCTCTTGAAATCACATTGATTTCAGAGCCGGAATCTACTAATGCATTTACAGTGATAGTCTTCTTATCATTTCCTATTTTAACATGCATCTCTTATGTACCTCTAGACCAAAATGTTCTTTTAAAGTGACTTTCAGGATTGTTTTCATGATTTTCATGGTCAGGTTGAATAGGTCCTAAGAAATTTTTATTAACATTTACTTCATCATCATCAAAGTCCTCTTCATCAGATTCATCAAAGTTTAAGGCTTCATTCATAGCTTGATCTTGATCTAGAGAATCTTGCATCTCAGTATCTAGATTAAGCGGAAACCTCTTCCTTTTAATTAGGTCGATAAAGTTATCTTTAAAAACAGGCTTTGCAATAGAGAAAACTTGTTCTAAAGACATAGTCACTTGACTCTTAAGCAAAATGTCATCTAAAATTTCCATAGGATCTATTTTTCTCTCAATTTCTGAAATCAAGATGGCTTTAGGTTTTCTCTTTGGTTTCTTTTGTTTTTGCTCAGGGTCTTGTTTTTGTTCATGTTCTTGTGTTTGGTCTTCAGTTTGTTTTGATTGTTCTTGTTTATCTAAAGGCTTTGGTTCTGTTTTTCTTTGCTTTGTCTTCTTCCCTTTTTGTTTCTCCTCTTGTTTTTGTTCATTGGGTTGTGATTCTTGTTTTTTATCTTTAGATTGTGATGTTTCTCCCTGATCTATGATTGTTTCTATTCCCTCTGAGGTTTGTTTCGAGTCACTCTTCTTTCACTAGGCTCAACTTCATCTCTTTTTCGTTTTTCTTCTACATTGGATATGTGAGAAATAAGAGATTGATCTTCTATTGGTGACTCCCAAGCCGTTATTCTCCTAATCTCATCCCGTGCTCTTACTAAAGCCTCTATGGAAAAATCACCTTCCTTTGTGGGTTTACTTGATTCTACTTGTTGTTCATCAAGAGCTTCTAGTTTCACTCCTCTAGTTCCTACGTCCATTATGGTTATATTTTCATAATGTTTTTTCATTCCTCCCTTACCATAATTTCCTTGCAAAGGTAGCCTAGATCGATAGTCACAGATTTTCTTGTCTATGTCTATTACTAGTCGTTGCTCCTTAGCAGCCTTCAATAATTCACAATCTCTCAAAAAGTGCTCTAACGAATCACACCAAGGACACCTACGAGGGCCACGCACAAAACCATTTTGATTTTGAGGATTTTGATTAACTTGTGGTGGGAAATTTTGAAATTGAGGATTTTGTTGATAAGGTATTGCTTGAACAGGATAATTAGGATTTTGAAAATGCAATTGATGTATTTGAGGAGCTTGGGGAGCAACATGTGGTACTTGAGGTGCAAGAGGAGCTTCCATATTATACGGTTGATGATTTTGAAAATTTTGATTTTGAGGATTTTGAAAAGCTATTTGAGAAGCTTGAGGATACATGTTTTGATACATTTGAGGATTTTGCACATGAGGATGAGGATTTTGCATTGAAGGATTATGCATTGGAGGAACTTGATATGCTTGAGTAGGAGCTACTTGTGGATTTTGATTGGTAGCTATAACATGTTGATTAGGCTCTTGAAAAGTCATTGGGTTCATTTGATTTTGGAAAGTTTTGGTGTAACTAGATTGTAAAGCATCTATAGTCTTGGCCAAATTGGATTGTGTAGCAATAAGACTTTCCATTTGCTTAGTGAGAATATCCACTTGAGATTGTTCAACTACACTTTTATTTGGCTCTACTTTAAAACCTTGAGTAGGCTCCATCATTTGAGGAATAGGAGTAGAGTCAAAAAGCATAGCATGGGATTGTTCTCTAAATTGCTCCTTAATTTGTGGAAGGCTAGCTTGAGGAAGACTAGTTTGCTCATAAAGCATGGATTGTCTTTGATGTCTATGGGCTACATCCTCTACTACTTTACGCACTTTTTGCCAATTGTCAGTAAGACCATAGCGCTTATCTGGTTCTTCTAATCGCCGTTCAACTTCCCTACGAGTTTCAGGATGAAGAAGCTTAAGAAAATTGATCACAAGATCAGGTTCCAAAGTTATCTTATCCTCATCAGGAAGTTGTTCATAGCGTCTAATATACTCATTTTGTAAGTGAGTAATAGAGCTACTAGGCTTTGGAGAATTGACCCATCGTAAGAATCCATCTCGATTATGTTGGCTATAATCTTCAAGATAGAATTCTTTGAGCATCTCCTTTCTAAAATCACTCCAAGGAAGACTATCATATTGAGTGACACGGTTTATGATAGAGCTATCAACAATTCGTTCAAAGAATGATATCAAAAGATCTTCGGGAAGACCAAAAATCATAGCTTGCTCTTCAAACAAATCTAAGTAGCTTGTAATGTTGATGCCATTGAATTTTCCCTTCTCTCTCAACATAGAAGAGACTATTCTTTGGCCTTGTTTCTCAACAATAAGGGATTTGAATCCTTCCTCCATCTTATGTGAATAAGCAAGTGATGCACGATGCTCTAGATCTCTCACAAATGCGTTTACTTCACGACGAAGATGTGCACGATATTGTGAGAAATCCAGTGTAACACTCAAGAATGGTGATAATGATATGATGAGGATGAAAAATATGAAACAAAGGATATGGATCACAACCTCCCAACAAGATCAGAAGCAAATGCCACGAAGCGTTTCACGTCGGGTTCAAATGTGGAGGTGATCGCAATCCGGGTGGATCGGGTCCGGTCGTGGCACACACAGGGTGTATGAAGCTAATGAATGTTGGAAGGTTTAAAGATGTGAAGGTGAAATTAATGTTGAGTATGAAGAAGAGAGAGATGTTGAAATAATTATGGGAATGGGAATGTAGGAGTGCAAGTTAGATTTATGAACATGAATGATAAGAATGAAAGAGAACCATACATACAAATGAAATTTGGAAGGAAGAATGGTCCATTGAAGGAGCTTCTTAAACACTTCCTAATTCCAATCCATATGCATAGTCTTCTTTGGATGATATGTATGCATGACGAGAATAGATGGAACCCTTACACATAAACCAGTTTCGAAAGGAAGAATGGTCCAATATTGGAGCTTCTTATACACTTTCAGAAACTAATCAATATGTATGGGTATGTATGGATTATATGCATGTAAGTGAATTATGATGATAAAGTTTACTCACAAGCTCAAAGAAACATCCTCACTGGTTCAACGCAATACTGCGGAGCCTTCTCACACATAGAAGAAATAGAAGACATGTAAAAATACTTAAGAGACTGAGAGAGGAGACAAGAGACAAGTGACAAGTGACATGAATTAAAAGAATTTGAATTAAGTTACATGTAAAAGATCGTCGTGGTACGTCATGCTAAGCAGTCTACTGATCAAAGGTGGTTCCGATCCTCAAACCATGACAGTTCAACCGAATGTCGCACGTAAGAAGGTGAGTTCCACTCCAGTGACCCTATGTCTGTCTAGGCTCGTAACGTCTATCTAAAGAAGTCTAAGACTCATTAAAATCAGCTCTAACTCACTCACACGCTCCACCGAGGGTGAGTCAAGATAGAGATGCTGGTTTCAAGAGCCTATCCTAGATTGGAGTTCTAACTTAAATTTGAAACTAGGTTCTATACTCATACTAGCTCACCTTGGATCCTCACTCGCTCAACCGAGGGTGATCGTCTCAAGGAAACCGTAAGCTAGCATGAGCCCTATGGATGCCTAACAATGATGCTCTAGGAGTTTGGAGGGGGGTTTATATAGTTTTTTGAATGAATTTGGGCCCTTGGATCTAGAGAAATCAACTCTCAACTCTAGGATCACTACTTTCGATTACAACCATTTGATTAATCAAATCAATGGCTTGGAATTGTTCTTTCTATCAAATCTAGTGTAAAGGAGTGAAATTTAGGCGCCCTCATTCTCCACCATTGGATCTGGGGATGATCTGGACCATCGGATCAGGGCTGACATCAATTCGGATAAGATAAGCCACTATTTTTGGAGAAATGCTGCATTATTGATCTTTGATTGTAAAAAAGGTCTTCTTTTGTGGAAAAAATTCGTGGATCCTCCTTCCTTTATGCTTTAGTGCATCTCCACCCTTGAATATGAGCTCATATTGACCGTACAACATGGTTCAATCATATTTTGACATGTGGCAGACATTCAAGCCTTCAATTTTCTTATTCTAGAAAACTGCGGTGACCTTGAAAACTGGACTTTGTGCTCTTTGACCCTCCAAAAAGTCTTTGATGAAGATGAAACATTGTAGGACTATGTTTCCAAAGATCTCCTTCAGGAATATGCAGAAAAAACTCCCATCTGAATCTAACTTGTACAAGTTTGACTACATTTGGAAGCTTGCAAGGTGGCATTAAGGTGTCTAGGAAGCTCGGATAGCCTTGAAACTTTATACAAATATGTAGCCACATATGGTCTTTATACATGCCAAACCATATGGCTAACATAAATTTCTATACAAGAATTTGTAGGGTCAAACTAGAAAAATTACATTTTTACAAAATGAACATAGCATATCAATGTGCTACAAAATCCATTTTCTTCTGAAATTTGGGCTATAGACTGCCTTTGACAATCTTTACAAGTATATGGATTTTCATCTAATTTGGTGACAATGAAATTTTTGCCCTAATTTCCCAACTTTGACCAGCATTGACCAGCTTTGACCGCTACCATGGACTTTCTTGATTTCTTTGAAACTTTGTATGTGACCCTCCTTTGACATCCTTGATGCATCCTGGACTTCTCGGGGAATTCCGGCTACCTTCACCAAATATGTTTTTTGTAGGCCTTCACAAGTGAGAGAGGAGAGCAAATCTCGACGACAACGCCATGCAGTACACCACGTGGAACACCACGTACACCTTGGGGTGCTCATGACCATGATGACTCCAAGGTGTATAGTATCCGAGATGGAGCTCTGGTGATGGATGCGGCTGGCAAAGCAATGCGTGCACACATACGACAGCTTTACTCCATCCAGTTTGGACACTCCATCATGTTGAAATGGAGTGAACAGGATAATGATCAGAAGAATTATATCACACAGACGATTTACCAAGAGTTCCGACCAGCCGATGGATACTCTATTGTCAGTTCAGAGTGGGTTCTACACACAGCACGTGAGGTCATGTCCCATCGACGATCCGAGGTACGTCATGCATTCAGAAAAGGCTTACCAAAGCCTGTATGGTTAGATACTGAGGAGTGGGACATGATTCGTGAAGAGCAGCAGCAGACTCTTGATCGATATCGCCAGCAGCGAAATGCCGCAGCCACACGTTTAGATACGATTGGACCGTCACATTTGGGGAGCGGCGGATATGACACGATGCGTCATGAGTTTGTAAGTACCATTTCATTTATTGAATTTATTTGTGTTAAATTTCTCATGTATGTTTCTCTAATCTTTTTATATTTGTTTCAGGAGCTGGCAATGGGTCTTCCTCCAACACGAACGGAGGAGTCTTACGGATATAGTCATGGGTTGACTGCACTAATGCAGGACTTGGAGGGACGCGGTGCAGTAGTTTCATGGGAGCATTTGCGATGAGGTAATTAATTTATAAACTTTGTTTTTACTTGTTGTTTGTAATTTTCATGTGAATTTATCTCATTCCATTAATGTTCTTTGTTGCAGGACTGTTGATATGGAACGTTCTTTGCATGTGTATGGCAGTGGAAGACCAATATTTTGTATTTGATTTTCTTATGGCAATACATTGCTTTGCCACATTTTGTAAAAGCATCATATATGATAGTGGTTTGCCACACTCTTGTACATGCTTCATTATTGAAATATATAACTTCTTTTGTACATGGCTCATAGTTCATTCTGATTATCTCTTTTGTGTCCAATAATACTCTGTTTCATGAAATCATATTTCCGTTGTCATTAGAGTACACATCACATGTACTCGGTTTTTTTTTTGGCAGAGTGTATTGTCTTTTGTTAAGCAACATCATGGTAATGTTGTTGTAGCAAAAGACAAAACACTCTGCCCAAAAAAAATTTTGCAGGTATGGTTGTCGTTATACGCAATGGTTCTCCCAGTAGTGTCATCGGTATAACCGTCGGTACACCCAGCAGGCGATGGTATAACCGTCCGTACACCCAGTAGGCGACGGTATAAGCAATGGTATTTGTAGCAGAAGCCTCGATATTTGCGTGGGTAATACCGACGCATATACCGATGCATATACCAACACATATACCGACGCTTTGGTACCAACGCGCAAACCGACCTTTACACTGGTGTCGTGGCAAATTAAGCCGCGTTCATTTTCCTTGGTAAAAACCTCCGTATACCATCGATCTATTGTAGTGGGATAGAGAGAACGAGAACGGTACACAAAAGCGAGAAAGGATAAGATAGAAAGAGAGGGAGAGAGAAGAGGAATATTGAGAGAGAGAGAGAGGGATAGAGAGAATGGGAAGGGTACACAAAAGGGAGAAAGGATCAGATAGAAAGAGAGGGGGACAGAGAGAGTGCTAGAGAGAGAAAAAGAGAGAAGATGGTTGGAGATAAGAGCGAGGAAGAAGAGAAGGAAGCTTAAATGAACGCTTTTCTTCCTTTTTCAAAAGCCTTCAGTGAGTAAAAAAGAAACAATTTTTCTTGCAGTTATTAACTTGTGCTTTGACGATTTTAATCATTGCAAACATGTTGAAAAGGTGGCGTCATGAATGTTAATGCTGGATCAAAAACGATAATGCAGTATTTTTTTTTTGAGGGTACACCTAGAAGAAAGTCTCAAGGAAACGAAAAAAAATGTAGAACTTGCATATAAGACTTCCTTTGAGACATATCCACCATTCAACACACCACTTCATACCCTACCATCCATTCCAACTAAACCTCGAGAAAGATTAGTCCTAGCAAATCCTACTTTAGAGATCTTGGACATGATGTTCATGCCCTACAAGGCTCAACTTCAAGAGCGGCCAGATATAATTGAGCTTGCCCTAATCTCTCATCTGTCTATGAATGATCATTTTCTATCAAATTGCACTAGAAATGTGGAGGACTCCTTGTGAATAGCATAATTTATTTGTCCCTTACAACCTGATAATGTCTCATATATTTCGGTAAATTTTAATTCAACAAAGACTTGAATGCAAGATGCCTAGAATATTTTGAACAATAATATGTCAATCACTCTTATCTTATAATTTGCATCCATCTCAAGCTTATAGCAGCCATGTTAATTACATAGGTGTACTGAGCAATTCATCCTTTATACTTCTTGATCATGTTTCTACTGCCTATATTAGTAACCTAAAAATATTCTCATCTTCACTCTTAATGCTTTGATAATCTATATTTCTGTAATTAACTAATCTACGTCAAATGATCATCATCTCTTGAATGTTGATGATTTTGATGTGCATTTAAGAATTCATTTGCTCATGATTGAGAGCCATCAAAATTTCTATGTCTATTTGCACACATGTTAGAGCATATTGATCCTCCATGTGATGAAGGAATCGTAATCATGTGTAAACAATAATATTTAGCTCCTCCAAATATATAAGAGAAGAACATACATCTTATAATCAAAGAGAGAGAGAGAGAGAGAGATTAAGATAAAGATAGAGGGCGATTGAGAGAGAGAAAAGAGGGGGAGAGCAAATAGAGAGAGAGAGAGGGAAAGAGAGAGACAGAGGGATAGAGAGAACGGGAAGGGTAGACAAAAGCGAGAAAGGATAAGATAGAAAGAGAGGGAGAGAGAAGAGGAATATTGAGAGAGAGAGAGATAGAGGGATAGAGAGAATGGGAAGGGTACACAAAAGGGAGAAAGGATCAGATACAAAGAGAGGGGGACAGAGAGAGTGCTAGAGAGAGAAAAAGAGGGAAGATAGTTGGAGATAAGAGAGAGGAAGAAGAGAAGGAAGTTTAAATGAACGTTTTTCTTCCTTTTTCGAAAACCTTTAGTGAGTCAAAAAGAAACAATTTCTCTTGCAAGTATTAACTTATGCTTTGATGATTTTAATCATTGCAAACATGTTGAAAAGGTGGCGCCATGAATGTTAATGCTGGATCAAAAAGGATAATACAATTTTTTTTTTTGGAGGGTACAAGGAAAGTTGAAATGACAATGAAATTGAAATGTCCAGTCGGGCAGGAATCGAATCCACGCCATCAGCCCCACGACGTTCGATGCTATCCACTACACCGAACCCATTTGGACACGATAATGCAGTATTATTGAGATTGTCGAGAGAGACTTATTTGGTGCCACTAACGTTGTCGAGAGACACGTATGTGCTGAACTCTTGAGAACCTAAGGAGGGGACTGACGTTGCTAGGAGCGCTGCGTCCATTCAATGTTTTAACTTACTTTATGGTGGTCCATGAACTTGAAATTTTCAGCAAGGTAACCGATGGTATAAAGTTTAGGGAAGTGGGCAACTTGACCCATTTGGTACAAACTTTTCGATCAAAGTTCCGGCTTCTAATGTTAGTAGTCCGTCGAACTCCTTTTTGATGCCTTGAGAGGAGACAGATGCATCTCAAGCTGTATATGTGTGCTATATCTTACTTCAAGTCGCCGCTTTCCATTTGTTCGGATTTCATTGTTAAACAGAAGCATGTTGTCAGGGCAAGTCATTCAACCCATTTGATGTGGTTAACGAGTCCATGAGCGGTCGTCTGCATTGAAATACACTACCGTACGGCGCTAGACTCATGGTTTCTTAGCAAGATGGTTGCACTTTGATTCAATGTCCCCCGATCCACAGTCACCTCGATCCCACCAGGACATGTGGCATTGCCTGTACTTCTACTACTTGTCATCATGTACTGTGTCATCATGTGCAAACTATGCAGCATACTATTCTAGACTTGAGGCACCCATCAGATCATAGTTCTTTTGTTCCGAGCTGCAATATTAGAGCAGTTCATCTATACATAGAGCGAGACAGTACAGTTGTATGATCTCTCCTTTTGTGGTTGCACATCATGTGCGTTTGTCCCAAAGGCTGCAGACAGCCTGCATTACCACTCAACCTCAAGCTTTGTTCTCCTTTGTACTAAATGCTATATGTCCTTCTGCACCTTCCTTATTGTTTGGAGTCTTCCGTTGGCTGTCCGGTCCATGACCATGTACTTATCTGGTAGGCACCAACGACCTCTGGAAGTCGCAGCTCGCAAGCACTAGTGTATCATTCCTTGCCTGCTCTTTATATATCATAGATTGAGCAAACCCACAACCGCCCTCGCACTGTACTTCCTCAACCCTTGAGGCCTTCATCTCACATCTTCTTCCCAATCTAGATGGCATCGATTGGCCTAGTGATCGTCTTCTTACTTTTGCCGGGAGCCCTCCTTTGCCGAGCATCGGCCTCTAGCAGTTACGGCGCTGGTGGATGGAGCAGCGCACACGCTACATTTTATGGTGGAAGCGATGCTTCCGGCACCATGGGTAAGCAGTCGTATGGAATGCATCATCGGCTTGTGTTTCTCGTTCTGAGTTCCAGTAATATAATACATCGTGCTCTCTGTCTGTACACAGGTGGTGCGTGTGGATACGGGAATCTCTACTCATCCGGCTATGGAACCGACACGGCAGCCCTAAGTACTGCTTTATTCAATGGCGGACTGAGCTGTGGTGCGTGTTTCGAGATACGCTGCGATGTGTCGTCCGATCCCGAGTGGTGCATCTCCGGTACCTCTGTCGTGGTCACTGCGACAAATTTCTGCCCCCCAAACAATGCACTACCCAGCAACGCCGGCGGCTGGTGCAACCCTCCCCGTGAACACTTCGACATGGCGCAGCCTGCGTACGAGAAGATTGGCATATACAAGGGGGGCATCGTCCCCGTGGAGTACCGACGAGTTCCGTGTGAGAAAAGAGGCGGTATCCACTTCACAATCAACGGTCACTCCTACTTTAACCTTGTCCTCATCACCAACGTCGGTGGTGCGGGCGACATTCATTCCGTTTCCGTGAAGGGAGACCGCACCGGTTGGCAGCCCATGTTGCGAAATTGGGGCCAGAATTGGCAGAGTAATGCTCTGCTCGATGGACAGAGCCTATCCTTCCAGGTCACTACAAGCGACGGCCGTACAATCACATCTTATAATGTCGCTCCCTTCGACTGGCGGTTCGGCCAAACATTCAGTGGCGAGCAGTTCTAGTCCGTCCCAAGCCAAAAGGCAGCTAGCTACCAAGGAGGCCTCCCTCGATCCAGCTCTAGCAGGCAGAGGTTGCAGAGCGCTTTTCATGTGCAGCCCGCAGCTAGAAGATACTCCATTGGTTTTTCAAGGAGAAGATAGGAAAAAGATGGAAAGGGTCAGAGCTCCCAAGTGAAATTGTGTCCTAATTCTAATTAACCATGGGGATGCACTAGACTAGGTACAACTAGCTTGCCACCTCCTCTTTGTGTTAGAGGCCTTCCTCAATCTAGTTCTAGCTAGTAGAGTTTGGAGGATGCTTTTCGTGTGCACCACCTACCTAGAAAGATGCTATGACCATGATGATGCCTACCTATGCTTTGTATCAGAGCATTAGTAAAATGAAGGTTTCTTACATATTACTAAGCTCTTGTGTAGCCTCTATTCCACCATTCATGGTGCTCTAAATGAGACATCTTCTGTTTCTTATTCATGGTGTTCGTTGATTAGGAACTCCTAGGATTCTCCACGATCGTCACTTTGTAAATTGAACTCTCCAATCTCTATTCGTGGGAACAACCCTGAATTACATAATCTTGTTCCCTATTTGCTTTAATAACACAGCAAAACATACAAGTCATCATATTGTTAACGAATCTCATTTTTCATTCTAACCAACAATGGAATATATCTTAATTGTAAGTTGCATTGGTGTACTTGTAAAGATAGTGGGGTTTGAATACAAGTTCAAATGTCCAAAGGCTTAAAATCATCTTGATGCTAGCATGAGAATGTGGGGAATAAAGTGGATCCCTTGGGTCTCTGCAATATTGGTGTCTCAAATTTCAAGCTTCATAGAAGAGTAGGTTGAATATTGAACTTCCTAGAACTAGAAAGAAAAATAATGAGAATATGATCAACCTTTATTCATCACCAATGGAGGAACACAAATGACAAGTCTTTCCAGCCTTTTGTGAAGTTTTCGATGGCATACTTATATCGGTTATGCATATGTTGGAAGGGTGGATACTTAACAAAGTGAGTACACTTGCTATAAAGTAGCTTGAAGAAGGGTAAAGACAAGCTAACACCATGCTCTTCTAGAATAACATATAAGGAATAAGTTTATCCCAGTCGCAGAAGTCGAATCCATAAGGAGGAGAAGGTTCTAGGTTTCATCTTGATTGCTGCATACAAGAAAATGTTTTGACAAAGGCTCTCTATAACCATATATAGATCCAATTCGTGTTGATTTGCATTAAGTTGATTACAACACATACACATACTATATCAATGCGAGTATACTAGCACAAATACAATGTCACAATCATCCAAACTAGAATGCATGATAAATTGTAGAATTAAATTTACACATAAAATTCAACTAGGAAATCTACGTAGTAACAAGTTTGGGAAGAAATTTCATCATTCTCTCTCATGTGTAGATGTTATAGTCACATTTTTATTAGATGTATGATAGTCATGAAGGTTCACGAAGAAGAAGAAGTTTGTGCACGCTATCATTGTGATTCAAAGCTAAAGCTTGCAATAGAGTTGAAAGTTTGAATTATAACCTCAACCTAAGGTATTTATGAATCAAATTAAATGCATATGTTTACTAACTTTGTGGGTTCCATTGGGAAGATGGAAAGAAATTATTGAATGGAGTCAATCATTGCATGGAGAAAACACAAGTCATTAGGGAAAAAAACACCAAAAAAGGGTTGTTTGCTAACTATGAATGAAGAAAACTGCAAGATTACAACCACCATGTGCTAGAGAGATGACTCTCCTCCCAACCAAATGCCTCTATATATAGCTCTCTCTAGGGGACTACTTGCTTGGGTAGGTTGTTACTAAACATCCATGTGTCAGCCATGTAACTACATGTTCGCAAAGTGTCCCAGTTATGTAGAGTTAACTCAAGTGGATGCTTCTAGTAGAAGGCTCTAGAGCTCTTTGGGAAAAACACTCTCCCCATGTACCCCATCAGGGTTGAACCCAAGACATCCTCCTTCACACCCTTGAGACTTAACCACTTGGCTAAGTGGATGATTTGGTTACAACAGTAAATGACCTCCTAGTAAGTCTAAACTTGAGATCTTTGGTCATACACACGGATGACCAAAGAGTGTTTTATTTTAGATCCGTCTGAAAAGGCCAGATCCTTAGATCATAGAGTTACTTTATTACATTCTTTTGCCCTTGAAAAATATTTTTGTCCTCGAAAATAGAGCTATATACATATTGGAGGCTACCCTCAAGCCTCATGTTCTAAAACTGGAAGAACATGATCATGTTGTAGATATAGAAGAACATGCCTCATCTCTATGGTGGCTTCCCTGCCCAAATGATTCCAAACACTATCTTGCTTTGCATTTTGATACACTACTTAGTTCATATCTTTTGTTTCCTTGATCTTGAAGTTATCTTGAAATATCATGAGATACTACTTTTATCCTTCTTTTTTTGTTGAGGAAACATGAAATTTGGAATAAATGATGAAATGTGTGTAAGTACAGAGGGTAGGCTCCCCCACAATAGAAGGTACAAAACAGTTCTCCAAATCCAATGGAAGGATAACTAGGGGGAAATGAAGGCACATAATAGAGAAATAACATCCTACTACTCTACAGAGGTTTCAAACGAGAAAATCAGACAATGTGAAGATCAATGGGTACACATCAAAAAAAGCATCAATACGTACATCTTAGAACCATCTCAAACCTAGTGCTCGAGTACAACTTTAGCAAAGATTCTCTTCATCTACTAGGAGGGGTAGATCTCAGATGCTCTGATAGACAGAAGTTCTCAGCACGAGTAGAGGTAGTAGCACCAATACATTGAAGACCTGCTGCTCTGATGCCTTGAACAAATTTATAATACAAAGAGCTGCAATTTTGCTTCATAATAGCCTGGTTTTTGGATCTCCATATAAACCACAAAGCATGTTCTCTCTAGATATTCCATAGAGGATAGTCAAATCTACCCTGAATAATCTTGTTCCCTGAATAATCTTGTTCCCTATTTGCTTTAATAACACAGCAAAACATACAAGTCATCATACTGTTAACGAATCTCATTTTTCATTCTAACCAACAATGGAATATATCTTAATTGTAAGTTGCATTGGTGTACTTGTAAAGATAGTGGCGTTTGAATACAAGTTCAAATGTCCAAAGGCTTAAAATCATCTTGATGCTAGCATGAGAATGTGGGGAATAAAGTGGATCCCTTGGGTCTCTGCAATATTGGTGTCTCAAATTTCAAGCTTCATAGAAGAGTAGGTTGAATATTGAACTTCCTAGAACTAGAAAGAAAAATCATGAGAATATGATCATCAACCTTTATTCGATACCAATGGAGGAACACAAATGACAAGTCTTTCCAGCCTTTTGTGAAGTTTTCGATGGCATACTTATATAGGTTATGCATATGTTGGAAGGGTGGATACTTAACAAAGTGAGTACTAGCACAAATACAATGTCAAAATCATCCAAACTAGAATGCATGTTAAATTGTAGTCGAATTGTTAAATTGTTGATGCATGTATACTCAAGTTTTAATTAAATTTACACATAAAATTCAACTAGGAAATCTACGTAGTAACAAGTTTGGGAAGAAAATTCATCATCCTCTCTCATGTGTAGATGTTATAGTCACATTTTTATTAGATGTATGATAGTCATGAAGGTTCACGAAGAAGAAGAAGTTTGTGCACGCTATCATTGTGATTCTTAGCTAAAGCTTGTAGTAGAGTTGAAAGTTTGAATTATAACCTCAACCTAGGGTATTTATGAATCAAATTAAATGCATATGTTTACTAACTTTGTGGGTTCAATTGGGAAGATGGAAAGAAATTATTGAATGGAGTCAATCATTGCATGGAGAAAACACAAGTCATTAGGGCAAAAAGCACCAAAAAAGGGTTGTTTGCTAACTATGAATTAAGAAAACTGCAAGATTACAACCACCATGTGCTAGAGAGATGACTCTCCTCCCAACCAAATGCCTCTATATATAGCTCTCTCTAGGGGACTACTTGCTTGGGTAGGTCGTTACTAAACATCCATGTGTCAGCCATGTAACTACATGTTCACAAAGTGTCCCAGTTATGTAGAGTTAACTCAAGTGGATGCTTCTAGTAGAAGGTTCTAGAGCTCTTTGGGCAAAACACTCTCCCCATGTAGCCCATCAGGGTTGAACCCAAGACATCCTCCTTCACACCCTTGAGACTTAACCACTTGGCTAAGTGGATGATTTGGTTACAAGAGTAAATGACCTCCTAGTAAGTCTAAACTCGAGATCTTTGGTCATACACACGAATGACCAAAGAGTGTCTGATTTTAGATCCGTCTGAAAAGGCCAGATCCTTAGATCATAGAATAACTTTATTACATTCTTTTGCCCTTGGAAAATATTTTCATCCTCGAAAATAGAGCTATATACATATTGGAGGCTACCCCCAAGCCTCATGTTCTAAAACTGGAAGAACATGATCATGTTGTAGATATAGAAGAACATAGCTCATCTCTATGGTGGCTTCCCTGCCCAAATGATTCAAAACACTATCTCGCTTTCCATTTTGATACACTACTTAGTTCATATCTTTTGTTTCCTTGATCTTGAAGTTATCTTGAAATATCTTGAGATACTACTTTTATCCTTCTTTTTTTTGTTGAGAAAACATGAAATTTGGAATAAATGATGAAATGTGTGTGAGTACAGAGGGTAGGCTCCCCCACAATAGAAGGTACAAAACAATTCTCCAAATCCAATGGAAGGATAACTAGGGGGGAAATGAGGAATAACATCCTACTACTCTACAGAGGTTTGAAACGAGAAAATCAGACAATGTGAAGATCAATGGGTACACATAAAAAAAAGCATCAATACGTACATCTTAGGACCATCTCAAACCTAGTGCTCGAGTACAACTTTAGCAAAGATTCTCTTCATTTACTAGGAGGGGTAGATCTCAGATGCTCAGATAGACAGAGGTTCACAGCATGAGTAGAGGTAGTAGCACCAATACATTGAAGACCTGCTGCTCTGATGCCTTGAACAAATTTATAATACAAAGAGCTGCAATTCTGCTTCATAATAGCCTCGTTTCTGGATCTCCATATAAACCACAAAGCATGTTCTCTCTAGATATTCCATAGAGGATAGTCAAATGTACTGCAATAGCCAAGTAAAGTTTCTTTGTAACTCAGATTGACCTACAAGGTTTAATAAATATTCTGAAAATATCTCCAGTTGGCCTGAGTATGCCTACAGTGGAAGAATAAGTGGGGGATGTCCTCCTCCAAACCACAAAACACACATACTCCATCATAAATTCCAAATTGACTGGCTTTGGAACCACACCATACAACCTTGTGAAGAATCAACCACATAAGATAAGAATGTTTAATGATGTATGGTATGTTCCAAAGAATTCTAAATCTCTACTACCACTGTGAGGAGTTCCAACTAATCTTCCATTTGTTTTTGAGCTGGAGACATTTCAATCAGTGTGTAAACTGCTAGTTCTATGTTAAATGAGAAGAAGTTTCCTAATTATCTATGGGCAGAGGCTGTTTCCACATCCACCTACTTGGTCAACATGCTTCCATCCAAATAATTTGATGTTATGAAACCCTATGAAGCATGGAATGGTAGGAGACCCTCATGAAAACATTGCAAAATATTTCGATGCATTGTTTATGCACACATCCCCTCACAAATCAGAGGAAAGCTTGACCCTAGAGCTAAGAAATGTATATTTATTCGGTATGATTAGAACCAAAAGGGGTGTAGGCTATACAATCCCAGTAACAAAGCATTTATAGTTAGTAGGGATGTAGTATTTGAAGAAAATAATTCATGGTTTGAAGATGATTGCAGGAAAGTCAAGTTAGCATATGATTTTGAAAATGATTTTCCAACCCTCACTCAAGAAGATCAACACTTAGCAGAAGATATCAACTCAGAGGATGAAGAATAGATTGACTTCAAGGCTTGGAAGTCAAGAGGCAAGGTCAAACTCAAGCAATTAGAACACATACCAGAGTCTTCAAATCAAGCACTAAGGAGATCACAAAGTGAAAGCAAGAAGCCCATAAGGTATGGATATGATACATCTTTAGTCACCAAGCACTCCGTGTATATCACTAAAGACTTTATGACATAGAGCCTTATTCATTTGAAGAGCCTAGGAAGAAGAAAGAATGGAGAGAAGCTTTTCGATCAAATATGTTTTTGATCAAAACAAATTTGGCCAAATAATTTTGTTTAAAAGAATACAACTAGACTCGTTTTTCATAAGAGTTACTTCGTTTTTCAGGAACTTATAATGTCATAGAAAGAACAAGGTGTAAACTCTTGCTACATATATTAAGTACTTTAGTAAGAAAATCATAAAGAAAACTATTGTTATTGTTAGACTCAACATTGATTCTTACTTCACAACAGTATATCTATGTGTTGTATGATTGTGAGTAAACATGTATTATGATTGTTTGAATCAATATTGATTCTTACTTCATAATAGTATATGTATGTGTATTTGAGTGTATAATTTTGAATGAAATCTATTGTAATTGTTTGACTTAACATTGATTCTTACTTCACAATATTATATGTATATGTGTGTATGATTGTGAATAAAAATGTATTGTGATTGTCTGAATCAATATTGATTCTTACTTCACAATAGTATGGGAAGGTGTATGTGTATGTGCATGTATGTTATATGATTGTAAGTGAAAATCTAATATGATTGTCTATGTGCATGTATATGTGTGTGTATGACTATGAATTCAAAACTATTGCAATTATTGGAGAAGATTTTATCTTTGATTTATAATTTTAGGGTTGAGAAGGTATTCATAAGAAGGCATCTAGGGCTGCATATCAGCTAAGAGAAGGTTCTTGTTGTATCCATTCAATATAACTTCGCAGATCTGTAGATATTCTTTAGGAAGTTGTATTGTATTGATATAACAAGAACCTTCTCTTAGCTGAAATGTTGGGACATCGAGAGAGATGGTGAAGTTTTGATAGAAATCAACTTATGCACTTTCTTTGGATAGTTACAACAAAAAAGATGCAAATAGGTGAAAACGATTTTACTTTTTATGATATAGTTTAGTATTTTTTGAAGCATATAATAATTATTTTTTATTTCTTTATATTTTTATAGGTTATTTTGAAGGTTGATTGATTTCAACCTAAGCACGTGGTGCTAGGTATTAATAAGTGAAGATCAATGGCATCTTGGACAATGTACATCAGTTGAGAGAAGGTTCATGTTCTATCAATAAAATACAGCTTCACAGATCCATAGATCTTCTTTAGGAAGTTATTGTATTAATACAACATGAACCTTCTCTTAAGTGAGATATTGGCATCAAGACAATCTCATCAAGAGGGACTTGTTGGGAGAAATGAAATCGGCTTGTTGAGATGATAGCATGAAGGGGGACTTGTTATGGCCAAGTTTTGATAGAAATCGGCTTATGCACTCAAACTTTCGATACTTATGACAAAAGAGATGTAAACAAGTAATACAAGATTTTACTTTTTATGATATATTTTAATATTTTTTTTCAAGCAAATAAAAATGAATTTTACTTTTTTTATATTTTTATAGGTTAATTTGAAGGTTGATTGATTCTGAGTTGAGTATGAAGGTAGAAATTTGCCACTAAAAAGGGATCATGTATATGTATGTATGTGCATATGTGTATATGCATGTGTATGTATGCAGGTGCATGTGTGTGTATACATGCATCTATGTATGTATGCATATGTATGTGTATGCATATGTATGTGTATGCATATGTGTGTATGTACGCATGAGTGTATCTATGTGTGTATTGTATGCATGTGAGTGTATGTGTGTGTGTCTATGTGTGTATGCATATGTGCAAGTATATATATATGTATGTGTATGTGTATATGTGTATATGTGTATATGTGCAAGTATCTATATGTGTATGTGTGTGTATGCATATATGTGCATTTGTAAATGTGTGTGTATGCATATCATATATCTGTACATTTATGTAATGTGTATACATGTGTGTATATGTATGTGTGCATGTATGCATGTGTGTGTATGCATGTATGCATATGCATGTGTATGTATGTATGTGTGTGTATATGTGTGCGTATGTATATGTGCAAGTATCTATATTTGTGTGTGTATATGTCTATGCGTGTGTACATGTGTACATGTTTGTGTGTGTGTTTATGTGTGCATGTTTGTGTGTGTATGCATATGTATGTATGACATGCACATACATACACACATGTATACACATACTTTCAAATTTGTAAGAAAAAAAACATTTTTACCTTTGAGAAAAATTCTCTATAGCTCTATCTGAAATGCATTTTCATAAATATGTTTGCAAAACTTTTCGATCCAAAACTTTCTGTTCGAAAAGATTTTCGATCGAAAGCTTATCCTTGTCCATTTTTTTTTAATGTTGATTCGGATAACCCCGAATAAAATGACTATATTCAGTTTTTTTTTATTACTCGATCGAATAAATGCAACCTAGTTAACTACCACAATGTGCTAGAGAGATGACTCTCCTCCCAACCAAATGCCTCTATATATAGTATGTCTAGGGGACTGCCTACTTGGGTAGGTGTATACTAACCATCCATGTGTCAACCATGTAAGTGCATGTGCGCCAAGTTTCCTAGTTAGCTAGATTTAACTCAAGTGGGTGCTTCTAGAAGGTTCTAGAGCTCTTCGAGAAAAACACTCTCCCCATGTACCCTATGGGGTTTGAACCCAAGACCTCCTCCTTCACACCCTTGAGACTTAACCAGTAGGCTAAGTGGATCACTTGGTTACAAGAGTAAATGATCTCCTAGTAAGTCTAAACCCTAGATCTTTGGTCATACACATGGGTGACCAGACCATGTTCGATTTCAGATACCTCTGAATCGGCCCGATCCTCAAATCATAGACTTAATTTATTACAAAAATTGACAAATAGGATCTTTCCTCTTCTAGAAAAATATAACATTCTTCCATCCTTTAATCGTACCAAAAAAATGTTTCTTTTTAGAAAATATGCTCTAAACGCACCGATAACATGATGGAGTTTCTTGTATTGAGTGAATAATTTTTGTTTTCATACAAAAGAAAATATTTTTGCACACCACACAATGCAACTCTTTGAATTTCCAAGAGAGAAATGATTTTCGAAGATAAGAAAGATTTTTGGGCTCACAAAATTCTATGATATTTGTTTCATGGCTCATACATCAACTCAAAAGTTTGGGACTCTATTCCATGTGTACAAAATATTTTGTCTTTAAATAGTCATGAAATTTGCGAATCTCGGTTTCATATATTGATCATTTTCTTCTATTTCTCTTAGTGTTCAAATGGATTCTACTTCTCTTTGTCATTCCAATGGTGTAACCTCATGTGAGGTTTATAAAAGAAGAGAGGATTCCTTATGGAAACTTCTTTCTATGTAGCTAAGTGATTTTGTGACTATGCTTCCTAGGCATATTCTTAGTTTCAAATTAAAGAGATGTGGCTGATTCGCAAGAGTTCAACTTGTGTAGATTCCTAAAGACCTCGTGCTAAATAATCATCTGCCATTCTCGTCATACTATAAGTGCACTTAAAAAAATGCTCTATTATTATTGTTAGCCATTTTTGTATTACAAGATATCTTTTTTTGCATTGCATATATTTTTCCTTCCAATGTTCAACAATGAAAAACAAATGAATGTTTAATAGGAACATTCAAAGTTCTTTATAGGGATTATGTAGAAATTTTTTTTTGCAAACAAATCTGTTCCATTTTTCAATAGCACTCAATTATTTATATATTTTGCAGATTATGGGGTACCAAGAAGGACGAGTGTTTATGGAAATCTTGTACATCTACGTGATCCTTGCATGTCTTCATTAGATTGGGATTCTCTTGCTCAATCGAAAGTTTCAAGTTTTCTCTACAAAATGAATGATGACATTCAAAGGGCAATATCACCAAGCCGAGTTTCAAGAAGGAAAAAGATTCGATGGTTTTTGCCTTTCACATTTTTTGTAGTATGTTTTAAAAACATGGTATTATAGAAAACAAAAATAATGTGTTTGAATAAGAGAGTTTCAATTTCACAGACTCATGATGGTTTAGGTAGGGAATGGGAAAGTAATGAATTTCAAAAGCTAGGAGACATCATTTTATGTAAAATTAGATTCAATTCTCTTTCAATTTTATGTCAAATATCTCAACAATCTCTTGTTTTAGGTTATGTGGAGAAAAAGATTGGACTCTTGATAATCTTGGATTCAGAGGAAAGCTCTCTTTCGAGTTATAATTATTGATGGATCTTGAGTTTCAACATAGGGAAATAATTTTCACTGCAAATTGGAAACTCAAAAATCTAAGAGAGCTCCTAGATTTCCTTGACAAGGTTTCACCACAGTTCAGATTCTAACTTGATGGTGCAATAGCAAACATAAGATTAGAGAAAACATTAGCTAACATTACTTTGCATCTCTCGAAGAAGATTGGAATACCTTATTCATTGGAAATGGTATGACATCAATGATCATACTTGGGGACCTGCAGAAAACCTTCAAAGGGCACCAATCAAGGTTCGAGAATTCCATAAGAGAAATCCAATGAACTCGAGACCAAAGAATATGACTGCTCCTCGTGGAACTTGTTGCTTGAGGGGGAGGTGATGTCATGGACAAAGAAGACCATCTTGAACCTTAGATTCCATGTGAATCCTATATCTCATGATTGGTTCATAATTAAGAGAAACCAATGCTTTCATTGCGTCCGAAATTGCCAAAAACCCTAACATCGACTATCTATTTGCTAAGTTCTGATATCCGGAGTTAATGATAGTTTTGCTAATAGCATTGATGACATCATCAACTCACAACCGCCTTGGGAACTGCCCTTGAAAACCTATATATGGGGTGTTTGGACACGTTCATAATTAGTCTTGTGAATACTACTCTTGGGAGCTCAAGGAGTCGTGATCATCAAGTAAGTACTCTCCAAGTTCTAGTTCGGGTTCTTGTCTTGTTCCTTGTTCGAGTCTTGTCTAGTCTAGTTCTTGGACATCCTATATTGTCCTCTTGTAGTCTCATAGTACAAGATCCTGTCGAGTTCTTTCTTCTATCTAGTTCATCTCCCAGAAGGGAGTTCTTGTAATCCAGAGATCTTGATCCATACTTACAATCCCGGGTTGTGGGATCTCATGTATTATTTCTAGGTGAGTTATCTATACCTATTAGTCCCAGATTGTGGGACTCCTTGTATCAGTCACGTATTCTTGTATCATTTTCCGAGCATGGGTGTTCTTGTAATCAGAAGTATATTTCTAAAATCTTGTCTAGTGTAGTTTGGGAGCACAATCTAGTGCTCCCCTAACACAAAGTAGTTCCAATCACACGTTCTTGGACAATCATGGCCAAGCCTAATCAAGTGTAGTTGACCTTGCGACAAGAATAAAGACTTATTCTTCATTGTTGGTGCAATAAAACCCAAGCCCACATACTTGGTTAATTAACTTATGCTTGATTTATTGGAATATCCTATGCAAGACTTCATATGGTTAGTCTCTTGTAAAAATCCTTCATATTTTTCTTTGTAAAATTGGATTACACCCACATGGTGTTAGGGAGCTCTAAAATCACAAATCAATCAGTTGTTGAGTGATGATGAAATCTATCCTACACTTTAGGATTCACCTTTTAGGTAGACGTTTGAATTTGAATTCAAACCTTGGATCCAAACATGACTATAAAAAGAGGATCTAAAAGACCCGTGTGTATCTCGAGCTTGGGAGATCATTTTGAAGTACATTCATTGCGAAGTGAGAATACCGATCTTCTCATTTCACATTCTCTATTATAACTTAATGAGAATACCGATCTTCTCAGAGCTTGTTATCAGTTTCTAGTTGATCATTTGCCATGATTTAAAGAATTTGGGATTCAGCATATTGTTGATTATGCTTCTACAAAGTTTCATTAGATTTGCTTCTCGAGATCATGAGATATTTACATAACTTTGCTCATTGGTATGATGCATGTTGCAGCCCATGATTGTTGGGATGGAGCTATGACTTGCTAAACTTCTTTCTCTACATGTAGTCCATAACTTTTATGAAATCACTCATGATTGATGTCTTACTAAGTTAATTAGAGTTCCCCAAAAGGAATTAAGTCAAGTTTTGTTCTGCTCAGAGAATTGATCAAAGCACTGAACAAGTGTAAGAACAAAAATAGCAAGTCTTTACTTCTTGGATCAATTCCAACATATCTATTTTGATCCACCAATTAGTGAATCATCTTCCAAGATACATATATCATTATTTGTGCTCATTAGCAAGCAAAAGTGGCCCACTACAATTTCCAACCATCATTCTTAGTAGGTGTGAAGCAAGATTTAGCTACACCACTTCATCTCTTGTGACTATTCACTATCTCCTCTAACAATGGTATCAGAGCAACAACAATGGAGATGGGAGATAGATTTCCATCCTTCATTGACAAATTGGACAGGAGCAACTACTCAACATGGTCACTTAGGATGCAAGACTACCTTCAAGGGAGAAGTCTATATGGATACATCTCATGAGATGAAGAGATGCCAATCTTTAGGAGCAAGGAACAACCTACAAGGGAAGAGCAAGAAAGCTTAACTCCATGGTGTGAAAAGGATGCTCTTGCCAGATCATATTTATTGAACTCAATCTATGATTTCTTGTTATCGGATGTTAAGAACTGCAAGACCTCCCAAGAGACTTGGGAAGTACTCTCATCATATTTATTCTCAAATACAAGAGCTAGGAAGAATCAGTTATGGATGGAGTTTACAACTCTAAAGAAGCAACCAAAGCAAGGAGTGGTTGAGTATGTAACCAAGATGAAACATGTGGCTGACCAGCTTGCACACATTGGAGAGGAGATAGAAGAAGAACACATAACAAGGCAGATCATTAATGGAATCAAGGCTAAGACAAGTGGGAGTCCTTCACCATAGCAATGGACCTTTCCATGGATATGCAAATACCTAACCTCAACACCATGATGGGGCAACTCTTCACCCATGAGACAAATCTCAACAAGAATGATGAAAAGTCTAGAGGTAATCCATCTTTTTCCCTTTATATAGATAAGAACAAATCTAAGGATAAAGGTAAAGGCAAGAGGTAGAAGAATGCTTCTAGAATACAAGGAATCAAAGGAGAAGAGGATTCCATAGAAGTAGCTACGGGCAATCAAGAGGCAGATACAACAATGATGGAGGCAACTACAACCATAACTACAGTCAAAGCTATAAAAACAACAATTATCAAGGAGGCTTTAGGGGAAGAAGGGACTACAACAACTATAATGAAGTTCAAGAAGACTCATTACTCATCATGAACATGATATCCAAGCAAGGTAAAGATGATGATCATCTTTTCTACATTGATTCAGGTTGTTCCAATCATGTGGGTGGAAATGTATACACTAATGTGTGGGGTCCTAGCAAAGATGAATCCATCTCGGTTTGAAGGTACTATGTTTAATATATTGATGATTACAGTAGATAAACAATTCTTTATTTCATGAAGCATAAGGATGAGGTATTTACATGTTTCAAGAAGTACTTGGCACTAGTTGAAAATCAAACAAGAAGAATCTTTAGGAGGATCAGATCTGATGGAGGTGGTGAGTACTTTTCACATGACTAATTCATTTATACTGGATAGAGCCATAAAGAGGGAAGTAACAATAAGATACAATCCTGAATTGAATGGAGTGGCAGAGAGAAGGAACATGTTAAGTGCTAAAGCTACTAGGTCTATGTTAAATGAAAAGATGTTACCTAATTATCTATGGGCAAAGCTGTTTCCACAGCCATCCACTTGGTCAACAGGCTTCCATCCAAATCATTGGACGGTATGACACCCTATGAAGCATGGAATGGCAGGAGACCGTCATCAGACCATTGCAAAATATTTGAGTGCACTGCTTATGCACACATTCCCTCACAAATCAGAGGAAAGGTTGACCCTAAAGCTGAGAAATGTATATTTAATGGGAATGATCAGAACAAAATGGGGTATAGGATATACAATCCCACTAAAAAAGCATTTATAGTTATTAGGGATGTAGTATTTGATGAAAATAATTCATGGTTTGAAGATGACTGCACGAAAATCAACTTACCATATGATTTTTAAAAATGATTTTCCAACCCTCACTCAAGAAGATGAACACTTAGCAGAAGATATCAACTCAGAGGATGAAGAAAAAATTGACTTCAAGGCTTGGAAGTCGAGGCAAGGTCAAACTCAAGCAATTATAAGACATACCAGAGTCTTCAAATCAAGCACTAAGGAGATCACAAAGAGAAAGCAAGAAGCCCATAAGGTATGGATATGATACATCTTTAGTCACCAAGCACTTTGTGCATATCACTAAAGACTCTATGATAGAACAACCTTCTTCATTTGAAGATGCTAAGAAGAAGAAAGAATGGAGAGAAGCTATGCATGAAGAAGTGGAAGCACTTGAGGAAAATCATACTTCAGATCTATTCCCCAAGAAACAAGGCATGAAGGTAATTGGGTCCAAGTGGATAAATAAAATAAAAAAGAAATCAAATGGCTCTACAAACGGGTACAAGGCAAGGTTAGTGGCAAAAGGATTTGCCCAAAATCTTGGAGTGAACTATGAACAAACATTTTCACTTGTGGCAAAGATGCCGACAATTAGGGTTTTGGTAAGTGTTGTTGCTTCTTAAAATTGGAATTTGTATCAGTTAGATGTAAAGAATGCATTCTTAAATGGATGCATATCAGAAGAATTCAAGTTTTGAAGATGAAGATAAAACAGGTTATGTATGCAAGCTTAGGCAGGCACTCTATGGTCTCCAGCAAGCTCTTAGAGCTTGGAACCATAGGCTTGTTACTTATTTGTAGAACCAAGGCTTTGTTGCAATCAAGGCAAATTCTTCTTTATTTGTTTAAGAAGAATAAATCAGAAGTTATCTACTTATGTGTCTATGTAGATGACATCATTATTATAGGCAATGATGCTAATGGCATCAAGCAGGTCAAGGCTCAATTAATGATGCCTCTTCTTCCTGTTTCTTGTTTTTAACTTTAACATTAACTTTATTCTTATCTATATAAAGGGAAAAAGCTTAGTTACCTCTTGAGTTGTCACCATTTTTGTTGAGCTTTGTCTCATGGATGAAGAGTTTTCCCATCAAGGTGTTGAGATAAGGTATTTGCATATCCATGTAGAGGTCCATTGCTGTGGTGAAGGATGTTAGAGTATGATCAATGTCTACCCCTCATGATTGTATGCACATTTTGTAAGGCCCCCTTTATGAGGAGAAGCCAAGTGTGCATTACCCAATTGATGGGAATCCCAACTTGAATGTTGGATGAAGGTCATATTGGACCATGTAAGATATTATAAGGAAAGGGAGTTACCAGGGTCCCCAATTGTGGGGTCCGGGGCAGCGGTGAGCAGCCCCGGCTGGGGGGTCCAAGGGGGCCAGCGGGCCCCCTGGTGGGGGTCCGGGGGCAGCGCCCCCGGCGCGACGGTAAAGGGAATATTCCATGGAATATTCCGTGTCGGAGTCAGAAATCATTTATATTTGTTAGGTCGGTTCAACCAGTCTAAGCCGTGTATGGCAATTACGCGGGCGGTGGCCGCCCACGCTCTACCGCCCATGTATAGCCGTCCATGGCAGGCCACCCATGATCCTATATATACATGACTTCTGCACTACCTAAGACATTGAGTTGAGCCAGCATACCTCTACCTTGTATCTCCCTATCTAGAGTTGTCTAGATCACCATTTAAGCTCTACCTTGAGAGCGCACGGGTGGACAACGCCATCATCTTTGTACTTGCTGCTAGTAGAAAATTGTTGAGATTCTCCTATATCTGTTATCTTCTCTGCTGTTGCTCCTGTGTTATATTGCGTAACTATTGTCTTACATGGTATCAGAGCTGTAAGGTTCGAATAGCTTGAGAAGTATCATTATTTTAGCCTACTAGCAGACTAGAATATCAGTAGATTATTCGAGTGATTACATGATGGCTTCATCGTCGAACACTAGTCTTGGTGCTTCACCTAATGTTAATGCTGCACCTATTCGAATTCGTCCACCTGCATTCACTGAAGGGAAGCTGGATGGAACCAACTATACACTCTGGAAGTTCAAAATTTCTGCAATTTTGGACTCCTATGAATTACTTGACACTGTCATGGGACCGATGGGATTGGATCCAGAGCCTATACCAGTTGAAGATCCAGCAAATTCAAGATTGATGATTCAGCCAGATCCAGATCTTCTACGAGCTTGGAAGAGGCGGAATGCTGATGCATTATGTGCGATTGTCACTAGTGTAAGTGATTCTGTGCTTACTTTAGTTCAACATACTACTAAAGCACATGAGGCTTGGGGCATATTGGCTCGACAATATGAGACCAAGAACCACACTAGGATACAGAATTTAGAAAATCAGTTGGCAAATGAAAAGCATTCTGATTCTGAAAAGGCTGAAGATTTTATCAAACGGATAAAGCATCTTCAAGATCAATTGGCTGCAGTTGGTGTTGTTATAACACCAGAAGAGCTAGCTCGGAGATCTGTACGTGTTCTTCCAGCAAAGTATGATGGATTAGTAACAGCCCTTAACACTCAGGTAAGGCCAACTCCTCTTACATTTGAAGAGTTTTGTGCCATGCTTTTAGAAGAAGAGATGCGGCTGAAGAATCGGCAAAGTACAACTGATGCTGCATTCTCAGCAAATGCAAAAGGTAAAGGCTCTTCAGAGGGATCAAAGAAGAAGCCAAAGAAGAAAAAGTTCACAGGAAGTTGCTTCTATTGTGAAAAGAAAGGCCATGCCATCAAGGATTGCAGAAAGAAGCAAGCTGATGAACGGAATGGGACTGTAAAATCATCATGGAAGAACAAAGAGTCTGCAAACAACACAGAGCTGGAACTTTGGGTAGCTATTGAAGAGGTATGTTCATCTGCTCAAGCTCGTGTTGATGAGCCATGGATTTTAGATAGTGGAGCTTCTCGCCATATGACTAGTAAAAAGGATTGGTATAGTTCCCTAGTGCCTCTACGGGAATCCATCAATGTAGTGGTGGGAAACGACTCCAAGTGTCCAGCTGAAGGAACTGGAACCATCTCTTTTATCACTTCTCCAGGTGTTGAGAAAAAGTTATCCGATGTTCTCTATGTACCTACACTCAAAAGAAATTTGTTGTCAGTTTCTGCAATAACAGATCGTGGACTCGAAGTTCACTTCAATAAGAGTGGTGCGGAAATCATGGATTCATCAGGTAATGTTGTAGGTAAAGGTACACGACGGGATAACTTGTATGAGTTAAGTGCTTTAACTGCTACAGAAGATAAAGATGTAAGCAGGTTATGGCACCAACGATTTGGGCATCTCGGATTTGCAGTTTTGAAGGAGATGCAACGAACAGGGATGGTTGCTCATTTGCCTGCATTTTCAGAGTTGCAGGAACCTTGTGAAGCTTGTATGATGGGCAAGCAACAACGAAAGGCATTTCCAAGAGAGACCAGCAATCGATCTCAAGCTCCTCTAGAGTTGGTACATGCTGATCTCTGCGGTAAAATGTCTACACCTGCTTTAGGAGGATCTTTCTACTTCTTGCTGTTAGTCGACGATTATAGTAGAAAGATGTGGGTTTATTTCATTCGAGAGAAGGCTGATGCTTTTGAAAAATTTAAAGCGTGGCATAAGTATGTAGAAAGTGAATCAGGAAGGAAACTGAAGAAATTTAGAACAGATAGAGGAGGTGAAAAGGCAACAGATTTCAACAATTACTGTAAGGAGCATGGTGTGAAAAGGCAACTTACCACAGCTCATACACCTCAACAAAATGGCGTTGTTGAGCGCAGGAACAGGACAGTAGTTGAAATGGCTCGTTGTATGTTAAAGGCTCAAGACATGCCTGATTCATTCTGGGCAGAAGCAGTCAATACAGCAGTCTACATCCTCAATCGAAGCTACACAAAAGCTCTGAAGGGGATGACTCCTCAAGAAGCATATTCTGGTAAAAAGCTTTCAGTTTTGCATTTCAGAATTTTTGGTTGTTTCTGTTATGCACATATTCCTGATTCAACAAGATCAAAGTTGGATTCAAAAAGCAAAAAGTGTGTCTTCCTAGGATATAGTGAAGAGTCTAAAGCATACAGGTTATGGGATCCTGAGGCAAGGAAGATTTTTGTCAGCCGAGATGTGGTGTTTGATGAACGACCACACTTAGTAGAAGATAAAGGTAAATCTACTATCTCATCAAACGGAGAAATATCTCACCTTGTGCCTATCAAAAGACAGGTTAAAGTTGAGGAGGAGGAAACATCTGATGGAGAAATTTCCTCAATAAAAAGCCAACCAATTGTAGCTGCACAGCGTAAGCCACTACCGAAGTGGGCACAACAGCTCTTTGATGATCACAATCCACATGTAGATGCACCAGAATCATCATCGGATGGATTACGAAGATCAAAGAGAATAGAGGAGCAAAGAAGAGCCTCAGAACACATTGTTAACATGGCTCTAATGGCAGATATCATGGGTTCGATAAAGGAACCTACCACCATTGAAGAAGCCATTGATGATCCAGATTGGAGAGCGGCAATGCAGTCTGAGTATGATAGTATACTCAAAAATGATACATGGGATCTAGTCGACTTGCCGCCAAAGAAGAAGGTAATAGGTACTAAATGGATTTGGAAAGCTAAGTATAAAGCTGATGGAACATTAGAAAAGTATAAGGCACGATTAGTTGCACAGGGTTTTTCACAGATTGAAGGATTTGATGTTCAAGAAACTTTTGCACCAACAGCACGCATGACAACTATTCGGACGGTACTTGCAGTAGCTGCACAAAAGTCTTGGCCTATTTTCCAGATGGATGTCAAATCTGCATTTTTGAATGGTCACCTCAAGGAGGAGGTATATGTATCTCAACCACCAGGTTTTGAGGTGCCCAATTCAGAAAATAAAGTTTGCAGGTTGAAGAAAGCTTTGTATGGACTTAAGCAAGCTCCACGGGCTTGGTACCAACGAATTGATCATTTTTTCAAAAATATGGGTTTTGAAAGAAGTACTTCTGATGCTAACTTGTATGTAACGAAAAGGGATAGCAAGCTAGTTGTTGTCATTGTATATGTAGATGATTTGATCATTACAGGAGATCATCAGGAACTCATCAATCAAACTCGGATCAGCTTGGGCACTGAGTTTGAAATGACAGACTTAGGTCTACTCCATTTTTGTCTGGGAATTGAAGTATGGCAAAGGAAGGATGGCATTTTCATCTCACAACAAAAATATTCCAAAGAAATTCTCAAGGCATTTGGAATGATGGACTGCAAACCAACTAGCACACCTATGGAGGTAAATCATAAGCTATCTATGGATGATAACATGCCTGATGTAGATGCTAAGAAGTATAGGAAGCTCGTTGGAAGTCTTATTTTTCTGTGCAACACTAGACCAGACATTTGCTATGCTGTTGGAGTGTTAAGCAGGTTTTCCAACAAACCTAAGGAGAGTCACTGGAATGCTGGAATGCGAATTCTAAGGTACATTGCAGGAACCTTGGATTTTGGTATTTTGTATACCACAGGTGATACACTCCAAGGATATTGTGATTCAGATTGGGCTGGAGATTGTGATTCTAGAAAATCAGTTTCTGGATATTGTTTCTCACTTGGTTCAGGAATATTTTCTTGGGTAAGTAGGAAGCAACCAACTCTCGCACTCTCCTCCACTGAAGCAGAGTACAAAGCAGCTTGTTTTGCTTCTTGTGAGGCAGTCTGGTTAAGGAGAATTCTTGCAGATATAGGCTTTCCATCAAATATGCCAATTGTACTCAAGTGTGATAATCAAAGTTGTATGGCTATTGCAAAGAACCCAGTATTTCATGCTCGCACCAAGCACATAGAAGTACAGTACCATTACATTCGTGAGCTAATTGAAGATGAAATTGTGGAGCTAGAATATTGCCCAACAGAGGCAAATTGTGCTGACATATTCACTAAAGCACTTGGAAGAGAGCAGCTCAACAAGCATCTTCAACAGATGGGCATAGGACCGAGACCTACTTGATTTATCATCGGTAAACATTGAGGGGGGGTGTTAGAGTATGATCAATGTCTACCCCTCATGATTGTATGCACATTTTGTAAGGCCCCCTTTATGAGGAGAAGCCAAGTGTGCATTACCCAATTGATGGGAATCCCAACTTGAATGTTGGATGAAGGTCATATTGGACCATGTAAGATATTATAAGGAAAGGGAGTTACCAGGGTCCCCAATTGTGGGGTCCGGGGCAGCGGTGAGCAGCCCCGGCTGGGGGGTCCAAGGGGGCCAGCGGGCCCCCTGGCTGGGGGGTCCCAGGGGGCCAGCGGGCCCCCTGGTGGGGGTCCGGGGGCAGCGCCCCCGGCACGACGGTAAAGGGAATATTCCATGGAATATTCCCTGTCGGAGTCAGAAATCATTTATATTTGTTAGGTCGGTTCAACCAGTCTAAGCCGTGTATGGCAATTACGCGGGCGGTGGCCGCCCACGCTCTACCGCCCATGTATAGCCGTCCATGGCAGGCCACCCATGATCCTATATATACATGACTTCTGCACTACCTAAGACATTGAGTTGAGCCAGCATACCTCTACCTTGTATCTCCCTATCTAGAGTTGTCTAGATCACCATTTAAGCTCTACCTTGAGAGCGCACGGGTGGACAACGCCATCATCTTTGTACTTGCTGCTAGTAGAAAATTGTTGAGATTCTCCTATATCTGTTATCTTCTCTGCTGTTGCTCCTGTGTTATATTGCGTAACTATTGTCTTACAAAGGACTCCCACTTGTCATCAGCCTTAATTTCATTGATGATTTTCCTCACTATGTGCTTTTCCTCTATCTCTTCTCCAATACTTGCAACTTGGTCAGCTACACCTTTAATTTTGGTTACATAATCAACCACTCCTTGCTTTGGTTGTCTCTTAAGGGTTGCTAATTCCATCCACGACTGATCTTTCTTGGCTCTTGTGTTTGAGGAGAAGTATGATGAAAGTACTTCCCAAGTCCCTTGGGATTTCTTGCAGTTCCTAACATGTGGTAGCAAGAAATCAGAGATTGAGTTTAGTAGATATGACCTGGCAAGAGCATCCTTTTCATACCATGTGGTCAACCTTTCTTGCTTTTCCCTTGTTGGTTGATGCTTGCTCCTGAAAATTGGCATGTCTTCATCTCCTGAGATATATGGATATAAGCTTCTCCCTTGAAGGTATGCTTGCATCCTTAGTGACCATGCTAAGTAGTTGTTCGTGTCCAATTTATCAATGAAGGATGGAAATCCATCTCCCATGTTGATTATGCTTGCTTTGATACCAATGTTTGAGGAGATGGTGGATAGTCACAAGAGATGAATTGGTGTAGCTAAAACCTGCTTCATACCTACTACAAGTGATGGCTAGAGAGTGGTGTGGGCCTCTTTAGCTAGCTAATAAGCATAAATGATCACATATGTTGATTGAAAGATAATCCAATAATGGTAGGATCAAAATAGATAGGTAGGAATATGATCCAAGATCCAAAACTTGCTATTTTGGTTGATACATCTATTCAGTGTTTTGAACCATTCTCTGAGTACAACAGCATCCTGACATTTATGGGTTGTGACTGTGTGCAGATGAGTGAGTAAAGATGGATTAATATGTGACGATCGTGAGAAGCATTACTAATGAAACTTTGTAGGATTAAAATACAAAGTATGTTAGTTCTATCATGCTTTAAATAATAGGAAATCATCCACTAGTGAGAAAAAGCTCTAACAAGATCACTATCCTGATGGAGTTATGATAGAGAAATGAGAATAAGAAGTAATGATCATGTATGTATTAAATTATGTAAAAATACAATGTCATTAGCAATCAATTATTGCTCAATGAGTGAGAAGTGGGTGGGCTATGAGGTGAGCTCTTCTTGTCAATGAAAGTACATCAGAATGATCTCTAAATCTTAAGATAGATGTGGGCCTTTCATATCTTCTTCTTATAGTTATTGTTGGAGCCAAAGGATTTGTATTCAAATTCAAATCTCTACCTAAAAGTGAATGCTAGAGTATAGGACTGATTCTCACTTGACTGAACTTTTAAATGATATGAGATTTTGTGCTTCCTTACTCCTCGTGGGTATATTGCACTTTTACAAAAGTAAGTATGAAGTAGAATTACAAGAGGTTGAACATATGAAGTCTTCCAAAGGTTATGCGATTAAATTAAGCATAAGTGAGATGATCAAGTATGTAGGCTTGGGCTTAATTGCACCAACATTTTTTCTCCTCAGTAGTGTATAACTTCTTAGTTTTCGTCTTTGTCCTAGCCATGATTTGTTTAAAAGAGCTCTGAAAGGAGGATCACACATATGGATATGAGAGAACACAACGAGAAAACCAAGAATTGAGGAGATGAACAATTCAAGAAAATAGTACCATCCAAAAATCTCGGATGCTTGTAGTCGCTTGAATTGGTCATATCAAAGGATTTCCAAGCTCTAAGCTAGATTCAAGTGAGCCGTATGGGATCTCTAGAATAGACTCTCTCCTATAACTAAGTAAACAAGAAAAAAAGTTCTAAAATAGGTTTTTAATAGGAAAAGACCGATTGAACCGATTATTTCCATCCAAAAATGTTCAATTCCCCCAAATACGTGAATCGATCATATCAAACAATTCAAGATGTCAGTTTTGTTGATGTGAATTCCATATAATCTTCAACTAATCTTCCTCTCTTTTACCTAAGAAGATAGGTCTAAAACTCGTTTCTGACTACACATGATTTCAAGCGATTATGTCCATCTGAAAATCTCCAGTTCCTTTAATCGCTTGTATGGGTCGTGTCAAACGATTCTGTATCTAAGTTTCATTCCTGTGAATATTATGCAATCTTGAAGTAATATTTCTCTCTTATACCTTAGAAAACCAAGAATAGTTTTAATGTGTAACTTATGAACTGTAGCATACTATGCCATGTGTCACATGCTCATTGGTCCACATCATTTGACCATTTATAATTTCAAGGTTGGGGTCACCAGGTGTCGTATGCTCATTGGTCCATATCATTTTCCCGTTCGTTTCCTCTCTTCTCCTATAAATATTAGCTACCTTGGACTTCTCTCATTTTGTACAATCAATAAATTTCATCATCCATACTCTAACCCTTCTACCTCAAAGCGGACACACAACCGATTCAAGTGATTATGCCAATACAATCTTTGACTACCTCTATTTGCTTGCATCGGTCCACTAGTGCATAAGTAGGAAGAGCACTCACTAATATAGAGATGTAAGAGAAGAATCTGATTCTTGTTGATATATTTAGGTAGTGATGTGTGTGATCACACAAGGACCACTGGGGCACTTTTTTCCCTCCTTAGGATATTTTCCTTTGGCTTGTATATACACCTTAACCCTAATGGGTCACCTATCTTTCTACATTCTCTTGGTAATACATTCAGTATTGTGTGATGTGCTCCAAGCCTCTTCTTCTTCCTTGTGCTCTTTGCATCATGTATTGGTTGCAAAAGCACTATAGAATATTGTGCATGTTGCTCAAGGATGTCTTATTACACCTTCAAATTCTATTACTGAAGCTACTGCAGATGGCATGGAAGATGGTGATATTCTCAAGGTTCCTCTTCTTGATGTAGTTCCTACTACACCTAGTGCCGACCAACTTCCTTGGGATGGTATATATGCTAAGGCACATACATCGATAGCCTTGCCTGTTATATGTGCCATTATTACTCACGTTGCTCTTGCAAAATAAGAAAGGATGCTTGGGATACACTTACCACTTTATACCAAGCAAGGAATGATGCTCCTGTTGCTTACCTTTAAAAACAACTTGAGATTGAGGAAATGAATGAAGGCGATTCCATGGTTAGTTTTTTGACAATGGTTAGAGATTTGAAGGAGCACTTGATTTCTAGTGATGAAGTCTTTCCTCATAGTTCACTTGTGCACACTCTTGTAAATGGTCTTCTAAATTCATATCAGAGTTTTGCTTCTACTTTTTGATTGATGATAAAAGGTAATACAAATGACTTAACATTTGAGATGTTGAAAAGGTGCCCCCATTAATGTTAATGATGTATCAAAATGATAAAGTAGTATAAGTGAAATTATCGAGAGAGACTTATTTGCTGCTCCTAACATTAACAAAAAACACTTATGTGCTGAACTCTTGAGAACCTAACATTATAAAGAGGATAAGGAGACACCTAATGTTTCTAGGAGCCTATCTTGACTCTTGAACCTTAGGAAACATTTTTGACTTCCATTCACTACTTTAACTTATTTTATGGTGGTCCATGAAGTTCAAATTCGTAGCAAGGTAACCAATTATACTATGATAAAAAGTTTAGGGGAAGAACTTGAACATTTGAAAAGAGAGGGAAGTTTTTCACTTGGCAAAAATTTAGTCGTTTGTGACTCAATGTAAGCTCTACAAAGGTGCAAATTTCTCAATCAAAGTTCCGCTTTCCATGTGAAAATCGATGTAGGATGTTAGCTATAAACGATTTCTAATGAACGCAAACACAATAGATATAATAGTAGAGACACAAACGGAAAGGGATTCGAGACTAATAAAGTTGATGGCAACGGCACAGAGCAATGTCTTGCAAGGATAGCCGGGGAAGGGTGAAACAATGATAAATTAGAAAACTATCACACCTAGAAGAAAGTCTCAAGGAAACAAAAAATAAATGTAGAACTTGCATGTAAAACTTCCTCAGAGACATATCCTCCATTCCAGGCACCACTTCATACCCTACCATCAATTCCAACTCAACTCTTAGAAAGATTAGTCCAAGCAAATCCTACTTCAGAGGTCCTCGACATGATATTCACGACCTACAAAGCTTAACTTCAAGAGGGGCTAATTGTAATTGGGCTAGACGAATGTTATCCTTGAGGGGGCCTAGACTTTGAAAGGACCAAGCTTTGTGCAAAGAAGGTAGAACTAACTCATGCTATGCTTGACACAATCCGTCTTTTTAGTCGAACAAACATTGTTTACAACGAGTTACATTTCAAATGACTATTTGACAGACTAGAGCAATAAGTCACAAAACCCTAAAATTTAGAAACACTAGAGGCTCAAGATAACAGAAGTGGAAGAAAAAGATCACCTCCAAAAGAATCTTTTATTCCTAATTTTTTTGGATGATGGAATCCCTTCATCTTTAAATCAGTACCTCCAAGAGCTCTTAAGAGAAATATAAGAACAGAAATTGACCAATGAAATAACCTATCCTACTTGGAAATGATGATCTACATGATCAATTATCTCACGAGATTTTCTCTATCTATGAAGAGAAAGAAGATATGCAATCAAGTGAAGGATATTTCAATGCAATAATATTGTACGTGAAAACAATTTGAGGTGCCCTAATTTCTCAGCTATCTATGAATGCTCATTTTCTATCAAATTGCACTTGAAATATGGAGGATTCCTTGGGAATAGCATAAATTATTTGTCCCTTACAATCTGACAATGTTTCATATATTTGGCTAAATTTTAATTCAACAAAGACTTGAATGCAAGATGCCTAGAATATTTAGAACAATAATATGTGTGTCACTCTTATCTTATAATTTGGATCCATCTCAAGCTTATAAAAGCCATCTTAATTATATAGGTGTATTGAGCAATTTATCCTTTATACTTCTTGATGGTAGAACTAACTCATGCTATGTTTGACACAATCCGTCTTTTCAATCGAACAAACATTGTTAACAATGAGTTACATTTCAACTGACTATTTGAGAGACTAGAGCAATAAGTCACAAAACCCTAAACTTTAGAAACACTAGAGGCTCAAGATAAAGGAAGTGGAAGAAAAATATCACCTCCAAAACAATCTTTTATTCCTAATTTTTATTGGATGATGGAATCCCTTCATCCATGAATCAGTACCTCCAAGAGCTCTTAAGAGAATTACAAGAGCAAAAATTGACCAATGAAATAATGTATCCTACTCAAATTCCCAAAAACAATGATCTCCATGATCAATTACCTCACGAGATTTCCTCTATCAATGAAGAGAAAGAAGACATGCAATCAAGTGAAGGATATTTCAATGGAATAATATTGTACTTGAAAACAATTTGAGGTGCCCTAATCTCTCATCTCTCTATGAATGATCATTTTCTATCAAATTGAACTCGAAATGTGGAGGATTCCTTGTGAATAGCATAATTTATTTGTCCCTTACAACCTGATAACGTCTCATATATTTGGCTAAATTTTAATTCAACAAAGACCTGAATGCAAGATGCGTAGAATATTTAGAACAATAATATGTCGGTCACTCTTATCTTATAATTTGGACCCATCTCAAGCTTATAACAACCATGTTAATTATATAGATGTATTGAGAAATTTATCCTTTATACTTCTTGATCATCCTTCTTCAACTTATATCAGTAATCTAAAAATATTCTCGTGTTTCACTCTTAATTCTTTTATAATCTATTTTTCTTTAATTATCTAATTCTACATGTTTTGTACCTCGAAGTCATACATATCTATTTATCTATAATGTTCATTACTTGGTGATTCCTACATTGACTTACACACACACACACACATACATATATATATATATATATATATATATATATATATATATATATATATATATATATATATATATATATATATATATATATATATATATATATATATATATATATAAGTGATAAATAATTCCAAATCTTTGTCTTGAAAATCTTCCATCTTCCTCATCAAATGATCATCATCTCTTGAATGTTGATGATTTTGATGTGCATTTAAGCATTCATTTGCTCATGATTGAGGGCCATCAAAATTTCTATGTCTATTTGCACACATTTTAGAGCATATTGATCCTCCATGCGATGAAGAAATTGTAATCATGTGTAAACAATAATATTTAGCTCCTCAAAATATATAAGAGAAGAACATGCATCCTTATAATCAAATAGAGAGAGGGAGAGAAAGATAAAGATAGAAGGCGATTGAGAGAGAAAAGAGGAATATGGAGAGGGAGAGAGAGAGAGAGAGAGAGAGAGAGAGAGAGAGAGAGAGAGAGAGAGAGAGAGAGAGAGAGAATAGAGAGAGAGGGGCAGAGAGAGACAGAGGGATAGAGAGAACGAGAACGATACACAAAAGCGAGAAAGGATAAGATAGAAAGAGAGGGAGAGAGAAGAGGAATATTGAGCGAGAGAGAGAGGGAGACAAAGGGATAGAGAGAATGGGAAGGGTACACAAAAGGGAGAAAGGATCAGATAGAAAGGGAGAGGGATAGAGAGAGTGCTAGAAAGAGAAAAAGAGGGAAGATGGTTGGAGATAAGAGAGAGGAAGAAGAGAAGGAAGTTTAAATGAACAAGTTTCTTCCTTTTTCGAAAACCTTCAGTAAGTCAAAAAGAAACAATTTTTCTTGCAAGTATTAACTTGTGCTTTGACGATTTTAATCATTGCAAACATGTTGAAAAGGTGGCACCATGAATGTTAATGCTGGATCAAAAACGATACTGTAGTATTTCTTTTTTTTTTAGGGTACGCCTAGAAGAAAGTCTCAAGGAAACGAAAAAAAATGTAGAACTTGCATATAAGACTTCCTTTGAGACATATCCGCCATTGAACACACCACTTCATACCCTACCATCCATTCCAACTAAACCTCGAGAAAGATTAGTCCTAGCAAATCCTACTTTAGAGATCCTGGACATGATGTTCATGCCCTACAAGGATCAACTTCAAGAGCGGCCAGATATAATTGAGCTTGCCCTAATATCTCATTTGTCTATGAATGATCATTTTCTATCGAATTGCACTAGAAATGTGGACGACTCCTTGTGAATAGCATAATTTATTTGGCCCTTACAACCTGATAATGTCTCATATATTTGGGTAAATTTTAATTCAACGAAGACTTGAATGCAAGATGCCTAGAATATTTAGAACAATAATATGTCAATCACTCTTATCTTATAATTTGCATCCATCTCAAGCTTATAGCAGCCATGTTAATTACATAGGTGTACTGAGCAATTCATCCTTTACATAGGTGTACTGAGCAATTCATCCTTTATACTTCTTGATCATGTTTCTACTGCCTATATTAGTAACCTAAAAAAATTCTCATCTTCACTCTTAATTCTTTGATAATCTATATTTCTGTAATTTACTAATCTACGTCAAATGATCATCATCTCTTGAATGTTGATGTTTTTGATGTGCATTTAAGGATTCATTTGCTCATGATTGAGAGCCATCAAAATTTCTATGTCTATTTGCACACATGTTAGAGCATCTTGATCCTCCATGTGATGAAGGAATCATAATCATGTGTAGACAATAATATTTAGCTCCTCCAAATATATAAGAGAAGAACATGCATCCTTATAATCAAAGAGAGAGTGAGAGATTGAGAGAGAGAGAGAGAGAGATTAAGATAAAGATAGAGGGCCATTGAGATCGAGAAAAGAGGGGGAGAGCGAATAGAGAGAGAGAGAGAGGGAGAGAGAGAGACAGAGGGATAGAGAGAACGGGAAGGGTACACAAAAGCGAGAAAGGATAAGATAGAAAGAGAGGGAGAGAGAAGAGGAATATTGAGAGAGAGAGAGAGAGAGAGACAGAGGGATAGAGAGAATGGGAAGGGTACACAAAAGGGAGAAAGGATCAGATAGAAGGAGAGGGGGACAGAGAGAGTGCTAGAGAGAGAAAAAGAGGGAAGATGGTTGGAGATAAGAGAGGGGAAGAAGAGAAGGAAGTTTAAATGAACGCTTTTCTTCCTTTTTCAAAAACCTTTAGTGAGTCAAAAAGAAATAATTTCTCTTGCAAGTTAAGTTATGCTTTGATGATTTTAATCATTGCAAACATGTTGAAAAGGTGGCGCCATGAATGTTAATGCTGGATCGAAAACGATAATGCAAGATTTTTTTTTTTGAGGGTACAAGGAAAGTTGAAATGACAATGAAATTGAAATGTCCAGCCGGGCAGGAATCGAACCCAGGCAATTTGCTTTTTTGATTTTTTGGTCTGAACCCTTTGTAGACTAGTATGATGTTCTTTCTCTATTCTATGCCTTCATGTCCCCCCTAGTTATCCTTCCATTGGATTTGCAGAATTGTTTGTACCTTCTATAGTGGGGGAGCTTGCCCGCTGTACTTACACACATTTCATCATTTATTTCAAATTTCCTATTTTCTCAACAAGAAAAAGAAGAATAAAAGTAGTATCTCAAGATATTTCAAGATAACTTCAAGATCAAAGAAATAGAAGATATGAACTAAGTAACTTCCAAGATCTTCTTGAAACACTTCAAGATAAAGTGTTGCTAATTCGGAAGTATTTCATAAATTTCTGAAAATGTTGGACTTTGACTTGAGTTGATCTTTTCAACCAAGGATTTGGTTGACTACGTCAAGCACCAAGTTCCTAGTGTAACTTGGTAAATTCACTCTTTTGAGTCAAAGAATTGCATTCCCAGTAAGGAGTCAGAAAGACTGAATATGAGCTAAACTTAGTCTCAAGTGAAGTATTATTTGAGTACAAAACTCATCAATAAAACCTGAGTGGGTTGACACACTGATGTTAGTTACCACACTAGTATCTTGTGATTGGATGATGTTTTGGATTTGCTTTGAATCTTTTTGACAATCCAGCTTATTTCTCTTAAAGATAGAAAAAATGCTTCAATACCCTGTTGAGACAGATCTCTGAGAAGTTAAACTACTGAGTCATCTAGACTTTGACTCATAGCAAGTTTACGTAATTCCAAAGTTTGAATTGTTAGAACAGAGTTTTAGTTCTTTCTTTTTGGTTTCCAAATCTTTTGGATTTGACTCAGATATGGTATCTGATTCTTTTCATCAAAGTCAAGGTTTAGATGGATAGAACCAGGTAACTAAATTTAACATCCTAGATAGATATTCTGAAGATGAATTTTTTCAATCTTTAAAAGATAATAAGTCTAAGTGGACTTATTTATTTGAGTTTGCTTCAAGTGATAGCATAAATGATTTCCTAGAGTCCAGTATACTCTAGAATAGAGAAGATAGGAATTCTCATTAGATTGACAATTCTCAAGAACCTTTAGTTAAAGTCTTTGAGAAAAGTTTCCTAAGTTGGACAATTTTCATTTTGAATTTGAATTGGACAAGTTATAGTATGGTTGACTCAAAGAAAATGGTAAAATCTCTCCTACACTTTACATAGGATTTTTAAACTCATCACGACATAGTAGTCCTTTAATCAGGTGATAAATTCAAGTAACTATTGGATAGGAGTAAACCATTGTACAAACATCCAAGTTAGATGTTTGGGACAACCAAAACTTCAAGTTCTCTAAACAAAATTCAAGTGAATCAAAAGTTCTCAAAGTCTTGTAAGAGATAATAATCTCACTTTTGTTACTAAGTCCATGCACCAACCATGCCCAGAAATGGACTAGTAATTTGAATCCACCTAGTTCGCATGTTTGTGCCCAGATCACACCTAGTAAAAAATTGTAATCTAGCGAGGGATGATTTTTAGATCCACTCTTATTATTCATTCACTATTTTGTACTTTGGCTAGTGTATCAAAGTGCAAAGCAAGATAGTGTTTTGAATCATTTGGGTAGGGATGCCACCACAAAGATAAGACATGTTCTTCCAGTTCTAGAACATGATCATGTTCTTTCAGTTTTAGAACATGAGGCTTGGGGATGGCCTACATTATGTATATAGCTCTATTTTCAAGGAGGAAAATATTTTCCAAAGGGGGAAAGAATGTAATAAAGTAAGTCTATGATCTAAGGATCCAACCATTTTAGACACATCTAAAATCAGACACCGTTTGGTCACCCATGTGTATGACCAAAGATCTCGAGTTTAGACTTACTAGGAGGTCATTTACTCTTGTAACCAATTGATCCACTTAGCCTAGTGGTTAGGTCTTAAGGATATCAAGGAGGAGTTCTTGTGTTCAACCCCCATGGGGCACATGGGGAGAGTGTTTTGCCCAAAGAGCTCTAGAACCTTCCAGAAGTATCCACTTGAGTTAACTCTAGCTAACTGGAACACTTGGCGCACATGCAGTTACATGGCTGACACATGGATGGTTAGTATCCACCTACCCAAGGAGGCAGTCCCCTAGAGAGATCTATATATAGAGGCATTTGGTTGTGAGGAGAGTCATCTCTCTAGCACATGATGGTCCTAATCTTGTAGTTTTCTGAATTCAAAGTTAGCAAACAATCCTTTTTTGGTGTTTTTTGCCCTAATGACGTGTTTTCTCCATGCAATGATTGACTCCATTCAATAATTTCTTTCCATCTTCCCAATGGAACCTACAAAGTTAGTAAACATATGCATTTAATTTGATTTAAAGATACCTTAGGTTGAGGTTATAATTCAAACTTTGAACTCTATTGCAAGCTTTAGCTTTGAATCACAATGATAGCATGCACAAACTTCTTCTTCTTTGCGACCTTCATGACTATCATACATCTAATAAAAATGTGACTATAACATCTACACATGAGAGAGGATGATGAATTTTCTTCCCAAGCTTCTTACTGCATAGATTTTCGAATTGAAATTTATCTGTAAATTGTTGATATATTTAGGTAATGATGTGTGTGAACACACTAGGACCACCGGGGAACTTTTTTCCCTCTTTAAGAGGTTTTTTTCCTCGGCTTGTATATATGCCTATTGCCCTAATGGGCTACTTATCTTTGTATATTCTCTAGTAATGCATTTAGTATTATGTGCTGTGCTCCAAGCTTCTTCTTCTTCCTTGTGCTATTCGCTTACTTTTGTAGACATCAAACTCCAACAATTGGTATCAGAGCAGGTCGCGGCTTCATCTAGGGCATCGTAGACACTCCTCCGGTTGCAATCTCAGAATCACATGAATTTTGGTGAGCATATCAAGGTGTTTCAGAGATCAAAACTGCTTTGTTCTATGGTGCCAAAATTGCGATCTGAGCTCGTTTCGACCTCTGAACGCACTATCATAGTGCTTGTGCAGGCTGTTTTGTCTTTTTTTGCCAAAGATATATACAAATTTTGGTTCACCAGTATAAGCATCTTAAAGTCTGCTATAGGTCTAGCAGAATTCATCAGAGCAATTGTGTTCAACTTTTTGAGATATAGTCAATTTTTTGCATCTAGGTATTTTAGTCACTGGCCATGGCTGAAAGCAGTGATGTATTTTGTATGTTGGCTATTGTGAATAAGTTGGATGATACCAACTACCCATTGTAAGCTTATATGATGTGACATGTATTGGTTGCAAAAGGACTATGGAACATTATGCAAGGTGTTCAAAAATGTCTTATCACATCTCAACTATTATCATTGCAAGTACTGAAGCTGATGCGGATGGTGTTGAGGATGATGATATTCTGCATATTCTTGTTCGTGTTGCGGTTTTTACTGCACTACTACAGAGCAGATTCGTTGGGATGGCAGAGATGCTCACGCACATGCATTGATAGCTTTGTCTATCAAACGTCCCATTATTCCTCACATTCGCTCTTGCAAAATAGCTAAGGATGCTTGGGATACACTTACAAATTTGTACCAAGCTATGAATGAAGCTCGTGTTGCTTACCTCCAAAAACAGTTGGAGAGTGAGCACATGAATGAAGGTGATTCTATGGACAGTTTTCTAACAAAGATCAAAGACTTGAAGGAATAGTTGATTTTTGTTGATGAGGTTATACGAGATAGCTCACTTATGCAGACCGTTCTGAATGGTCTTCTTGATTCATATCAGAGTTTTGCTTCTACTCTTCATTTAATGATGAAACACAATCCAAATACCTTGTCAATTGAGGAGTTAGTCTTTGTTCTGTTGCAAGAAGATCAGACTAGGTAGAACACGTCCATTATGTTTGTTGCAGATCAAGCTTTCTTGGCTAGTTAGAAGGAAAAAGGAAAATGGAGCTCTTCACTTAGTACTAATTCCGCACAATCCAAGATGGAAGAAAAAGATGAAAAGAAACCAGAAAAGGAGAATTTGTTTTGCAATTACTGTAAAGGAAATGATCATATCATAAAGAACTGTCCAAAACTGGCTGCTAAAGAGGCAAAGAAGAAAGAGGCTGGAATGGTTGTTCAAGAGGCCTCTATACCAAAAACAGAGTCTACTAATCTTGTGCGGGAAGAAGAATGGGCGTTTACGAATGTTCAATTTTGACCCATCTTCTCATGAGTAGTGCATGTCTGCAGTAGTCTTAGATGTTTGGCACTTTGATAGTGGGGAAACCACACAGATGACCTCGCAGCGTAGTTGCTTCACTTCACTTGAGCGTGCCCCTACAAGGAATGCTATCACATGTGCCAACAACTCCTCTTATCCTATCATGGGAGTTGGTAAGATCATTTTGACTACTCCTAATGGTAGTTCTTTCACTTTGTCAGATGCTTTATTTGTGCCAGTGATCAAGAAGAATGGGTTATCAGTTTCAGCTTTAGCCAAGATCGGCTTGGTTATGAAATTTGTTGATGACAGGTGTACAATTCATGATCTGTCAAATGGCAATGTGATTATTGCTTCTGGCATTTTATGTTGTGGGTTGTATAAGCTCATAGACTATGAAAGATCTGTGAATGATTCAGCATGTGCAGTACATGATTCTCAGGCTATGGCAGATGCAAAGCTTTGGCATGCACGCTTTGGTCATCTGAATTTTGCTCGTTTCCTATACTTGTAGAAATCTGAAATGGTGTCCTCTTTGCCCAAACTTGAGGCACCCGGTAAACATGTATGTGAAGGCTATATTTTGGGCAAAATGCAGCGTTCGTAATTTCCAAAAGATGTTTCAGTTCGTGCTTATCAGAAATTGCAACTTGTACATAGTGATGTTTATGGTCCTATGCAGACACCTTCTTTTGGAAATTATCTTTACTTCTTGACCTTTATCAATGATTTTTCCATGCATGCATGGGTATATCCATTGAAGGCGAAGTTAGAAGTGTTCATGTGCTTCAAACAGTTTTTGGTTTTGGCTGAAAATCTATCAGCATATAAAATGGGCACCCTCCGTTTTGATCGAGGGGGGGAATATATTTCTTCTGATTTAAATGCATTTCTGGTTGAACGTGGGATAAAAAAAGAGTGTACATTGCCGTATACACCTCAATAAAATGGAGTTGCTGAACAAAAAAAGAGGTCACTCATGGATATGGCGAGGTGTATGGTCAAGAGTCAGGCTTTACCACATAGTTTCTAGCTTGAGGCTGTCATGTATACAACATATGTACTTAACAGGTGTCCCACTAAAGCACTCTAGTCTATCACTCCATATGAGGCTTGGCATGATCACAAGCCATCTGTTGCTCATCTCCATGTTTTTGTTTGTTTGTCATATGCATCAGTGCCTGAACAACATCGCAAAAAATTGGGTACAGTTCCGAAAGTAAAGGCTATCGTCTGAATCATCCACAAGCTAAATGCACTTTGGTTAGCCGTGATGTTGTTTTTGTGGAAGATGCTATTCAGCCATTGCTTTCATGTACTAAGGAGACATCTGTTAGCTCCAAAGACATGTATGATACTTTGCTCCCTCTTTTTACAGGTGGACAATCTAGTGCTGGTCCTAATGAGGCAACTTCTCAACCTTTGTAGGTTTCATGTGCTGATGTAGATCATCCCATTTCTGATGCATGTTTACATGATCCAGTTGTTGATGAGAGAGCTGATATTGAGGAGGCAAAAACTATGCCTAAATGGCTGGTGCAGACTTTGCGTGATGGCAAATTAGATGCACCTCTGTCATATCATACTTGATTAGGCTCTCATAGTGCCTCTTTTGCATCAGATTGCTATGCTACGGCTGCATCTAGTCTGTGTGATGAGATGCTATGATAAAGAAGGATACTTTATCTTTATGTGACACCTCCTAGCAAGAAGGCCATTTGGACTAAGTGGGTATACAAGCTGAAGTGTGAGCTTGGTGGTATAGTTGACAGGTATAAGGCTAGGCTTGTTGCAAAGGGTTATGTGCAAGAAAGAGGCATTGATTTTGATGAGACCTTTGCACCTACTTGTCGAATGACTATTGTTCGTAGCATATGTGCACTTGTAGCTCATCATGGTTGGAATGTACATCAGTTGGATATCAAAACAACATTTCTGAATGGTAACTTGCATGAAGAAGTTTTTTTGTTACCCCGTGGCTTTGTGCGGAAAGGGCATGAGAACCAGGTGTGCAGGTTAAAGAAGGCATTATATGGCATAAAGCAAGCACCACATGTTTGGTATGAAAAGATACATGCCTATCTGATTGCATAAGGTTTTGAGAACAGTCCAACTGAAAGCACCTTATATGGTAAGCATGCTAATGATGTATTTCTGATCATTGTGGTTTATGTTGATGACATGCTGCTCAGTGGTCCTCATGAGAGGCATATTGCTGATTTAAGGCTGATTTACATGCCTCATTTGAGATGCCTGATTTGGGGCATTTGCATCACTATTTGGGCATTGAGTTGATACATAGTGATGGTGGAATGAATTTGTGTCAAATGAGATATATTGACACATTATTGCAGTGTTTTGGCCTTGAAGATTGTAAGCCTATTGCGGCTCCTATGGAGACAGGTTTTTGATTGAGACTTCAAGATGCTGGAGATGCATTTGATGTTTTTCTCTATCAACAAGTTGTTGGATGCTTGATTTACTTATGCATTACTCGGCCAGATATTCAGTTTGTTGTCTCAGTACAGATGAGAAGGTTTATGCATTGCCCAGGTGTCAAGCATTGGTAGGCGGTTAAGCACATCTTTCGCTACTTGAGTGGTACTCAGCTACTTGGGTTGTTTTATCCGAAAGGGGGATCACTACCGCTAGATTTGCATGCTTTTTCTCACTCTAACAGGGATGGTTGCTATGACACTCGGGTGTCCACTAGTGGCTTTCACTTCATGCTTGGAAGCTCATGTATATCTTGGTTGAGCAAGAAGCAGCCTACTCTAGCCACTTCTAGTTGTGAGGCTGAGTATAGGGCAACTTTCACAACTGTTGTTGAGTGTGTGTGGCTCAGATGCCTTATGGCTGATTTGGGTGTTGGTCAGTCTTTTGCCACCCCCATCTTCAATTACAATCAGAGCGCATTGGTAGTCTGCTAATCTTGTGCAGGAAGAAGAATGGGCATTTACAATTGTTTGCAATTTTGACCTATCTTCTCATGAGTAGTGCATGTCTGCAATAGACTTAGATGTTGGGTAGTTTGATGGTAGGGAAACCACACATATCACCTCGCAGCGTAGTTTCTTCACTTCACTCGAGCGTGCCCCTACAAGGAATACTATCACATGTGCCAACAACTCCTCTTATCCTATCATGGGAGTTGGTAAGATCATTTTGACTACTCCTAATGGTAGTTCTTTCACTTTGTCAGATGCTTTATTTGTGCCAGTGATCAAGAAGAATGTGTTATCAGTTTCAGCTTTAGCCAAGATCCGCTTGGTTGTGAAATTTGTTGATGACAGATGTATAGTTCATAATCTGTCAAATGGCAATGTTATTATTGCTTCTGGCATTTTATGTCGTGGTCTGTATAAGCTCATAGACTATGAAAGATCTGTGAATGATTCAGCATGTGCAATACATGATTCTCAGGCTATGGCAGATGCAAAGCTTTGGCATGCACGCTTTGGTCATCTAAATTTTACTCGTTTGCTACGCCTGTAGAAATCTGAAATGGTGTCCTCTTTGCCCAAACTTGAGGCACGCGGTAAACATGTATGTGAAGGCTGTATTTTGGGCAAAATGCACCGTTCCTCATTTCCAAAAGATGTTTTAGTTCACGCTACTCAGAAATTGCAACTTGTACATAGTGATGTTTGTGGTCCTATGCAGACACCTTCTCGTGGAAATTTTCTTTACTGACCTTTATAGATGATTTTTCCATGCATGCATGCGTATATCCATTGACGGCAAAGTCAGAAGTGTTCATGTGCTTCAAACAGTTTTTGGTTTTGGCTGAAAATCTATCAGCATGTAAAACGGGCACCCTCCGTTTTGATTGAGGGGGGAATATATATCTTCTTCTTTTAATGCATTTCTGGTTGAACGTGGGATAAAACACGAGTGTACACTGCTGTATACACCTCAATAAAATGGAGTTGCTAAACAGAAAAAAAGGTCACTCATGGATATGGGGAGGTGTATGGTCAAGAGTCAAGCTTTACCACATAGTTTCTAGCTTGAGGCTGTCATGTATACAACATATGTACTTAACAAGTGTCCCACTAAAGCACTCTAGTCTATCACTCCATATGAGGCTTGGCATGATCACAAGCCATCTGTTGCTCATCTGTATGTTTTTGGTTGTCTGGAATATGCATTAGTGCCTAAACAACATTGCAAAAAATTAGATGGTAAAGTAGTAAAATGTATTTTTGTTGGGTATAGTTCCGAAAGTAAAGGCTATCGTCTGAATCATCCACAAACAAAATGTATTTTGGTTAGACGTGATGTTGTTTTTGTGGAAGATGCTATTCAGCCATTGCTTTCATGTACTAAGGAGACATCTGTTAGCTCCAAAGACATGTATGATACTTTGCTCCCTCTTTTTACAGGTAGAAAGTCTAGTGTTGGTCCTAATGAGGGAACTTCTCAACCTTTGCAGGTTTCATGTGATGATGCAGATCATCCCATTTCTGATGCATATTTACATGATGCACTTGTTGATGAGAGAGCTGATACAAAGGAGCCAAAAAAAACGTCAAAATGGCTGGTGCAAAATTTGCGTGATGGCAAATGAGATGCACCTCTATCATATCATACTCGATTAGGCTCTCATAGTGCCTCTTTTGCATCAGATTGCTATGCTATGGCTGCATCTAGTGTGATGAGAATCAGCCTGTTTCATTTGATGAAGCACAAACTTCAGAAAAACTGGATGGCTACTATGCAATCTGAATATGATGCTATAATAAAGAATGATACTTTATCTTTATGTGACTTGCCTCCTAGCAAGAAGGCCATTTGGACTAAGTGGGTATACAAGCTAAAGCGTAAGCCTGATGGTACAGTTGATAGGTATAAGGCTAGGCTTGTTGCAAAGGGTTATGCGCAAGAAAGAGGCATTGATTTTGATGAGACCTTTGCACCTACTTGCCGAATGACTATTTTTCGTAGCATATGTGCACTTGTAGCTCATCATGGTTGGAATGTACATCATTTGGATATCAAAACAACATTTTTGAATGGTGACTTGCATGAAGAAGTTTTTTTCTAGCCCCATGGCTTTGTGCAGAAAGGGCATGAGAACGAGGTGTGCAGGTTAAAGAAGGCATTATATGGCATAAAGCAAGCACCACATGTTTGGTATGAAAAGATACATGCCTATCTGATTGCACATGGTTTTGAGAACAGTCCAATTGAAAGCACCTTATATGTTAAGCGTGCTAATGATGTACTTCTTATCGCTGTGGCTTATGTTGATGAGATGCTGCTCACTGGTCCTCATGAGAGGCATATTGCTGATTTTAAGGCTGATTTACATGCCTCATTTCAGATGCTTGATTTGGGGCATTTGCATCACTATTTTCGCATTGAGTTTATACATGGTGATGGTGGAATGACTTTGTGTCAAATGAGATATATTGACACATTATTGTAGTGTTTTGGCCTTGAAGACTGTAAGCCTATTGAAACTCCTATGGAGACAGGTTTACGATTGAGACTTCAAGATGTTGGACATGCATTTGATGTTGTTCTCTATCAGAAAGATGTTGGATGCTTGATTTACTTATGCATTAGTGGGCCAGATATTCAGTTTGCTATCTCACAGATGAGCAGGTTTATGCATTGCCCAGGTGTCAAGCATTGGCACGCGGTTAAGCACATCTTTTGCTACTAGAGTGGTACTTGGCTACTTGGGTTGCTTTATCCCAAAGGAGGATCACTACCGCTAGATTTGCATGCTTTTTCTGACTCTAAGAGGGATGGTTGCTATGACACTCGGGTGTCCACTAGTGGCTTTCACTTCATGCTTGGAAGCTCATGTATATCTTGGTTGAGCAAGAGGCACCCTACTGTGGCCACTTCCAATTGTGAGGCTGAGTATAGGGAAGCTTTCAGAGCTTCTGTTGAGTGTGTGTGGCTCAGATGCCTTATGGCTGATTTGGGTGTTGGTCAGTCTTTTGCCACCACCATCTTCACTGAAAATCAGAGTGCATTGGTAGTTGCAAGGAACCTTGTGTTCCATCCTCGCACTAAGCACATTGAGATGCATTATCATTATGTCAGGGAGAGGTTGTCTACTGGGGAGATCAACTTGGCATATGTGCGCACACAGGAAAACATTGCAAACCTATTCACGAAGGCTCAGCCTAGGAAGAAATTTGAAGCTTTCTGCAAAGCTTTGGGCTTATTTACTTTTGTGGATTGATTCCAGAGAGCTTGGCACTTCCTTATAATATACTATGTGTATGTGTTGTAATCAACTTAATGAAAATCAGCACGAAGTGGATCTATATATGGTTATAGAGAGTCTTTGTCAAAACATTTTCTTGTATGCAGTAATCAAGATGAAACCTAGTACCTTCTCCTCCCCATGGATTTGACTTCTGCCAACGGGATAAACTTAATCCCTGTATGTTATTCTAGAAGTGCATGGTGTTAGCTTGTCTTTACCCTTCTTCAAGCTACTTTATAGCGAGTGTACTCACTTTGTTAGGTATCAAGCCTTCCAACATACGCATAACCTACATAAGTATGCCATCGAAAACTCCACAAAAGGCTAGAAAGACTTGTCATTTGTGTTCCTCCATTGGTGATGAATAAAGGTTGATGATCATATTCTCATTAGTTTTCTTTCTAGTTCTAGGAAGTTCAATATTCAACCTACTCTTCTATGAAGCTTGAAATTTGAGACACCAGGTGCAGAGACCCAAGGGATCCACTTTATTCCCCACATTGTCATGCTAGCATCAAGATGATTTTAAGCCTTTGGACATTTGAAGTTGTATTCAAAGCCCACTATCTTTACAACTACACCAATGCAACTTACAATTAAGATATATTCCGTTGTTGGTTAGAATGAAAAATAGGATCTGTCAACAATAAATATGATGACTTATATGTTTTGTTGTGTTATTAAAGCAAATAGGGAACAAGATTATGTAATTCAGGGTTGTTCCCAGGAATAGAGATTGGAGAGTTCAATTTACAAAGTGACGATCGTGGAGAATCCTAGGAGTTCCTAATCAATTAACAAAGGTGGACTCGATGTCAAAAATAAGAAATAGAAGATGTCTCATTTAGAGCACCATGAATGGTGGAATAGAGGCTACACAAGAGCTTAGTAATATGTAAAACTTCATTTTACTAATGCTCTGATACAAAGCATAGGCATCATCATGGTCATAGCATCTTTCTAGGTAGTTGATGCACACGAAAAGCATCCTCCAAACTCTACTAGCTAGAACTAGATTGAGGAAGGCCTCTAACACAAAGAGGAGGTGGCAAGCTAGTTGTACCTAGTTTAGTGCATCCCCATGGTTAATTAGAATTAGGACAGAGTTTCACTTGGGACATGCAAGTTCCGTTGCTCTCACCCTTTCCATCTTTTTCCAATCTTCTCCTTGAAAATCCATATAGTATCTTCTAGCTGCGGGCTACACATGAAAAGCGTTCTGCAACCTGTGCCTGCTAGAGCTAGATCGCTCCTGCACAAGGAGATGGTAGGTTAGCTAGCTGCCTTTTGGCTTGGGACAGACTATTACCAAGAGAATGTACAAAGATAAGTGACCCGTTAGGGTTAATGGTGTATATACAAGCCGGGGGGAAAAATCCTAAAGAGGGAAAAAAGTGCCCTAGTGGTCCTTGTGTGATCACACACATCACTACGTGAATATACCAACAAGAATCGGATTCTTCTTTTGCATCTCTAAATTAGTGAGTGCTCGTCCTACTTATGCAGTAGATGTGGATTGATGCAAGCGAATAGAGGTAGTCAAAGATTGTCAAATTGGCATAATCACTTGAATTGGTTGTGTATCCGCTTTGAGATAGAAGGGCTAGAGTATGGATGTCAAACTTTATTGAACGTACAAAATGAGAGTGGTCCAAGGTAGATAATATTTACAGGATATGAGAGGAAAGCAACACTCAAATAATATGGACCAATGAGCATGCATTGTTGAGATATCATGCTCAACATGTGATGATCCAGGATGACAGGTACCAGTTTTTCGTTTCTCTGACATGTATAGTGGTCACACCGGTGTCGGGAAGATTTGCATCTTCCAGTTGATAACCAGAGGAAATAAAAGCAACTTAATTGGTGAATTCTAAACCTCTTTTTCACTGTTGATCAATTGTTCTGGATTGAATTAACTACTTTTGAAGTGTTTGCAGGTACAAGAAATGATGAAGAATATGTGTTCATATTAGGGTTACCCTAATTACTCATTTAATGAGTGTTTTAAATTGATACATATAAGACAGATGAGTATATACCCCTAGGGTTTCATAAGTTTATATAAGTTAAGTCAGTAGGATTAATCCAAAGGATCTTAAATGATTCCATTGGGTTAATGTTAAGGGTTTAGATGATTTATCATGGGTTAGAGATAGGGTTTTAAAGGGTTTTCATGAGTTTCTGATGGGTTTAAGTAGGTTTTCTAGGGTTTTAGAATGTTTTAAAGGTTAAAACAATTAATATTTAATGAAATTAATCTATATCTAAACATTGGTTCATTAACAAAAATTAAAATATGATTTAATTAATTATTTAATCATGTATGTGCAATTAAATCCTAAGGTTTGATTTAATTAAAACTTAAACTAAGGTTCATTTAAATGATTTATTTAATTAAGAAAATTAAGGTAATAGAATAAAAATAATAATTGAAGTGGATAATTAATGAGCGGTGTATGTGAGTGCTGTTTAAAGTGTGGTGTGGGTTAAGTGTGTAACTAAAGTGGTTAAAGTGAATAGTTTCAAAGTGTGGTAGTTGTGAGTGCAAGTTCAAAGAGTGGTAGAAAAAAAATATGCATTTAAAGTGTAAAAAAGGTGTGTACAAAGAGTGGTGAGTGTGAGGGTAATTAAAAGAGAGGTTGTGTGAGAAAAGTTAATTAAAGTGTGGTGAATGTTAATGGGGAAAAGTGAGGATGAGGAAATAAAGTAAAATCAAAGGAATGGTTTACAAATGAGTTGTGTGTGTATATATATGAGTATGCTGTGCTAGTTTCTTCTAATGTTTCTTGCAGGTACTCATTCTCCTTTGTCTTCTTTTCATCTATTCCTTGGTCATTTTCATTATGCTTAGTTTAGCTAGTTATCTATTCCGGTGGAGAGAAAACGATGTAGGCGTTGCTATTAACTCTGCAGTAGTATAGAGAGAGAGTCTGTTGAGCGTTATGTGCCTTTTACAGGTCTGTGTGCTGTCCCTTCAATGGCAGATTTGCGACGTGGATGGCCATATCGTGATTCTTCTATGCTTCATCACTATACTATACTCTCAACTTCTGATGGTTTAATCTCTGGCATTCATCACTGGCAGAGATTAAATTCTCCTTCCCTGGGTAATGTGTGTGTGTATATGTGATGTGTATGTGTGATGTATGTGTGTGAAGTATATATGTGATGTGTATGTGTTATGTGTGATGTGTGTATGTGTGTATGTGATGTGATGTATGTGTGTGAAGTGTGTGTATGTGATGTATGTGTGTGTGTGTGATGTGTGTGTGTGTGATGTGTGTGTGTGTATGTTATGTGTGTATGTGATGGGTAATGTGTGTGTGTATGTTATGTGTGTATGTGATGTGTATGTGTGTGTGTGATGTGTGTATGTGATGTATGTGTGTGTGTGTGAAGTGTATATGTGTGTGTGTATGTGATGTGCACGTGTGTGTGTGTATGTGATGTGTGTTATGTGTATGTGCGTGTATGTGTGTATGATGTGACGTGTGTGTGTGTTTGTATGATGTGTGTGGTTCCCTCCCTCCCTGGGGCTGCGCGCAGCAGCGTGCAAAGAGAGAGAGAGAGAGAGAGAGAGAGAGAGAGAGAGAGAGAGAGAGAGAGAGAGAGAGAGAGAGAGAGAGAGAGAAGAGAGAGGTTCTCTCCCTCCCTGGCGCTGCGCGCAGCAGCGCGCAGAGAGAGAGAGAGAGAGAGAGAGAGAGAGAGAGAGAGAGAGAGAGAGAGAGAGAGAGAGAGAGAGAGAGAGAGAGAGAGAGAGAGAGAGAGAGAGAGAGAGAGAGAGAGAGAGAGAGAGAGAGAGAGAGAGAGAGAGAGAGAGAGAGAGAGAGAGAGAGAGAGAGAGAGAGAGAGAGAGAGAGAGAGAGAGAGAGAAGAGAGAGAGAGAGAGAGAGAGAGAGAGAGAGAGAGAGAGAGAGAGAGAGAGAGAGAGAGAGAGAGAGAGAGAGAGAGAGAGAGAGAGAGAGAGAGAGAGAGAGAGAGAGAGAGAGAGAGAGAAGAGAGAGGTTCCCTCCCTCCCCCTGTAGAACTGCGCACGGCAGCACGCAAAGAGAGAGAGAGAGAGAGAGAGAGAGAGAGAGAGAGAGAGAGAGAGAGAGAGAGAGAGAGAGAGAGAGAGAGAGAGAGAGAGAGAGAGAGAGAGAGAGAGAGAGAGAGAGAGAGAGAGAGAGAGAGAGAGAGAGAGAGAGAGAGAGAGTTAGGAGAGACTCTCCCTCCCCTCCTTTGTCAGCGCGGCAGCGCGCAGACAGAGAAGGAGAGAGAGAGGGGAGAGAAGGAAAGAGAGAGAGAGAGAGAGAGAGAGAGAGAGAGAGAGAGAGAGAGAGAGAGAGAGAGAGAGAGAGAGAGAGAGAGAGAGAGAGAGAGAGAGAGAGAGAGAGAGAGAGAGAGAGAGAGAGAGAGAGAGAGAGAGAGAGAGAGAGAAAGAGAGAGGAGAAAAAGAGATCCGATTTATTTTTCTTTTCATGTTTTGTGATATAAAAAGTTAATTTAAGATAAATTCTAAGTTAATTAATTAGTTAATGCAAATTGATTTTATACTCAAGTAAATAATTAATTTAGTAATTAGTTTAGTTTAATTTTATAGTTAATTCATTATAGTTTATTAATTGATTTAGTTTCTATGCATATACTTGTAGTTGTAAGACTACACATGCATAATGGTAGTATAAGTCTATGTATATATATAAGTGCATAAATGCATGTATGAATGTGAGATGAATGTAAGTGCATGAATGAGACGTATATGTGTGCATGATTGTATGCATGCAAGTGAGAAGTGAATGTATGTATGCATGATTGTATGCATGCAAGTGAGAAGTGCATGTATGCATGAATGTATGCATGTAAGTATGCATGTATGTTAGTGCATGTATGTTAGTGACAAGTGTGTGAATGTGAGTGCATATGTGCATGTATGTTAGTGACAAGTGCATGAATGTGTGCATATAAGTGTGTATATGAGTGTGCATGTATGCATAAGTGAATGTGTGCGTGTACATGTATGATAGAGTTTTAATGTATGCATGAACATATGCATGTGTATGAAAAATGTATGAGAAGAATGTCTTTTATGTTTCTCATTAATTTCTTGTTAGATTACTAATATTCCTAATGTTTCTTGCAGAAACATTGAAGATTACAATCAATTAAAGTGAAGTGAAGACAATTGAAGTGAAGCGGCAGCCTAAAGATCCATTTAAATCTTATTTCTCATTTAGTCAACTATCCAATTGACTAGACATTTATCCAATTGTTTAGGTCTTCCAGTTGTATTAGATTTATTGATTAGAACCATTAGCATATCAATTAATTCATTCAAACAGTTTAGCATCATATTGTTTCATTAGTGTTTCCATTACTTTCCTTGATGTCTTCTAAATTAGTTCACGAGTCTGAGCACAGTACTATTGAAAATATAGAAAATGTTCCGCCAACTCTAGACAGACCAGAAACCTCTAGATTACCTGATAGTTTAGTAGAAGAAACCATGATGGAACGCGTAACAGAAGAGTCACTAGTTTTAATCTCATATCAGGAAGCTGTTGCTAGGTACGAGGCTGCCCGTCCTTACGGACCATAGCTATTTAAACTATTTAAAGACCTTAGTTTTAGTCATAGAAATAGGTAATTTAAATGGTTGTGTCATTAGAGCCCTTAATTCCATAAGCCTGAGTTTGCTACAGACACCCCGCGTGTGCCGAACGATTTAGGCGGATGACTTGATCCACCATCCGAGCATCTCTCACGACCCGACACCGGTATATGTCAGGAGACTTCATTGAGCTTTATTAGATTTTTCTACTGAGAGTGATGACACATTTGTTCCTTTCCAGCTAACTCATTCACAGACATTATGTTTTTCCTTATGTACTAATCTTTATATATGGCACTTGTTGTATTCTTGTTTTAGGTCATTCTTGTACATTCCTTTTTATGTTATAGAAAAAGAAGAAGAAGATCATTCTTCCTTGCCTCAATCTGTATGTGTCCTTCTCCTTGAGAGTGAGTGTGTGTGTGTGAGCTCTCTTCCTTAACTCCTTCTTGGTGGCATGGTATCAGAGCCAGCGTGGCTTTAGAGAGCTCGTGAAGAAAGCGATGGTGAAGAGTACGCAGCAAGGCATGGAGAAAACGTTGTTCACAAATGACCTCTATTTGCTACGAAAATCGGCGTGAAGCTAGAAGTCAGATCAAAGTTTCACAGCCTGACTATGTTCCTTGTGTCTTCAATTTCAAATCTAAACAATCTACCTGACTTCTCACCTTTGGAAATCCAAGTTGGATGTTTGAGAAAACCAAAACGTCAAGTTCTCTAAACCAAATTCAAGTGAATCAAATGTTCTCAAAGTCTGGTAAGGATACGAATCCCACTTTCATTACTAAGTACATGCACCATCCATGCCTAGAAATGGACTAGTAATTTGAATCCACCTAGTTCACATGTTTGTGCCTAGATTGCACCTAATAAAAACTGTAAACTCGATAGGGATGATTTTTAGATCCACACTTAATATTCATTCACTATTTTGTACTTTGACCCATGTATCAAAGTGCAACACGAGATAGTGTTTTAAATCATTTGGTCAGGGATGCCACCACAAAGATAAGACATGTTCTTCCAGTTCTAGAACCTGACCTGGGGATAGCCTACAATATGTACATAGCTCTATTTTTGAGGATGAAATTAACTAATTTCCAAGGGGGAAGAATGTAATAAAGTAAGTTTATGATCTAAGGATCCGACCACTTCAGACGGATCTGAAATCGGACATTGTTTGTCACAACTTGTAAATGTGGGGATGCTTGGCTGATTTTCTAAACATATTTCTCTGCATATAGTCCATCATTTTCTAAACCGAGGCTCTTTTGTATGTTCCTTGTGTCTATAACTGAATAGTACTATGTTCCTTGTGTCTTCAATTTCAAATGTAAACAATCTACCTGACTTCTCACCTTTGGAAATCCTTTTGAAGCCTTGTTGAGGGTCTTCCACATATGCTCCATGCTTGATGGACCTGACCTGTAGACCTTTCTCTACAATCTATCCAACACTAATTAGGTTTCTCGTTATAGTAGGCACATATAGAACTTTGTTCAAAAGGTTCATACTACCATCAAATATTTTGACATTTCCCATTTGCTTGATTGAGTGTTATGTGTCATCATCTGTTTGTACTTCATGCTTCTTCTTGGGTTCTTCAAGATCAGATAATAGAGCTACATTTCTTGCCACATGATTGGAACAACCCGAATCAATGTAGAAGAGATGCTCATCATCTTTACCTTACTTGGATGACATGTTCATGATGATTAGAGAGTCTTCTTGATCTTCATTATAGTTGTTGAAGTGTCTTCTTTCTCTAAAGCCTCCTTGATGATTGTTGTTTTTGTAGCCTTGATTGTAGTTATGGTTGTAGTTGCCTCCACCATTGTTTTATCTGCCTCTAGCTTGTCCATAGCTTCCTCTATGGAATCCTCTTACCCTTTGGTTCCTTGTATTTTTGTAGCATTCTTTTGTAGTGTGGTTGATGAGACCACAAATGCTGCATGGTGAATAGCTGTAGGGTCTCCCCTTGCCTTGCTTTCCTCCTCTACCCCTTCCTCTAGCACCTCTTCCTCTTCCTGCATAATTAGCTTGAGAGGTACTAGCCTCTTCTCCTTGTTTCTTGTTTTTACCTTTATCCTTAACTTTATTCTTATCTATATAAAGGACACAAGATTAGTTACCACTTGAGTTTTCACCATTTCTGTTGAGCTTTATCTCATGGGTGAAGAGTTATCCCATCAAGGTGTTGAGATCAAGTATTTGCATATCCATGTAGAGGTTCATTGCTGTGGTGAAGGATTCCCACTTGTCATCAGCCTTAATTTCATTGATGATCTGCCTCACTATTTTCTCTTCCTCTATCTCTTCTCCAATGCTTGCAAGGTGGTCAGCTACATCTTTCATTTTGGTTACATAATCAGCCACTCCTTGCTTTGGTTGTTTCTTAAGGGTTGTGAATTCCATCCACAACTAATTCTTCTTGGCTCTTGTGTTTGAGGAGAAGTATGATGAAAGTACCTCCCAAGTCTCTTGGGATTTCTTGCATTCCTAACGTGGTAGCAAGAAAGTAGAGATTCATTTTAGTAGATAAGACCTGGCAAGAGCATCCTTTGCACACCATGTGGTCAACCTTTCTTGCTCTTCCCTTGTTGGTTGATGCTTGCTCTTGAAAATTGGCATGTCTTCATCTCTCAGATGTATCCATATATGCTTCTCCCTTGAAGGTACGCTTGCATCCCTAGTAACCATGCTAAGTAGTTGTTCCTGTCCAATTTGTCAATGAAGGATGGAAATCTATCTCCCATCTTGATTGTGCTTGCTCTGATACCACTGTTGGAGGAGATGGTGGATAGTCATAGGAGATGAATTGGTGTAGCTAAAACCTTCTTCACACCTACTACAAGTGATGGTTAGAGAGTGTTGTGGGCCTCTTTAGCTAGATAATAAGCATAAATGATCACATATGTTGAATGGAAGATTATCCACTAATGATAGGATCAAAATAGATATGTAGGAATATGCTCCAAGGTCCAAAACTTTCATACACCTATTCAGGGTTTTGAACCATTCTCTGAGTCTAGCAGCAATTGAATAAATTCCTTTTGGGGAACTCTAATCAGCTTAACAAGCTACTAATCATGAGTGATATCATAAAAAATGATGGACTATATGTAGAGAAATATGTTTAGCAAATGAACCAAGAATCCCGATATTTATGGGTTGTGACAGTGTGAAGACCAGTGAGTGAAGATGGATTAATATCTGTGGATCGTGAGAAGCATTACTAATGAAACTTTTTAGGATTAAAATAGAGAATATGCTGGTTCTATCATGCTTTAAATCATGGGAAATGATCCACTATATAATGAGAAAAATCTCTAACAAGATCACTATCCTGATGGAGTTATCACAAAGAAATGAGAATAAGAAGTAATGATCATGTATGTATTAAATTATGTAAAAATACAATGTCAATGGCAATCAATTATTCTTCAATGAGTGAGAAGTGAGTGAGCTATGAGGTGAGCTCTTCTTCTCAATGAAAGTACATCAAAATGGTTTTTGAATCTCAAGATAGATGCGGGTCTTTCATATCCTCTTCTTATAGTTATTGTTGGAGCCAAAGGATTTGAATTCAAATTCAAATCTCTACCTAAAATTGAATGCTAAAGTATAGGACCCATTCTCACTTGACTCAACTATCAAATGATACAAGATTTTGTGCTTCCTAACTCCTCGTGAGTATATTCCACTTTTACAAAATTAAGTATGAAGTAGAATTACAAGAGGTTGAACATATGAAGCCTTCCAAAGGTTATGCCATTAAGTTAACCATAAGTGAGATGATCAATATGCAGGCTTGGGCTTAATTGCACCAACAATGTTTCTTCTCAGTACTATATAAATTCTTAGTTTTTGTCTTTGTCCTAGCCATGTACAGTTTAAAAAAGCTCTGAAAGGAGGATCAAACATATGGATATGAGAGAACAGAACAAGAAAACCAAGAATTGAAGAGATAAACAATTCAAGCAAATAGTACCATCCAAAAATCTTGGATGGCTGTAGTTGCTTGACTCGGTCATATCAAATGACTCAAGCTCTAAGCTAGACTCAAGTGAATCCTATGAGATGTCTGGAATAAACTCTCTCTCTTACAACTAAGTAAACAAAATAATAGTTCTAAAGTAGGTTTTTAATTGGAAAAGACCGATTCAAGTGATTATTTGCTTCCAAAAATCTTCAATTCCCGTAAACACTTGAGTCGATTGTGTCAAAAAATTTAGTGTCAGTTTCATTGATGTGAATTCCATATAATCTTGAACTAATCTTCCTATCTTATACCTAAGAAGATAGGTCTAAAACAGGTTTTTGACGATTTCAAGCAATTATGTCCATCTGAAAATCTCCACTTCCTTTAACCGCTTGTATGGGTTGTGTCAAACAATTCAATATCTAAGTTTCATTCCTATGAATATTATGCAATCTTGAAGTAATATTTCTCTCTTATACCTTAGAAAACCAAGAATAGTTTCAATGTCTTAGTTTCATTCATGTGGATTCAATGAAATCTTAAAGTAATATCTGTCTCTTATACCGTAAAAAACAAAGAATAGCTCTAAAACACGTTTTTGACTACACACGACTGATTCAAGTGATTATGTCCATCCAAAAATATCTGGTTCCCCTAATGCCTTGTATTGGTTGTGTCAAACAATTCAACGTATAGTTTCATTTATGTGAATTCCATTCAATCTTGAAGTAATCTTTCTCTCTTATACCTTAGAAAACAAAGAAGAGTTTCAACGTCTAAGTTTCATTCATGTGAATTCCATGAAATCTTGAAGGAATCTTTCTCTCTTATACGTTAGGAGAGAAAGAATACTTCTAAAGCAAGTTTTTTACAACACACGATCGATTCCAGTGATTATGTCCATTCAAAAATCTTTGTTTACTATGAGAAATGAGGGGTAGTAGACAGATCATAAAAAAAGGCACAAATGAAGTGAGGAGGTTATATACAAATTTTTGTTGAGTCGATGTTGAGGTTCCACATGGCATCCTCTCATTGGTCCACTTCATTTGATCATTAAGAATTGCAACGTACTATGCTATGTGTCACATGCTCATTGGTCCATATCATTTGACCATTTATAATTTCAAGGTTGGGTTGCCATGTGTCACATGCTCATTGGTCCATATCATTTGATTGTTTCTTTCCACTCTTATCCTATAAATATTAGCTACCTTTGAGTTCTCTCATTTTGTACATTCAATAAATTTCAGGATCCATACTCTAGTAATCATGAACTATACATGTTGAATCACTCACAAACTTCTAATAATGTCTGAGTCAAATGGATCCTCAGGTCTATAGATTGCATTGACTTTTGGGCTATTCCTTTGAAAAGAAACACCTACAAATTCTACATTAAAGATTATAAGGTCTGGAAGGAGCATAGCCTATGGGATATTATTACCTCACCTCAGACCTTCTGCCCTATGGGAAGTAGCATAACTTGTAGAATGTGGCAATCTTGGATGAATCTCAAGAATAACTACTCCCCTAACCCCAAATTCTTTCAATACACTTATTTTTTCTTGCAAGAGAATATTTGGACTAGATGGATTTCTCTTTGGAATGGTCAGTTGGGTATAAAGGAGCAAAAATGCTCCAAACATGGATTTGCTCAGTGGAAAGATATATGGATGCAGGATCACGTAATTTTTGAGGAACACATCATTGAGTCCACTAATATGACTACTAGGTGTCTCCAGGTGTTGCTTCATCATAGGGCTATGCTGGCTAGGAAGCTCCTTGATTATAACTAGCAAAGACTAGTCAACCTGTCTGAGATAGCTGCTGATATGTTGAGGAGATTCAAATATAGTAGAGGCACTATCAAATACGATCACTCCTAAACTTAACAAGCTTTGGAAGGTTAGCTGGAATGCGACTCAATGGAAACACAGGTTCAAAAGCCTTTGGAGCCTTCCCTACAACATTAAGCAGTCATTCCTTATGTGGCTCATTTTCCATCAAGCTATCTGGTGTGGCTCCAAAGCGAGGCAAATCTGATTAGATAATGGAGTATGTATGTATTATGGAACTGTGGAGGACATCCCCCATCTTTTCTTTACTTGTAGACATGCTCAACATTACTGGTGTGCTTTTCACAACATGAGTCAGGCTCTTAATTTGAAGCTCACTATTGTTGAAACTCTACGTGGATCATGTAGTAAATTTGAATATCCATTATGGAACATCTAGAGAGGAACTACACTATGGTATATCTGGAGATCCAAAAATCAGAGAGTTATGAATAATTGTAATATCTCTTTGTATCACAAATTTTTTCATTATATTAAAGCCTTTGGTCATAACTAAATCTCCTAAACTTCATCAGCTCCTGATGAGAACTTCAATCTGGCTAGTCACCTCAGGGTTACCCCCCTCAAAAGTAGAGGGATTCCTTGGTAAAGTTGTACTCCAGCTCTAGATTTGTGATGGTCTCTGGCTTCATGTAATGGCCTCTTGCTTTGAGGTATGTTATTTGGTCTCTACTATTGTTGGGTATCTGATATTGAGCTGGGGGGCAGCCTGCCCTGTGCACTTGCATACATTTCATAATCTAATCCAATTTTCCTGTTTTCTCAGAAGAAAAAAACTATAAATCAGTACTTCCAAGAGATCTTAAGAGAAATACGAGACCAAAAATTTACTAATGAAATAATGTATCCTACTAGGATTCCCAAAAAAGATGATCTCCATGATCAATTACCTCACGTGATTTCCTCTCTCCCTAATCTCTTAGCTATCTACGAATCATTATTTTCTATCAAATTGCACTCAAAATGTGGAGGATTCCTTGTGAATAGCATAATTTATTTGTCCCTTAAAATCTGACAATGTTTCATATATTTGGCTAAATTCTAATTCAACGAAGACCTGAATGCAAGATGCCTAGAATATTAAGAACAATGATATGTCAGTCACTCTTATCTTATAATTTGGATCCATCTCAAGCTTATAACAGCCATGATAATTATATAGGTGTACTGAGAAATTTATCCTCTATACTTCTTGATCATTCTTCTACTACCTATATTCGTAATCTAAAAATATTCTCATGGTTCACTTTTAATTCTTTGATAATCTAATTTTCTTTAATTATCTAATCTAGATCTTTTGTACCTTGAAGTCCTACATATCTATTGATCTATAATGTTCATTACTTGGTGAGCCCTACATTGACCTACGTATATATATTAGTGATAAACAATTCCAAATCTTTGACCATCTTCCATACATCAAATGAACATCATCTCTTGAATGTTGATGATTTTGATTTGGATTTAAGCATTTCTCACTCTCGAGTTGTTTTTGGCGGTAAGCAACACGAGCCTCATTCCTTGCTTAGACTTAAGTAGTAGAGCGAGTCCTCTAAAGTCCTAGCCGGGGTAGGTACCTAAAGCATCAAAAAGAAAGGAATCTAAAGACTAGAAGTCAAAAGCTCTTGTCACTACACATTGGTGAGGAATAAACCAATTGAGCTTGAATCTGTAAAAATTGAAGTACTTGGAATTCTGATTGGTTTTCATTTGAAAATCCTAGTAAAGAAAAATGGATATTCTATCAAGAGGCTTTCAAGTTTCGAAGGCTAAGCAGGTGATTGTGAGACAATCATGTGAAGGAATCAAAACCTAGAATATCAAGCTACAGGTAATGCGTGAAACTTCTAAAGAGTTGACGTGAAAAGTTACTCTATCAAGATATGTTTAGACTTTAAGATAAATATCACCCACACATTAATGTGAATATAAAATAGGGAGGACAAGGAAGAAGAAGAGGCCTGGAGCACATCACACAATACTGAATGTATTACCAAGAGAATGTAGAAATATAGGTGACCTGTTAGGGTTAAGGTGTATATACAAGCCAAAGAAAAATTATCTTAAGGAGGGAAAAAAGTGCCCCAGTGGTCCTTGTGTGATCACACACATCACTACCTAAATATATCAACAAGAATTGGATTCTTCTCTTCCATCTCTAAATTAGTGAGTGCTCTTCCTACTTATGCAATAGTGGACCGATGCAAGCAAATACGGGTAGTCAAAGATTGTATTGGCATAATCACTTGAATCGGTTGTGTGTCCGCTTTGAGGTAGAAGGGCTAGAGTATGGATGCCAAAATTATTGATTGTACAAAATGCGAGAAGAGAGGAAAGCAACAGGGAAATGATATGTATAGGAGAAGAGAGGAAAGCAACACGCAAATGATATCGACCAATGAGCGTACGACATGTGGTGACTCCAACCTTGAAATTATAAATGGTCAAATGATGTGGACCAATGAGCATGTGACACATGGCATAGTATGCTACAGTTCATAATGATCAAGTGAGGTTGACCAATGAAAGGATGCCATGTGGAACCAAGGGCAATCCCAAAAGAACATTTACACATGCATACATACACACACATACACATATACACACATGTATACATACACATAAGAAAATAGAGCATACATACACACACACATACACACACACATCTACACATTTACACATGCATACATACACACATACATGTACACACATGCATGCTTACATACACATACATATACACACATGCATGCTTACATACACACATATACACACATGCATGCATACACACACATACAAATATACACACATGCATACATACACACACATGCATACACACATACATACACACACATATATACACATATGCATACATACACATACGCACACACATACACACATACATGTACACACATACATACACACACATACACATATACACACATGCATGCATACATAGACAGACATACACATATACACACATGCATACATACACATATCAAAATAGAGCGTACATACACACACACACACATACACACACACACATCTACATATTTACACATGCATACATATACACATACATGTACACACATGCATGCTTACATACACACACATATACACACATGCATGCTTACATACACACATATACACACATGCATGCATAGACACACATACAAATATACATACATGCATACATACACACACATGCATACACACATACATACACACATACATACACACACATATATACACATATGCATACATACACAAACACACACACATACACACATACATGCACACACATACATACACACACATACACATATACACACATGCATGCATACATACACACATATACACACATGCATACATACACATAGCAAAATAGAGCATACATACACACACATACACACACAGACACATCTACACATTTACACATGCATACATACACACATACATGTACACACATGCATGCTTACATACACACACATATACACACATGCATGCTTACATACACACATATACACACATGCATGCATACATACACACATATACACACATGCATACATACACATAGCAAAATAGAGCATACATACACACACATACACACACAGACACATCTACACATTTACACATGCATACATACACACATACATGTACACACATGCATGCTTACATACACACACATATACACACATGCATGCTTACATACACACATATACACACATGCATGCATACACACACATACAAATATACATTCATGCATACATACACACACATGCATACACACATACATACACACACATATATACACATATGCAGACATACACATACACACATACACATACACACATACATGCACACACATACATACACACACATACACATATACACACATGCATGCATACATACACACATATACACACATGGATACATACACATAGCAAAATAGAGCATAAATACACACACACATACATCTACACATTTAGATTTTTATAGGTGTTTAAGTATTTACATTTTAGTTTTGTAGGTTTAAGTCTAAGTCTTTATGATTAGGGTTTTAGGGTTTTAACACCTACATAACATATATACACACATACAAATACACATGCATATAATACATATATAAAAAGTACTAGTGTTTTAAATAATTTAATTAAATATATATGATTCAATATATATAACTAAATATATAAAAATAGGATTAATTAAGAAAAAAATCTAAATGTATAAATAAATATATATATATAAAATAAGATTTTAGGTTTTTAGGATTAGGATTAGGGTTTTAGGATTAGGGTTTTAGGTTTTTAGGATTAGGATTAAGGTTTTAGGGTTTTAGGGTTTAAGGAAAAAATATGAAGAAATAAATAAATATATATATAAAATAGGGTTTTAGGTTTTTAGGATTAGGATTACGGTTTAAGGGTTTTAAGATATAAGGAAAAAATCTGAGTAAATAAATAAATATATATATAAAATAGGATAATTATATAGATAAATAAATATAAAAAGTATTAGTGTTTTAAATAATTTAATTGAATATATATAATTAAATTATATAATTAAATATATAAAAATTAGGATTATTTAAGAAAAAATATGAATACATAAATAAATATATATAAAAAAATAGGGTTTTAGGTTTTTAGGATTAGGATTAAGGTTTTAGGATTAGGGTTTTAGGTTTTTAGGATTAGGATTAGGGTTTTAGGGTTTAAAAAAAAAATCTGAATAAATAAATATATATATATATATATAATAGGGTTTTAGGTTTTTAGGATTAGGATTAGGGTTTTAAGACTTAAGGAAAAAACCAGAATTAATAAATAAATATATATATAAAATAGGATAATTATATAGATAAATAAATATAAAAGTACTAGTGTTCTAAATAATTTAATTAAATATATATATAGTTAAATATAGAAAAATAGGATTAATTAAGAAAAAATCTAAATATATAAAATATATATATATATAAAATAGGGTTTTAGGTTTTAAGGATTAGGATTAGGGTTTTAGGTTTTTAGGATTAGGATTAGGGTTTTAGGATTTTAGGGTTTAAGAAAAAAATATGAATAAATAAATAAATATAGATATAAAATAGGGTTTTAGGTTTTTAGGATTAGGATTAGGGTTTTTAGATTGAAGGAAAAAATCTGAATAAATAAATAAATATATATATATATATATATATAATAGGATTATTATATAGATAAATTAAGATAAAAAGTATTAGTGTTTTAAATAATTTAATTAAATATATATAATTAAATTTATAAAAATAGGACTGATTAAGAAAAAATCTAAATATATAAATAAATATATATACAAAGTAGGGTTTTAGGTTTTTAGGATTAGGATTAGGGTTTTAGGATTATGGTTTTAGGTTTTTAGGATTAGGATTAGGGTTTTAGGGTTTAAGGAAAAAATCTCAATAAATAGATAAATATATATATAAAATAGGGTTTTAGGTTTTTAGGATTAGGATTAGGGTTTTAAGATTTAAGGAAAAATTTGAATTAATATATATATATATATATATATATATATATATATATATATATATATATATATATATATATATATATATATATATAATAGGATAATTATATAGATAAATAAATATATATAGATTCAGGTTTTCGGTTTCTTTAGGTGTTTAAGTATTCAGGTTTTCATATTTTAGGTGTAAGTCTTTAGGAGTAAGATTTTTAGGTTTAATAAAAAAATAAATGATCTAAAATGTCCATATTGTAGCAGATGGCTTCTTTGGATGTGGAGGAGAGAATGGTGTGTCCTTGAACTTAGTGCAAGTATCAAATTTATCGGAAATGAGGGATTGGTACTGCACATGTTAGAGAGTATGGATCCTTTGATAGGAGTCCAGTAGAAAACCTACACTACCATTCGCATGGTCCCCCAGGTGAGCAGATGGACCCAAACGACATTGCAATGGTAACCTCTCATGGACAAAAGAGAACAAAGAACGACTTAGACGTACAAGCAATTACTAATAGTATGCCACAGAATGAACATATGGAAGAGATGCTCGAAGCATTTTATAAGATGGACGAAAATCGTGATGGTGGTGAAGATGTCGAGAGTTTCATGGACACAACAGAATTTCCAGGATCAGAAGTCGATGAAGAATATGAAAACATGTGAAGACTAGCTCGTTTACCACTTTACAATGGAGCAAAGATATCTGTACTACGTGCGTCGCTCATGATGCTCAATCTGCAATCCATTTATTGATGGTCAGATAGTAGTATCACTGAATTGTTCAGGTAAGTGGAGAACAAATTGGTTTTCATTGTTGTATCAAAATAACTTTATTTACTAATATCGTTTTAATTCCTTATTACAGGCTTCTTAAAGATCAATTTTTGCCAGAGGGCAATGACATGCCTCCAACATGTGGAGATGCAAAAAAACTTTTACAGTCCATTGGAATGGATTATACTAAAATTCATGCTTGTCCGAATGATTGCATTCTCTTCCGGAATGAATATGAGCATCTCCACGTATGCCCAAGGTGTGGAGCAAATAGATTTAGAGAAGACCTTGTAGGTGAAGCAATCTCTGCCAAGGTTCTTCGCCACTTTCCTATCATTCCACGAATTAAGAACATGTTTAGATGCAAATCTATAGCTGAGTTAATGTCATGGCATACAAAGAGCACATCTACAGATGGTGTAATGCGAGTGCGTGCTGACTCTGATGCTTGGAAGCACATAGATAGTAAGTGGCTAGAGTTTGCTAGTGAGCCTCGGTCCATACGTCTAGGCCTAGCTATGGATGGAGTGAATCCATTTGGTTTACGCAGTTCTTCATGGAGCACATGGCCTGTATGTTTGGTGAATTATAACATCCCACCATGGTTGGCCACAAAGAAAGGTCATTTATTATTAGCTCTTATTGTACCAAGTAAGTATAAGGTAAAAAACATGGATGTATATCTTGCACCACTTGTGGAAGAACTGCACATTTTATGGGATGGGATTACTGTGTGTGACATATCTCAACCTATAAGAAAACGAAACATGTGAGTGCAAGGCATACTTATGTGGATGATGCATGATTGGCTTGGTTATGGTGAATGTTCAGGTTTATCGATTTTGGGTTACCATGCTTGTCCCTTATGCGGACAACGACTCAAAGCACGCTATTCCAAAGCACTACCTAAAACTATCTATGAAGGACACCATAGGTATTTTCCTGATGGACATGTTTTACGTGAAGGACGAATTGGTCGACAAGCGCAACACCAAATGAAAGCTAGCAATTGGAAACAACTCTGGGATTCTGAAAATCTAGTCACTTGCATAACGTGGTTGTCTGTTGTTCATGCACTCTCTTATTGGAGTGAATTTTTTATCAATCATTTGGTAGACCGGATGCATCTTTTTTAAGAATGTGGGAGAGATTCTTTGGAAAAGTTTGATCGGAAAGAAAGAAAGCAAAGCACAAAGGGAGGATTTAGAAGAGCGAGGTCGTACGTGAGAGTTGTGGGTAATTACTAAGCCCAACGGAACAGTATTGTTACCAAGAGCTCCTTGGGTGCTTCACAGGATGGAAGAGCAACAAGTATGCTTTGCACTCGCACGTCTCGTCTTCTTATAGGTTGAGACATGTCACGCACAGTAATCCCATCCCATAAAATGCATAGTTCTTCCACAAGTGGTGCAAGATATACATCCATGTTTTTTACCTTATACTTACCTGGTACAATAAGAGCTATTAATAAATGACCTTTCTTTGTGGCCAACCATGGTGGGATATTATAATTGACCAAACATACAGGCCATGTGCTCCATGAAGAACTGCGTAATCCAAATGGGTTCACTCCATCCATAGCTAGGCCTAGATGTATGGACCGAGGCTCACTAGCAAACTCTGGCCAGTTACTATCTATGTGCTTCCAAGCATCAGAGTCACCAGGCACTCGCATTACTTGTATTATCTGTAGACCTGCTCTTTGTATGCCATGACATTAACTCAGCTATATATTTGCATCTAAACATGTTCTTAATTCGTGGAATGATAGGAAAGTGGCGAAGAACCTTTGCGGGGATTGCTTCGCCTACAACGTCTTCTCTAAATCTATTTGCTCAACACTTTGGACATACGTGGAGATGCTCATACTCATTCCAAAAGATGCAATCATTCGGACAAGCACGAATTTTAGTATAATCCATTCCAATGGATTGTAAAAGCTTTTTCGCATCTCCACGTGTTGGAGGAATGTCATTTCCCTCTGGCAAAAATTGATCTTTAAGAAGCTTGCAATAAGCAATTAAAACGATATTAGTAAATAAAGTTATTGTGATACAACAATGAAATCCAATTTGTTCTCCACTTACCTGAACAATTCAGTGACACTAGTATCTGACCATCCATAAATGGATTGCAGATTGAGCTTCGCGAGTGACGCACATAGTATAGATATCTTTGCTCCATTGTAAAGTGGTAAACGAGCTAGTCTTCGCATGTTTTCCTATTCTTCATCGACTTCTGATCGTGGAATTTCTGTTGTGCATATGAAACTGTTGACACCTTCTCCACCATCATGATCTTTGTCGTGCTCATAAAATGCTTCAAGCATCTCTTCCATATGTTCATTTTGTGTAATATTATTAGTACTTGCTTGTACGTCTAAGTCCCTTTTTTCTCTCTTTTGTCCACGAGAGGTTACTGGTGCAATGTCGTTTGGGTCCATCTCCTCACCTGGGGGACCATGCGAATGATAGCGTAGGTTTTCCAGTCGACTCCTATCAAAGGATCCATACTCTCTAACATGTGCAGTACAAATCAGTCGTTTCCGATAAATTTGATACTTGCACTCTGTGCAAGGACAGGCCATTCTCTCTTCAGGATCCAAAGAAGCCATCTGCTACAATATGGACATTTTAGAACATTTGTTTTTTTATTAAACCTAAAAATCATATTATTAAAGACTTAAACCTGAAATACTAAACCTAAATACTTAAATACCTAAAAAACTCAAAACCCTAATTTTAAAACCCTAATCTATATAACTATCCTATTTTATCTATATATTCGGATTTTTTCTTAATTGATCCTATTTTATATATATATTTATTTATTTATTCATATTTTTTTCCTCTTAATTGAGTTATATATATGCCTAAATCCTAAAACCCTAAAACCCTAATCAAAATGACCTAGACCTAAAACATGTATATATATGTATGCATGTGTATATATATGTGTATATGTATATATATGTGAATATAGATAGGTTTATATATATATATTATTTATATATTCAGTTTTTTTTCTTAATTAATCCTATTTTTATATATTTAATTATATATATTTTATTAAATTATTTAAATCACTAGTTCTTTTTATATTTATTTATGTATATAATTATCTTATTTTATATATATATATTTATTTATATATTCAGATTTTTTCCTTACTTAATCCTATTTTTATATATTTAATTATATATATTTAATTAAATTATTTAAAACACTAGTTCTTTTTATATTTATTTATGTATATAATTATCTTATTATATATATTTATTTATTTATATATTCAGATTTTTTTGTTAGGTAATCCTATTTTTATATATTTAATTTTATATATTTAATTAAAACCCTAATCTTAAAGATCTAGACCTAAAATATGTATATTTTTGTATGAATTATATGTATTATATGTGTATGTGTATGTGTGTATATATGTTATGTAGGTGTTAAAACCCTAAAATCGTAATCTTAAAGATTTAGACATAAAAAATATATATTTCTGTATGCATGTGTATCTACATGTATGTATGTATTATATGTATATGTGTGTTCATGTATATATGTTATGTAGGTATTAAAACCCTAAAACCCTAATTAGAAAGGCTGAGACTTAAATCTGAAATACTAAAACCTAAATACTTAAACACCTATAAAAATCTAAATCCATAATCCTTAAACCCTAATCATATTTTATAAATATATTTATTTATATATTCAGATTTTTTTCTTATTTTTCTCTATATTTTTTCTTAATATAAATATAATTTAGTTATATGTATGCCTAAACCCTAAAACCCTAATCTTAAATATCTAGACCTAAAATATGTATATTTTTGTATGCATGTGTATCTACATGTATATATGTACTATATGTGTATGTGTATGTGCGTTTATATGTTACGTAGGTGTTAAAACCCTAAAACCCTAATCTTACAGATTTAAACCTAAAAGATGTATATTTTTGTATGCATGTGTACCTACATGTATGTATGTATTATATGTGTATGTGTGTTTGTGTATATATGTTATGTAGGTATTAAAACCCTAAAACCCTAATAAAAAAGACTTAGACTTAAATCTGAAATACTAAAACCTAAATACTTAAACACCTATAACAATCTAAACCCCTAATCCTAAAACCCTAATCATATTTTATATATATATTTATTTATATATTCAGATTTTTTTTCTTATTTTTCTCTATATTTTTTTCTTAATATAAATATAATTGAGTTATATGTATGCTTAAACCCTAAAACCCTAATCTTAAAGATCTAGACCTAAAATATGTATATTTTTGTATGCATGTGTATCTATATGTATATATGTATTATATGTGTATGTGTATGTGTGTATATATGTTATGTAGGTGTTAAAACCTTAAAACCCTAATCTTAAAGATTTAAACCTAAAATATGTATATTTTTGTATGCATGTGTATCTACATGTATGTATGTATTATATGTATATGTGTGTTTGTGTATATATGTTATGTAGGTATTAAAACCCTAAAACCCTATTCAGATTTTTTTTCTTATTTTTCTCTATATTTTCTCTTAATATAAATATAATTGAGTTATATGTATGCCTTAACCCTAAAACCCTAATCTTAAATATCTACACCTAAAATATGTATATTTATGTATACATGTGTATATACATGTATATATATATTATATGTGTATGTGTATGTATGTGTAAATAGCCTAAAAACCCTAATCCTGTTTTTATATATTTGATGTAAAAAAAACTTCAAAATAAAAAAATTATTTAATTATATATATTTAATTAAAACACTAGCATGCGTGTATATGTGTATATGTGTGCGTATATGTGTGTCTGTATGCATGTGTGTATATATGTGTGTGTATGTATGCATGTGTACATGTGTGTGTATGTATGCATGTGTGTGTGTATGTATACATGCATGTGTGTATATGTGTGTATGTATGCATGTGTGTATATATGTATGTGTATGTATGCATGTGTACATGTGTGTGTATGTATGCATGTGTGTACATGTGTGTGTATGTGTATGTGTGTGTATGTATGCATGCATTTGTGTGTATGTATGTGTGTATGTATGTGTGTATGCATGTGTGTATATGTATGTGTGTATGTATGTGTGTATGCATGTGTGTGTGTATGTATGCATGTGTGTATATGTGTATATGTGTGTATGCATGCATGTGTGTATATGTGTGTGTATGTATGCATGCATGTGTGTATATGTGTGTATGTATGTGTGTGTGTGTGTATGTATGTGTGTATATGTGTGTGTGTATGTGTATGTATGCATATGTGTATATATGTGTGTGTATGTATGTGTGTATGCATGTGTGTGTATGTATGCATGTGTGTAAATTTGTATGTATGTGTATGCATGCATGTGTGTATATGTGTGTGTATGTAAGCATGCATGTGTGTATAGGTGTGTGTATGTAAGCATGCATGTGTGTACATGTATGTATGCATGTGTAAATGTGTAAATGTGTGTGTATGTGTGTGTATGTATGCTCTATTTTCCTATCTCTATCTTCCTTTATTTCATTATCTTTTATCTCTCACTTTCTCTCTCTCTCTCTCTCTCTCTCTCTCTCTTTCTCTTTCTCTCTCTCTCTCTTCTCTCTCTTTCTCTCTCTCTCTCTCTCTCTCTCTCTCTCTTTCTCTCTCTCCTTCTCTCTCTATCAATAGAGAATAAAACCATCACCTACAAGTATGTCCCTCTTTTGGATCGTTGTCGTCAAAGCATAATGTATGTCGTTTATTGTCCAATTCCAAACAATCGATGCCAAAGAACTTCTGCAAAATCAAAGAAAAGAGAAATTATAAAATCTAAAGCATAGAAAAACACAAATAATAACAGTACGCGCAGCACTTACCAAGATGTGAGATCTAAGCCGAGAGAGAGTGTGTGTGTGTAGAGAGAGAGAGATCTGTGTGTGCGTGTGTGCACAATACAATGCAGGTCGCAATTCGGTTCACATACGTAAGTTCGACAGAAGACCAACAGTACTCAAACACGCGCAAAAATGTGGAGTTTTGCTCTCGGGTTCGCGGTATGTTTAAAACTTGCCCTCAGTATATCTATCGGTATAAGTGTCCGTATATGCACCGTAACTTCCAGTAAATTACTAACACTTATACCGATGCATATACCGATGATCATACCGACACATATACCGATGACGGGGGGCCACACCGACGATCCGTTTAAAACGGTCATACCGACGGTCACTTGACCGTCGGTATCTCTAAGTGACATTTTCCAACGCCCATACCGACATCGAGTGTGACCGTCACCATATGCAGCGTCGGTATGCCCCTCATATGGTGTAGTGCTTGTATTCATAATTGAGTTTCTAGGTATGTCGGATCCTGAAATGCCTCGCTTATGGAGTGATGATGAAGATGTTCGTCTCGTATGCGATGAACCACAAGGTAAAGGATTGCAAAGGAAAACAGATGCAGCTTTCAGAGAGAAGGCAATGAAGTTTTGCATAGTTAACTTTGAGCCTATGCAGAAGTGGTTACAAAGGTATGAGCTTGCCAAGGAAACAAACACAAAGGAAAGAGATCAGTTTCGAAAGAATCGTTCCACTCGATTTTTACCTCTTCCAGAAAGTCTTCGACCTCTTCCACCTTTTCCAACGAGCAGATGGCTAGATACAACAGTTTCACAAGCAAAGGCAACGGGTGAAGATATTTTTGAAGAAGAAGAAGAACTCGCAAAGGGATGTGATTGGGAGTATACTAAATATGGTGCACTATGGTCTCATGAACGACACTTTCGAATCGCACAAATCGATAGAAATAGGTTTACTTTTGATAGTGGGGTGATGGTGAACTTTTTGCAAAAGAGTAGAGCGAGTGCAAGAGATGATAATGCTCAAGAAGGCCAGACAGATTATTGTGGTGTGATTCAAGATATCTTGAAACTATCTTTTAGGAAGTTTGATTATTTTGTTTTTTATGTGAAATGGTTCAACGTAGTCACCTCTGGAAGAAACACAACAGTGAGGCGGGATAAAAGCGGTTTGCTTCAAGTCAACTCCACCAAATTATGGACGGATGAAAGGGATACATTTGTACTTCCTGAACATTGTGAGCAAGTTGTTTTTATACCAAATTGAAAAGAACTAGAGTGGCTATTTGTTTTACAAGTCACCCCACGTAGTAGACAAATTTGTGAGAATATAGATGTACAAGATAGTTCATGAGTAGTAGACCCAGAGATTCATTCGATAATCGAGGAGGAAGAGATCATTGTTCGAGAAGAAGAGGTCATTGTTCAAGAAGACGAAGCAATAGACAATGATCAAGAAGAAACCAGCATAGCAAGCGGTTTAGAAGCCATCAATATAGAGATAGATATTCTTGGTGCATCGGATCTTCAAGAGCTAGATTAGAGGATTTTTGAATAAAACACTTGTACATACTAATTTTTGTTTTTTTTTGTTTATTCTCTCTATTACCTTTATTATCATATACTAATTATTTGAGTTCTTTTGTTACAGAGCACAATGGGAGATAGTCCTCCAGTCACTCCTCATTCCATGACACAGGAGCAGTTTTTAGAGTTTATCTCTCAGGTACCTCCTGTGTATATGGCCGTTGCGTCACAATATTGGATCGCTCGTGGTAGCACTCCTCCCGACCTCACTCCTGTGGACCTTACTCCTGTCGACCTCACTCCCACCGGTGTCACTCTCGCCGGTGTCACCCCTGCGGGTGGTGCTACTCTCCCAGGAGGTATGTCTCCTAGCTTTGTGACTCCACCACGACCATCTTTTCAACCATCTCCTACTCGGTCTAGTAGTAGACATGTGCATTCAACACCTCAGTGCGATAGAGGTTCTAGCCCATCTCGTAGATCAAGGTCACGCTCTGGAATAGGAGGTTCTAGGAGTGGATCTACAGGTAGGTCTGGAGGAGGTGACAGTTGTGGAGGCAGTGCGACAGACGGTCTCACCCGCCTCTACTCCTAGGACGAGTACCGAAGATGTAGGTATGCCAGACAGTACACCACATGGAACACCACGTACACCTTGGGGTGCTCATGACCATGATGACTCCAAGGTGTATAGTATCCGAGATAGAGCTCCCTTGATGGATGCGACTGACAAAGCAATGCGTGCACGTATATGACAACTTTGTTCCATACAGTTTGGACACTCCATCATGCTGAAATGGAGTGAACAGGATAAAGATAAGAAGAATTATATCACACAAACGATTTATCAGGAGTTCCGACCAGGCGAAGGATAGTCTCTTATCAGTTCAGAGTGGATTTTGCACATCGCACATGAGGTTATGTCCCATCGATGATCAGAGGCTCGTGATGCTTTCAGAGTAGGCTTACCAAAGCCTGCATGGTTAGATGCTGAGGAGTGGGATCTGATTCGTGACGAGCAACAGCAGACTCCTGACTGATATCGCCAGCAGCGAGATGCCATAGCCACACGTTTAGATACGGTTGGACTGTCACATTTGGGCAGCGGCGGATGTGACAAGATGCGTCATGAGTTTGTAAGTACCATTTCATTTATTGAATTTATTTGTGTTAAGTTTCTCATGTATGTTCCTATAATATTTTGTATATTTGTTGCAAGAGCTTGCAATGGGTCATCCTCCAACACGAACGGAAGAGTCTTACGGATATCAGCACGGATTGACTGCACTATTGGAGGACTTGGAGGGATGCAGTGCGGTCGTTTCATGGGAGCGTTTGCGATGAGGTGATTAATTTATAAAGTTGGTTTTTACTTGTTGTTTGTAATTTCATGTGAATTTATCTCATTCCATTAATGTTCTTTGTTGCAGGATTGTTGATATGGAACGTTCTTTGCATGTGTATGGCAGTGGCACACCAAAGTTTTGTATTTGATTTTTATATGGCAATGCATTGCTTTGCCACATTTTGTAAAAGCGTCATATATGACAGTGGTTTGCCACACTCTTGTACATGCTTCATTTATGAAATATATCACTTTCTTTGTACATGGTTCATGGTTCATTCTGATTATGTCTTTTGTGTCCAATAATATTTTGCTTTATGAAATCATATTTCGGTTGACATTAGAGTACACATCACATGTACTCGGTTTTTTTTGGGCAAAGTGTATTGCCTTTTCTTAAGAAACATCATGGTAATGTTGCTGTAGCAAAAGACAACACACTCTGCCCAAAAAAAATTTTCTATTTTTATTAATTTAATGGTTTCATCAGTAAACTTATGTCCTATTTTTGAAATATCACGTAAAATGGGATTATTAGCTACTTGCTTTATTTTCTGATCACTCCCTTCAGGTAAAGCCTGGGCTATAGGTTTTATCAATTCTTTTATATTTCATATTAATCTTAGCTTCATTATGAGAATCAGAAATAAATTTTAAAATTAATTCATATTCATTTAACGATTTCAAAAGTATAACTTGCATTAATTTTTCATCATGTAAAGTCTGATTAATTTCATCAAGTAAAGAAGAAGAAAAAGATTATTATATTTTCAATATGTTCATTAAAAGACATATAACCTTTACTTTTAAAATATTTTTCATGTTTTTTCATTATCTTCCTAGGAATATCTTTACTACTTAAAATTTGTAATTTTGAGGATGTAAAATAAACAAAAAAACTTTCCAATTTATGTATATATTTTTGCGAGATTTCAAACTAGTTACCAGTGTTGTCCCGCTCAACAGTGGTGTCTAATAAAAATTCTGATCAAAATAAGTCCTAGATTCACAAAGAGATAGATGACTCTTGTGCAACTTCTCTTGTGATCGGATTGGTGTTTTTCTAATTTATTCCCGATTTCTGATGTGGTTTGCATTTACAGTCATAACTTGTAATGATTGCAAATCATCCTTTGACCTAATTCTAGCATATCCAGAGCCGTCTTCCATTACTTTCGTTTCCATTTGTGTTTCACAAATAAATGGTTGCCCTAAAATGATTTCGTAAGAACAATTATCTTGAATAAAAAAATGAAATGTTTCAGTTATTCCTCCTATTAAAATTGGAATGTTTGCACAAGCTCCTAAAAGTGCACCACATCTATTATCTGCCATTCTCATTATCCACCCATGTTGTTTATCTATCGGCCATCTAAATTTATCCTACAATTCTTTTGAGATTACATTAATTTCAGAACCTGAATCTAATAAAGCTAAAGCTATACATGAATTTTTCCTATCTTCTAAGTTTACTTTTATTTCACGTGTTCCTCTAGCCCAAAAACTATTTGTATAATTACTTTCAGATTGTTCATTTACATTATCTGAAAGAATTGGGCCTAGAAAATTTGTATTGACATAACCTTCACTTTCTTCCTCATCATCAGAGTCAGAAGAAAGAAGATCTTTTGATATATGAGACACATCTACATTTTCTTGCATTTCAATATCAGTATTAAGTGGGAATCTTTTTCTCTTAATCATTTTTATAAAGTTTTCTTTAAATTCAAGTTTGGCTATAGAAAATAATTGTTCAAGTGGCATAGTCACTTGAATTCTCAAAAGCATGTCGTAAAGTATTTCTTTTGCATCATTTTTCTGTTCTAATTATGAGGTTAGAATGGGTTTAGGAATTCATTTAGGTTTCTTTTCTTTTTCCTCATTTTGTTCAGTTTGTTCATTAGGCTTTGAATCTAAAGGTTTGTTTGATATTTCAGGTTGTTTGCCCTCCCTTATTTCTGTTTTTTTTTGTTCATTTGAGTCTAAATTTCTCTTTTCCTTAAACTGAACATTTTTTAGGTTCTTCCCTTAACTATTATCTAGTTACCCTTCCATTGGTTTCATCTATATCCTAAGTTTCATCTTGTTTTCTCTTCTCTTCCACATTTTCTATATGTGAAAAGATAGAGAAATGATCGACAGGTGAGTCCCATGCTCTTTTATGCATTATATCATCCCTGGCTTTTATTAGTGCTTCAATTGAATAATTTTTAGTTTCATTAGAGTTTTCATCTTGTAGATCACTCTCGTCACATTCTAACCTAACCACGGAAGAATTTTTAGCTTCAGATAAATTTTCATATAGTTTTTGCATACCCCCTTTTTCCCAATTCACAGCTAATGGAAGGTGAGTGTGATAATAACATATTTTTTTTAATCTATATCTATTACTAGTTTCCTTTCCTTTGCTTCTTTTAAAGCTTCACAAGCATAGGACATGTGTTCTGTAGAGTCACATCAAACACATCGTCGGATGGGTGCATCCCTCCGTTCATTACTTTGAGCTATTGGTTGAGTCATAAAAGGTGCTATAGGCATTGGATTTATTTGAGGGGCATTAGTAAATTGGGGTCCTAAAATTATCCTATCTTGAGAGGTTAATGAATAGACTATATTTTGAAGTCTAGCTAGTTCTTTAGACATATTTGTATGCATCTGCATCATATTATCTAATTTACTAAATAATATTTCGAATTATAGTTCACTAGGAATTTTTGATGTAGAGGCTTGTTCAATGGTACTACGATTAACTTTAGGAATTGGAAGAGTTGGACATACTGGTGGGAAACTTAGATTGATATCATAAAGTAATGCTTGCCTTTGTTTCATCTGGGCTACTGTCTGTACTACTTGTTTTAATGCTCCCCAATCATCTGTAAGGCCATATCTTTTTCCGGGTTCCTCAAGCCTCCTTTCAACTTCACTTCTAATATCAGAAGGTAATACCTTAAGAAAATATAGAACTATGTTAGGTGTTAATGCAGTCCTATCCTGTTCTGACAACTGTGAAAACCTTTTCATAAACTCACCGTGCAATTGTGTAAGGGAAATCTGAGTCTTTGGAGTGCTAAGCCATTTCATGAACCCTTCTCTACAGTGTTGACTATAATCTTCAAGGTAGAACTCCTTACGCATTTGTTTCCTAAAGTCATCCCATTCAAGCTCACTATGAGGTTCAATTACACTTATAGTTGACCCTATGAAAAGCCTCACTAGATAAGTTATCCACTTAGATATAGGCAAACCATGCAATTTTGCTATATCTTCAAATGTATATAGATAATTAGTCATATTTACCCTCGTGAACTTCCCTTTTTCCTTAAGCATCACCTCTACTACTTTCTGCCCTTGAGTTTCAGATATCATATTTCGAAACAATTCATCCATTTTATTTTGTATATTTGAATTAGACTTAAGTTTTTTAGCAAGATCTTTAATTTCCTCTTGTAATCTTGTTTTTTGGTCTCTTATCAAGTTAATTAAATTAGTTGATTCCAATTTTTCTAAAAATTAAAACCCTTCTAACAATTCTCATAAAGTAGCTAATAACTTTCAAATGAAAGTTCTTTTGAAATTTCAAACTAAAGTCATACTATTCTAAAACAAATTTGAAAAAATCCTAATATTTTAAATTCTTTCTCCTAAAGACTATTTTTTAAGTCCTACTAAAATAGCAACAAATAGATTTTAAGTTTAGTGAATATACCTGATGCTTGATGACGAAGCTAGAGTGCACGTGATAAATTGAAGTATACATTGTTGAGTAAAACAAATATCTAATACAAAAAAAAACTAAAAACTTTGTGTGCAAATGTATTTTTCTCTTCAAATTCTTGATGGTAGGGGTGGCAAGAAAAGCTGAGCTACTTGCCTATTCCCGTGGAGGCGCTCAGAGCATAAGCGCAGCCCTCAACTCCCAAGGAATTACAAGGTTACTGGCTCTATAAGATGAACCACCACAAGATGCTGCAACCGCTTATCCTAAACGAAAATATTGCATATGCAAAAAGGAAAAGAAATTATACCTGTCCTACTGTGCCGTATTTCACGTCAGGTTCAAATGTTGGAGAGATTCGTGATGGCTGGTGGATCAAGTCAATCGTCTCGCTAACGGCGCACGCGGGGTATCTATGGCAGGCCAGGTATTTTTACTATGGACCATAAGGAAGTCTGTTTTTATATCTATTGACAGAGTATTTATAAGATGGAAGGATCGGCTCTTCACTAGTTACTCTATTTTTAACAATTTCAGTTTCGTTTGATTCTAATTGGGAACAATCAGTTTTTCTATTTACGAGTGGACGAAACAGAACTTCACTATTTTCAGGGTCGATTGAAACAATAGAAATCAAAGGTAACACTCTAGACAATCGCGGATCATATTCTAACGAATACAAAGTTCCCTCTACAACACAATCCTTAACTAATTCTTCATTAATTATATTATTTTTAGAATTTTGTGAGACACTAACCTCTAGTGGAATAGGAAAAATTATTTCAAACAAAGATGAAGGTAAATCACGTTCAATAGAAGTAGTACTAGTAGATGCTTTATCAGAGATGTAAAGATAAATCCTAATAAAATGGATTAATATTTTTAAACTATGTTGTATAAAAGATAGAAACTAAATTTTGTCCTATAGAAAAACTAAGAAAGGGAAACAAGCAAAAAAACTACAGCTTCGTATTTTTCGTCCAATCTTTTGTTCATCAAATTTGTCTTCAGATGATCTGCAAAATAACATGAGACAAATCATAAGTATGCTTTTATGAATTTAAAACACTGATTTATAATATTAATATTCAAAACTTAACATATTCTAAACTCATGCTAACATAAATTAATTAACTTTCTTATATATCTCATAAGCACATGCATTCATTCTTATGTACACACTCTAATATACATGTCTCATTCATGCACACATATACCTATCATATGCATATGCATAAACTTCACATACATAAACAACCTCTCATGCATACACATGCATACACTAACTCACATACATAAACATGCATACACTAACATGCATACATATTTTACATGCATACATGCATACATACCTAGCATACATACATGCATACATCTAATCATGCATTCATCTAACATGCATTCATATCTAGCTTGCATACATATCTTACATGCATACATGCATATAACTAACATGCATACATGCTTACATCTAACATGCATACATGTATACATCTCAAACTTCACATACATACACATTCATACCACTTCATATATACATTCATACTACTTCATATGCATATACTAATTTCACATCTTTCATGCATACACATGCATGCAAACATCATTTACTTACATACATATGCATACATGCTAAAATCTTTCATGCACACATGAACACTAATCACTCATGCATTGTATACATGCACATGCATCAAAAATTCATTCATGTATTCATGCATAAATACACATTTACATGCATACATCATATGCATATATTTTAACTATACATGCATACATCAATAACTAACATACATACATACATTGAACATGCATACATATTTAACTTACATACATACATACATACATCTAACATGAATATATTCAAGCATACCTAACATGCATACATGCAAACATACCTAACATGCATACATGCAGACATACCTAACATGCATACATGCAAATATACCTAACATGCATACATGCAAACATACGTACATGCACTATCTATGCATACATTCACTAACATGCATGCATGCAAACATCTAACATGCATACATGTAAATAATACATTTACTAACATACATACATGCTAATCCGATGCATTAAATACACACTTAGTATCATAATAAATAACCTTCTAACATGTCTAAGCTAACAAGTATGGGTTGCAAAAGATAGGGTAATGGATAGGGAAAAGGTAAACGAATAGATATGATTAGATAGGAAAAATCAAAAGCTAAGTGAATCCTAATGGTTGGGAATGGAGAAATTGGATGAGTAGAATGAACCCTAATTAAAAGAATTAGGAAAGGTAATAATGGAATTTAAGATCGGGGAAATATCATTGGAAAAGATAAGGAAAAATGGCTAAATGGCTACTTCTAATCCATTCTTCTGCTATCCTGGAAAACATAAAACATTTTTAGGTAAGCATAACAAACATTTATTTATGTAATCAACTTAATCATATATTTATAAACCTAACTAATATATTCAATATTTATCTTGTCATTGCATTCAAACATGAACTTAAATAAGTTACTTACTAAAATAAACACACACACACATATACATTCTTAATAAACACATTCTAATCATATGCATTAAACATACATATCACATACACTTCTTCAAACATTAAACACACACGTAAATACATATAAAATACATAAGCACACTAATCATATAATTCACACATACACATTTCATATAAATACCATATATTTCAAATATAGATAATAAATATACTTTACATTACATAAATAAAATGGAACTAAAATATAAAAATAAAACATATAAAGTATGTATAAAGTAAAACATAAAATAAAATTAAAAAGGAAAGAAATAAAACTAAAATCTATCTCTCTCTCTCTCTCTTTGTTTCTCTCTCTCTCTCTCTCTCTCTCTCTCTCTCTCTCTCTCTCTCTCTCTCTCTCTTTGTGCTGCATGCTGCCCTACCGGTTGTAGTAGAGGGAGGAAAAGGAAAAAATAAAAAATTAAAATAAGAATAAAATCTCTCTCTCTCTCTCTCTATACTATGCACAACATGCTGCACTGTTAGCAGAAAAGAGAGGGAAAAGAGAGGGAGAAGAGAGGGAGAGAAATAAAGAAAGAAAAATAAATAAGAAAAAGAAGAAGAAAGAAAAAAAAGAAACAAAACTCATTACTCCCCCCTCTCTCTGCGTCGACTAAAGAAAAAGCAAAAAAATTTGCTTTATATTTAATGAGATGCAAAATTAAGAGAGATGGCCTTCTCTCTCCTCCTGCCAGAAAGGACATCATGAAAATATTTGCACAATCAAACAAGGCCTAGAGCTTAGAAATGAAGTACTTGCAAAATAACATGAGCTCCTCTATACGACTCCCCTCCTTTTATACATGTCAGTAGCCCACCATAGCCCACAATTTCCTAAGTTAACTCATTCATGCAGCCCACATTTACTCCACATCCACTTAGCATAACTCAACCAAAAAAAGGCATTGGATTTTCTTCCATTCATTTTCCAAAAAACATACAATATCCACTTATAAATAAATATTCACTTGACCTTTTTTATTTTTACACTTTTATCATCCTTTTAGAATTAAATAAATTCAACATTTCAATTATTTAATTACTTTAGAATTAATTCAATTCAACCTTTCAATCATTTAATTAAGATTAGATATATTTACAATAACCTTAATATTATTTAAATAATTTGAATGATTAAGTAACAAATCAAACTTAAGTTAAAATTTCATAAATTATTACAACTTATTTTAATCAGTTAATCTTTAAGTTTTTGATAATATTTTAAGAGGGATAAAATCTCTTCGACAGCGTAGACCTACAAGAGCACCAAGTAACGAAATATGTTTAGTTTATTCGAGGTTGTCCAAATAAACATGGAGAAAAAATGTACAAGGATAAGCTTTTCATCCAAAGGCTTTTGATCGAACTCTTTTCAAACAGAAAGTTTTCAATAAAAAAGTTTTTGATCGAAAGGTTTTTCGATCGAAAAAATGTTTACAAAAATGCATTTCATATAGAGCTATAGATACCTTTCTTCAAAGGTAAAATGAATGTTTTTGTTTTACAAATTTGAACGTAGGTGTATGCATGTTTGTATGTATGGGCATCTCATACACACATATGCATAAACACACAAAAATGCACACATATACACACACAAACATGTACACATGTACACACAAAATCATACACATACACATATAGATACTTGCACATATACATACACACACATATACATGCACACACATATACACACACATGCATACATACACATGCATATGCATACATACATAGATACATGCATACACACACATGCACATGCACACATATGCATACACACATATACATATACACACATGTGCATACACACATGTATACACATACACAAATGCACACATATATGACATGAATACACACACATATGCAGACATATACGTACACATATAGATACTTGCACATATACACATATACATGTACACATACATATAGATACTTGCACATATACATATACACATTGACACAACACATACACTCACATGCACACAATACACACATATAGACACACACACATACACTCATGCATACGTACATGCATATGCATACACATACATATGCATACATACATAGATGCATGTATACACACACATGCACCTACATAGATACACATGCCTATACACACATGCACATAAATACATACACATGATCCCTTTTTAATGGCAATTTTCTACCTTCATACTCAACTCAAAATGAATCAACCTTCAAATTAACCTATATATAAAAAAGTAAAAATTCATTTTTATATGCTTGAAAAATTATTAAACTCTATCATAAAAAGTAAAATTTTTTATTACCTATTTACATCTCTCTTGTCGTAAGTATCAAACCTTTGAGTGCATAAGTAGATTTCTATCAAAACATGGCCATAACAAGTCCCCCTTCATGCTATTATCTCAATAAGTCGATTTCTTTTCTCCCAACAAGACCCTCTTGATGCGATTGTCTTGATGCCAATATCTCAGCTAATAGAAGGTTTGTGTTGTATTAATACAATACAACTTCCTAAAGAACATCTACGCATGTCTGAAGCTGTAGTGTATTAATAGAACACGAACCTTCTGTCAACTGATATATATTGTCCAAGATGCCATTGATTTTCACTTATTAATACCTCTCACCACCTGCTTAGCTCACAACCAATCAACCTTCAAAATAACCTATAAAAATATAAAGAAATAAATAATCATTATTATATGATTGAAAAAATACTAGTATATCATAAAAAGTAAAAAAAAAATTCACCTATTTGCATCTTTTTTGTGGTAAATATCCAAGGATCAAGTGCATAAGTCAATTTCTATAAAAACTTTGCCACCCCTCTGGATGTTATTGTCCCAACATCTGAGCTAAGAGAAGGTTCTTGTTGTATCAATACAATACAACTTCTTAAAGAAGATCCACGAATCTGTTGTCGTAGAGATTTTCATCTCTACGTTTGCTTCTACTCACTTCGAAACAAAAGTTATGATTCCGAAATACGATGAATGTCGAAGAGATTTTGTTTCCTCTGTCGGTACTTCATTCCTTTATATTTACTTGGAAGTAGCTAGAGAGAATGGCGCGGAGATGAATGGGAGAGTATTCATGATTATGTTCATGAGCTCATATACATAGCGAATTGGGAATGACCATATAACATCATAGAAACATACAATAGTAAAAGGTTTTTTTTCTTACGAACATTGATTCAATGATTAAGAATTGCTGCAACAATCGAGCAGTTATTCTTTAAAAAAAAAAAAGGAACTCTAATTTTAGAGTTGACGTTGAAAATCCAATATTAGCAAACGCTTCAAATCTCTTAAAAAACGAAACAAGCATTGGATGGTTAGACATAAAGGATGGCTCTCACAGTTTGTAATAAAAAGGCAGAAGATCTGACAAGAATAAAAAAGGGAAGGAGGTGGTCAATCGAAAAAAAAGGAGATTGGAAGGACACAGGCAAAAGCTTCTCCATCTTTTTGAACTTTGTCGAGCAGACGTACGCGGGAAACGTGAGGGGATGAATCGCAAAAAGGATGGCTCCGACGGTTTAAATAAAGGAAAATCTGACGCTCGCTGGGCGGGGGGATAGTTGTCGTCCTTCATCACAGAAGGGGAGCTCGGATGGTGTGCGAAAGAAAGGTAGCCGAAGCGCAACAGAGTCTCTTCATCATCCGATAAACACAAAGAATTGAAGAGGAGGTGCGCAGGAAGGCAGAAGATCGTTGGGGGGGGGAGGGGAGGAGAATGGCAATTATCATAGGGTAGTGAAGCTTTTCTCTGCCCGATACGATGTAAAAATCAGCGGACAACATCTGTCCTTTTGGCAACATAAGAGGAAGGCAGAGCCATGGAAGATAATCGCTTAAGGAGTGGAGAGGCGATGTCGGAGTGGTACTGTTCTGACCGATGCATGCTGATTTGCAGAGTGTTTATGGAATTGGGTGTATTAGTGCTGGGAGATCCTCGATGCAAAAGGGAACTGATATGCGCGTAAAGTTTATCTTCCTCAGAATAATGCTATCTTTATCGCTTGTTTAGATTCACTATTTTCCTGATTTATTGTCGTACTCCTCTCTTCTTATTTGAAATCCGCTAAACAAAGTTGCTGAATTTCTACGATTACGTAGATGTCTGATCTGTCAGCGTTTAAAGTTGTTATCCACAATTCGGAACCAATTTTGATGACAGAACTGATCTCATTTCATAGAGTTTGATTTCAACATTTAGCAATCAGAAAGATTAGAGAATAAAAGCTGACAGACTGCGCTATTCTTTGAAAGGTTTGGGTTGTCAGATTGAGGCGAAAGCTTGCATGTCGTTTCCTAGAAGCTTTTTATTTACTGAAAATTTAACCTCATATTGCTGATATGACGACCAGCAAAGAAGATTTTGAGTGCTTTCGAAAGGCTTTCGCATTGTTTTTTATTCATATAGCGAATACAACATGTTGCAGAGTTGACTAATGAGTCATTAAAGAGTTTTGAGGTAGTCGGTAATTACAATATGCATTGAATGGGTAGGGATTTATGATGAAGTTTTGCTTAAATGATGAACAATGAATAGTGTACGTGCCGCCAAACCTTGCTGCTTTGATGCACATCATTGTTTTCTAGTGCTTGCTGAACATCAGAGTTCAAAGAAAAAAAAGAAAAAAAAATCTAGTTAATTTTTCTCTCGAATCTTTCGATCTGTCTTGCACTTCTGCTGGATTATGTCATGCTTCATCAAGAACATACATATAGGGTCTTGCGGCTGAATCTGTTTTCTGTGAATCGTGTAGGCTGATGCCATCAATTTTGAACGATTGTGATGTTGATGTATACACTTATGGTAGAACTTCAAATACTCTGAAGCGAGCTGAAAAATGCAGTGAACTTGTTATACTATTTGGGTTGTAAGGAATTAAGTTTATATGATTATATTTGCGATGCCTATGAATACCTATTGACATTAGTGATCAGTCTTTAACTTTTTGAACGAGGAATTCAAATCACTTTGTGGCAGTCTATTGTTATGAGTTAAAATCAACATTCACGCCCTTGCAATATTATGAACCATAGACTACTGTATAGCATGTTTAGAATACATGAAGACTTTTGCCTTCTTGCAAAAATTTGATGGTCAATAGCTTCTGAGTAGCAAAGGAACAATCGCGAAAACCAAAATTGTTTTCGTCTATGAATTTACAAAGCGATTCTTGTCTTGTCATATTTCTAAATCTAAAACGCAGATTTTATGCTTGTCCTCTGTTTTAAAATAAAGAATTGTATATCAAGTTCTGCTTATTTAGGCTGAGCATATTGTTTCATCCTGCTTGTGCAAAAGGTGGAATGCCAACAAATAAGCCAATGCCTTTAGTTCGAAGTTCCGCTTAGAGCAAGATATACATGCCGATTGGTTCTTGCTTTCGTTCCTTTTGTGATGAATAATTTTTGCTGAACGGATTCAATTGTGAGTAAGAATAGGAATTAGATTCGAAAAGTAAAAGTTAAGGATCTTTTAACACTTTCTGAAAAACAAAGGTTTTAGCTAATGCTGCTTCGTACAACTTTCACCTCATTGGAGTCCAAACCAATTGTATCGTTTGGACTTACACAAACTGAAATGAATGTAATGTTTTTGTTTGAAGTGCCGCGAGAGATATCATTTCCGATAGCTT
>CM035422.1:95358575-95570139 GCA_020310875.1 Ceratopteris richardii
AACTAAAATAAAAAATATACTCACAATAACACATGTACTTACAAACGTAGCTACAAAACCATTATGGCCCATTTGGCCTTAGTGCGATGTGTGGCCCGACTCCACTCTCTTCTTTGCAGCAGCCTATTTATTCAAGAAAAAAATACATAAATTAAATGTAAAAAATTACTAAAATATATAAAAATTATAAATATAAACTATTAATTTGTGTATCTTCTGCTGAGGAAATGACTCCTGAAGACGTAGCTGTCTACGAAAAAAATGCCACGACTCAGGTGGTATGTTAGCTTGCCTCTTATTTTTTTCGACCATACAATATCTCCTGTTAATTTAATCTAAAACAGAAAAAAAAGTCAGAATACATACACATATATACACACACATACACATACACATACACATACCCACATACACATATACATGCAAACATATACGCATGCATATATGTATACATATACACATATACATACATATAACATAAACACACATATTCATATCCACATGTATACGTACACACACATGCATGCATATACACTCATTCATACAAAATACATGCATTTATCCCACAATAATATGTAGTTGTGTATATGTGAATATGTGTGTATGTGTAAATGTGTATATGTGAATATGTGTGTACGTGTAAATATGTATATGTGAATTTTTTATTTATGTAGATAATCAAATTATTAATATCAAATACCAATATTTGTAGATTCTGATCAATCACGATGGAACTCCACCACCGTCTCCTCATCGTGCAACGACTTTATACTGTAAGTATATGAAATATTTAATTTTAACTATATTTGATGGATACATAACTTATATTTTTTTTTATAATTCTTATGATGTGCAGATTCTGATCAATCAGAGGGTACTGCACCACCTCCTACCCATGCAACGACTTCACATGTGTCCTCCGATAGGAATTATGATGAATTTTACTATCAAGAGCATATTATATGTTGGTGTAACTCTTGTTATGGTACGTATCGAAGACCACAATTGGAATGTATTCAACATGAGGCAGAGTATGGTACTTTTGAGCGTGCACCATCACCTAGTCAACGTGATAATGCTTGGGTATGTATCTTCTATATATATTAATGTCACTATTTTATTTAAAAACCATGTATAAAATCAAGTTATTATTGATATATAGGAATACTTGCTCGATGATGATGATGATGATGTTTTTTCTCATAATGTTAATATACCTCATACACGTCATGGACTTGCTATTCATCAATTACAAGCAGAGGTTTCTAGAAATCCTCTACCTCTTGGTTTAGAGAATGAAACGGCTGGAGATTATCCATTGCCAGCTTGTGATCATTCTTTAGTACAAACATATGATAGAAGAAGATATGGAGGATGGAATAGAGGACCACTTCCTTTAGATGGAGAGGTTTTCAACTTTTGGGGTAATCCTTATATGATTGCTCCATCCACTATTACTAATGTTGGTCGTGGTCTCTTTATTGTAGAGGATTTGTATGTGCCTCCGAACTCTGAAGTCACTCTTATGTCAACTTGGATCACTTATAAGGTAATTATGATACTTTTATATTTAATATGTATAAATATTGGATATCTTTTATTTTTTAATTAACTTCTTTACAATTGTTTTTATGATTTGTATAGGTGGATTACATCCAAAGAGATCGATAAAAATTCGATCCCACAAAAAAAACGTGAATGCAAAGAGCTACTATGTTTGATGGAAAAAGAACTTCCTACTTCATTTTTTGATATTTAGGTTCATTTACTAGTCCATCTTGTAGATGAGATAGAGATTGCTGGTGTTGTCAACACTCGATGGATGTTTTGGATCGAGCGAGTTATGGGAATACTAAAAGGTTACGTGCGACAAAGATCAAACCAGAAGGATCCATGGCAAAGGGTTGGATGCTTGAAGAGTGCATGTATTACATTAGTGAGTACCTTGAAAGAGTTCATGAAGAAGCTCCACGTGCATGGACCAACGAGTCTTCTTCAAAAATAACAGATGAGGTATTATCAGGTAAGGGGTTTCCATTCTTATTTACATTTCAAGAAAAAAATGATGTTTCTACTTTTGTAGCATATAATAGCGAATGCATGCAAGCATTCCTTAGCGAGTACGAGGAACTTCAAAGTCTCTGAAGTAAAAGGCGAAAAAACAAAAGATCTAGACGTAATCTCGATAATAATGAGATTACAGATATACCTTCTTTCACGGATTGGCTATATAGTCGTTTGCAACGCGCCAACGCAAATAATGAAGAAATCTCAGATGAGCAAAGAGAGTTAATGATAGGTTGTGAACAAAAGGTAATTTTATTAAAATATATATTTTATTTTTTTCATATATGTATGTTAGTTTCTATTTACTAATTGAATTTATTTTGCAGGCTCGAATGTTCACTAATATGTGGACTTTTGGACAGCATATTAGAATCAAAGCCATTGATTCTTTACGTAAAACAGTTCTAGTATTGTTGCTTGTTTCAAGCAACTATCACGTGCTAGCTCAAAAGACACGAACCTTATAGATAGCGAACTTGGTTACGTAGGAGCTATTGTTGGTATCTACGAAATTTCATTTCATACATTGAAACAGGTAGAAAAAAGTTTATATATTTTTTTTAGAGTTAGTTATTTTTTTAAGCACCTGATAATGGGACGTTTTTGTTGTTATATATTTTGATAGGTCATTTTGAAGGTTGACTGGTATCGAGCGGAGTATAAAGGTAGTAATTCTACAATAAGAAAGGAATTATCTGGGTTTTGGGTAATTGATTCTTCCAAGGTAATTCGACCTACTAAGGAACCATATATTCTTCCTAGGCATATTGAACAATCATTTTTTTATAAAAACCCAGATGCTCATCCTTGGTGGCAAGTCATTCATGTGCAACCTAGAGGTAGGTCATTGTTTGAACAGTTTATTGTTAGAGAGATTGAAGAAGTCCTCTTGATGATTCAACATCAGGTACTGATACATCAACATCTAGAATAGAAATTAGACTCATTATACGTGATAATGATACTAATCTTTTTGATGAAGAGGATAATTCTCTACATGCTGATTCTACTGATGAGGAAGAGGAATTACTAGAAATAGATATTAATCCACCAATAGATGATGTGATTCATGAGAACATAGATTTAACAATATAAGAAATAAATGAAATCAATAAGGATAATGAAGATGAGACTATATTGATGTCTTACCAAAATGATGGCAATAATGAAAACATATGAGCAGATTAGATAGTTAATTCTACTCTAGTTATCGATCAATAACTTGAAGCTTCTGAATGGATATCAGATAATAGGTTTTTTTTATTAACTTGAATAACGATGAATCCTACTAGAGAGATGAAATTATGTTCTTCTAAGTTAGAACATGAAGCTCGGGGGTATGCCTAATTATTTTATATATAGCTTTATGTTCGAGGAGTAAATTTTTATCATGTATGTATGCATATGTGTGTGTATTCATGTGTATTATATGTATCCATATGTTAGTATGCATATATATGTATTTCATGTATATGTATGTGTTTGCATGTGTGTGATATATGTATACATGTGTTAAATATGCATATGTGTATATATGCATATGCATTTATGTAAAATATTCATGTATTCATGTACGTAATATATGCAAGTGTTTATAATTGTGTACATGTATATATGTATATGTGTCTATGTGTAAATATGTACATGTAAATATGTATGCATGTATATATATGTTTATGTGTGCATGTAGGCATGTACATGTATGTGTAAATATGTACATGTAAATATGTTAGTATGTATATATATATTTATGTGTGCATTTAGGCATTTATGTGTGATGCATAATATATCTACTCCATTTTATATTTATGTATCCTATCTACATGATGTGTATATATCTTTACATATATTATGATCCTCGTTGATTCGAGTAGCTATATAGAGAGGCATAAGGTTGGGAGGAGAGACATCTCTCTAGTAGGACGTCGGAGGTGTACATATACTTCAAACATATGGCTAAAAGGTTGAATTAGAGTTTTTAAATTAGGGATTCCAAAACCCTAATATCGAGATTAGTGTTCTCTCTCTCTCTCTCATATACATACATACCGTGCATTGTCGCGACGATGAGCCATAAGTGTCCGCATCTCTTTTAAACACCACTTAAGCGACCACCCTGTCCCAAACTCCGTCTCAAGTGAACTGAGCACGTACTTTTTATCCCTCTCATCATGCTCACTACAAAAATAAAAAACATAATATAAATAAAACATAAGATATATATTTCAATTTATATGTAAAACTTTTACTTACTTCCACGGTAAGTGGATAAAGCAAAGGTAAAAGTCGCATAGTGCGCGCATTCTGCTCTTGAACTCCAATCCATTTCCTATCTATACAATGTTCCCCTCTGGCTCTATGTCGCACTCAAGTCCTAACGTGCCTATGCATGTCCTCATAGGCAACGTCTCTCCTCTGCTATCACGTGCTGGAGGTGGTATAGGTGTTCTGAAAATAGATAGATAGAAATAAATAAAAATATGTGTTATAATATCATTAAAAAAGTTTATGAAAAAAAACATACCTATGAGCAGATAGCTCTCTTCCTACGTGTGGAGCCGCAGAAGAGCCCTCGTCTGATCCCGTAAGCATCTGGATCGTATAATCCAGCTCCTCATCAGACATCTCTGCGTAGTCCCGCATTATGGCCCCTAGAGTATCTGACGGAACTCTTGCTCTCATAAGACTTTTTATGAGAGTGAGTTTCACCTTTCTCTCTCTACTGGGATCCATAATACCTAACATATAAAACAAAATGGTTAGAAATCAATATATATATATATGTGTCTGTGTGTGTATGCATGTGTATGTGTGTGTATGCATCATTATGTGTGTAAGTGTCTATGTGTGTTTGTGTGTGTGTATATGTGTGTGTGTCTATGTGTATGTGTGTGTGTCTATGAGTGTGTATGTGTTTATGTGTATGTATGTATCTATGTGTGTGTATGTGTCTATGTGTATATGTGTATGCATGTATGTATGCATATATGTGTGTATGCATGTGTATGTGTGTGTATGCATCATTATGTGTGTATGTGTCTATGTGTGTATGTGTGTATGTATATGTGTGTGTTGTGTATGTGTATGTGTGTGTGTCTATGAGTGTGTATGTGTTTATGTATATGTATGTATCTATGTGTGTGTATGTGTCTATGTGTGTATGTGTATGCATGTATGTATGCATATATGTGTGTATGCATGTGTATGTGTGTGTGTGTATGCATCATTATGTGTGTATGTGTCTATGTGTGTATGTGTGTATGTATATGTGTGTGTTGTCTATGTGTATGTGTGTGTGTAGATGAGTGTGTATGTGTTTATGTATATCTATGTATCTATGTGTGTGTATGTGTCTATGTGTGTACGTGTATGCATGTATGTATGCATATGTGTGTGTATGCATATGTATGTGTGTGTATGCATCATTATGTGTGTCTATGTATGCATGTGTATGTGTGTATGCATCATTACGTGTGTATGTGTCTATGTGTGTGTGTATATGTGTTTGTATGTGTGTATGCATGTGTATGTGTGTGTATGCATCATTATGTGTGTAAGTGTCTACGTGTGTTTGTGTGTGCATGTATATGTGTGTGTGTGTGTCTATGTGTATGTGTGTGTGTTTATGAGTGTGTATGTGTTTATGTGTATGTATGTATCTATGTGTGTGTATGTGTCTATGTGTGTATGTGTATGCATGTATGTATGCATATGTGTGTGTATGCATGTGTATGTGTGTGTATGCATCATTATGCGTGTATGTGTCTATGTGTGTATGTGTGTATGTATATGTGTGTGTTGTCTATGTGTATGTGTGTGTGTATATGAGTGTGTATGTGTTTATGTATATGTATGTATCTATGTGTGTGTATGTGTCTATGTGTGTATGTGTATGCATGTATATATGCATATCTGTGTGTATGCATATGTATGTGTGTGTATGCATCATTATGTGTGTCTATGTATGCATGTGTATGTGTGTATGCATCATTACCTGTGTATGTGTCTATGTGTGTATGTGTGTGTGTATATGTGTTTGTATGTGTGTATGCATGTGTATGTGTGTGTATGCATCATTATGTGTGTAAGTGTCTATGTGTGTTTGTCTGTGTGTATATGTGTGTGCGTGTGTCTATGTTTATGTGTGTGTGTTTATGAGTGTGTATGTGTTTATGTGTATGTATGTGTGTGTATGTGTCTATGTGTGTATGTGTGTGTATGCATCATTATGTGTGTATGTGTGTAGGTATATGTGTGTGTTGTCTATGTGTATGTGTGTGTGTCTATGAGTGTGTATGTGTTTATGTATATGTATGTATCTATGTGTGTGTATGTATCTATGTGTGTATGTGTATGCATGTATGTATGCATATGTGTGTGTATGCATATGTATGTGTGTGTATGCATCATTATGTGTGTCTATGTATGCATGTGTATGTGTGTATGCATCATTACGTGTGCATGTGTCTATGTGTGTATGTGTGTATGTGTGTGTATATGTGTGTGTGTCTATGTGTATGTGTGTGTGTTTATGAGTGTGTATGTGTTTATGTGTATGTATGTATCTATGTGTGTGTATGTGTGTATGTGTGTATGTGTATGCATGTATGTATGCATATGTGTGTGTATGCATATGTATGTGTGTGTATGCATCATTATGTGTGTCTATGTATGCATGTGTATGTGTGTATGCATCATTACGTGTATGTGTCTATGTGTGTATGTGTGTGTGTATGTGTGTGTGTCTATGTGTATGTGTGTGTGTCTATGAGTGTGTATGTATTTATGTGTATGTATGTATCTATGTGTGTGTATGTGTATGCATGTATGTATGCATGTGTGTGTATGCATATGTATGTGTGTGTATGCATCATTATGTGTGTATGTGTCTATGTGTATATGTGTGTGTATACATTATGACAGTGTATGTAAGCATGTGCATTATGTATGCATATAAGTATGTATGTATGCATATGCATATGCATATGCATTATGTATGCATACGTGTGTGTGTATGCATATGCATGTAAATATGTATGTATGCATATGTGTGTGTGTATGCATATGCATGTAAGTACGTATGTATGCATATGCATATGCAATATGTATGCATGTATGTGTATGTGTGTGTATGCATATATGTGTGTGAATGTGTGTGTGAATGTGTGTGTACATGTGTTTGTATGTGTGTATGCATGTGTATGCATCATTATGTGTGTATGTGTGTGTATGTGTGTGTATGTGTGTGTGTCTATGTGTATGTGTGTGTATCTATGAGTATGTATGTGTTCATGTGTGTGTATGTGTCTATGTGTGTATGTATCTGTGTGTGTGTATGTATCTATGCATGTGCATTATGTATGCATGTAAGTATGTATGTACATTGTATGCATATGCATATGCATTATGTATGCATATGTATGCATGTATGTGTTTATGTGTGTATGTCTCTCTATGTGTGTGTGTATGCATATATGTGTGTGTATGTGTGTATGTGTGTATGTGTGTGTATATGTGTCAGTATGTGTGTATGCATATGTATGTGTGTGTATGCATGTGTATGTGTGTATGTGTCTATGTGTGCATGTATGTGTATATACTATATGTGTGTGTGTCTATGTCTATGTGTGTGTACCTATGAGTGTGTATGTGTTTATGTGTGTATGTGTCTATGTGTGTGTATGTGTTTAAGTGTGTATGTGTATGCATGTATGTATGCATATGTATGTGTATGCATGTGTATATGTGTGTATGCATCATTATGTGTGTATGTGTCTATGTGTATATGTGTCTATGTGTGTATGTTCTATGTGTGTATGTTCTATGTGTGTATGTGTTTGTGTATATGTGTGTGTATGTGTGTGTGTCTATGTGTATGTGTCGCTACGCGTCTATGAGTGTGTATGTGTTTATGTGTGTGTATGTATCTATGTGTGTGTATGTGTCTATGTGTGTATGTGTCTATGTGTGTGTATGCATGTATGTATGCATAGGTTTGTGTATGTGTGTGTATGCATTATGTATGCATATGTGTGTGTATGCATTATGTATGTGTATGTATGCATATGCATTATGTATGCATATGTATGCATGTATGTGTATGTGTGTGTATGTCTCTCTCTATGTGTGTGTGTATGCATATATGTGTGTGTATGTGTGTGTGTATATGTGGGTCTATGTGTGTATGCATGTGTGTATGTGTCCGTGTGTGTATATGTGTGTATATGTGTGTGCGCATCTATGTGTGTGTATGTGTGTGCGCGTCTATGTGTATGTGTGTGTGTCTATGAGTGTGTATGTTTGGATGTGTGTGTGTGTATGAATGTGTGTCTATGAGTGTGTATGTTTGGATGTGTAAGTGTATATGTGTGTCTATGTGTGTATGCATGTGTATGTGTGTGAATGCATCATTATGTGTGTCTATGAGTGTGTATGTTTGGATGTGTGTGTGTATATGTGTGTCTATGTGTGTATGCATGTGTATGTGTGTGAATGCATCATTATGTGTGTATGTGTCTATGTGTGTATGTGTGTGTATATGTGTGTGTATGTGTGTGCGCGTCTATGTGTATGTGTGTGTGTCTATGAGTGTGTATGTGTTTATGTGTGTGTATGTGTCTATGTGTGTCTATGTGTCTATGTGTGTATGTGTCTATGTGTGTATGTATGCATATGTGTGTATGTGTGTGTATGCATGATGTATGCATATGTGTGTGTATGCATTATGTATGTGTATGTATGCATGTGCATTATGTATGCATGTGCATTATGTATGTGTATGTATACATGTGAATTATGCATGTATATGTGTGTGCATGTGTGTGCATGTGTATGCATTATGTGTGCATGTGTATGCATTATGCATTGTGTATGTGTGTATATGTGTGTGTATTTGTGTGTATGTGTGTGTGTGTCTATGCGTATGCGTGCGTGTGTGTCTATGGGTGTATATGTGTGTGTACATATGTATGTGTGTGTAAGTGTGTGTGTGTGCGCATACCTGCCAATGGTCTCGCTCTCTCTCTCTCCCTCTCGTGCGCGCTCTTTCTCTCTCTCTCTCTCTCACTCTCTCTGTTCTTGCTCGCGTCCAAGTCCCGGCACAAATGTGCCGGGAGAACTCAATTTTTTTCTTTTACATTCCAGAGCGTCGCATATGCGACGCTCTGTAGTTTGCCAACGTCGTTAAATTCGTCGCTAATCAGCGATGGTGATAGCGACGCTTTTCAAGTAGCGTCGCTTATGCGACGCTATGGTCGCTTATGCGACGAGGGTCGGGCGAAAAAAAATTCCGAAATTCCTACCGTCGCTTATGCGACGACCTCGTCGCATAACCGACGGTTCCCGTTTTTTTCCCGATTCGGGGGCATCGCTACGCCCCCTTTTTTCTTGTAGTGTATTGTGAAGTAAGAATCAATGTTCAGTCAAACTATCACAATAGTTTTCTTTATGATTTTAGTACTAAAGTACTTAATATTTGTAGCAAGAGTTTATACCTTGTTCTCTCTACGACACTATAAGTTCATGAAAAACAAATCTTTTGAAAAATGAGTCTAATTGTACTCTTTTATAAAAAATTATTTGACATTAGGGAAGAAAATGAACCCTGCATGGGCCTTTTGGATTAAAGAGTGATTAGTGATTGACGAATGAGAGGAGGGTGGTGGACACAGTCTATACCCTATAAATCGCTGGAGAAGGTAGTGGGTCTCTTTTGCTTTCTGATGAGCACAAATAATCATGTATGTAGCTTGGAAGATGATCCACTAATTGACCAATCAAAACAGATATATTGGAGTTGATCCAAGAACAAAAAACTTGCTATTTTTATTCTTACATTTGTTCAATGTTTTGAACAATTCTCTGAGCATAGCAGCAATTGACTAAATTCCTTTTGGAGAACTCTAATTGACTTTGTAAGCTAAGAATCATGAGTGATTTAATAAAAAATGATGGACTACATGCAGGGAAAGAAGTTTAGCAAGACATAGCTACATCCTGATAATCATGGCTACAAGACTCTTCATACCAGTGAGCAAAGTTCTGTTAATATCTCACGATCCTAAAAAGCAAAGCTTATGAAACTTTGTAGAAGCATAACAGACAGTATGTTGAATCCAATATGCTTTAAATCATGGAAAGCTCTGAGAAGATCACTGTTCTTATGGAGGTTTAACAAAGAACTGAAATGAGAATGTAATGATCATATATGTATTAAAACATGTACAAATACAATGTCATTGGGAATCATACATTGCTCAATGTGTGAGAGGTGAATGAGCTATTAGATAAGCTCTCACTTCACAATGAATGTACTTCAAAATGATCTCCCAAGCTCAAGATACATGCAGGTCTTTTAAATCCTCTTTTTATAGTCATGCTTGGATCCAAGCTTTGAATTCAAATTCAAACGTCTACCTAAAAGGTGAATCCTAAAGTGTAGGATAGATTTCCTTATCACTTGACAACTGATTGATTCATGATTTTAGAGCTCCCTAAATCCACGTGGGTGTAATCCACTTTTACAAGCATAAATTTACAAGAGACTAACCATTTGAAGTCTTGCATATGTTATGCCAATAAATCAAGCATACGTTAATCAACCAAGTATGTGGGCTTGGGTTTAATAGCACCAACAATAAAGAATAAGTCTTTATTCTTGTCACAAGATCAACTAGAATTGATCAAGCTTGGCCATGATTATCCAAGAATCTGCGATTGGAACTCCTGAGCACTAGATTGTGCTCTCTGATTACACTAGACAAGATTTTGGAAATATGCATCTGATTACGAGAACACCCATGCAAGGAAAATGATACAAGAATATGTGACTGATACAAGGAGTCCCACAACCCGGGACTGATACGTATAGATAACTTAGCTAGAAATAATACAAGAGATCACATAACCTGGGATTGTAAGTATGGATCAAGATCTCTGGATTATAGGAACTCCCTTCTGGGAGATGAACTAGATACAAGAAAGAACTCGACAGGATCTTGTACTACAAGATTACAAGAGGACAAGACAGGATATCCAGGAACTAAACCAGACAAGATTGGAACAAGGAAAAAGACAAGAACTGGAACTAGAACTTGGAGAGTACTTACTTGACGGTCACGACTCCTTGAGCTCCCAAGACTGGTATTCACAAGATAGATTATGAATGTGGTGAATCCCTCCTTATATAGGTTTTCAAGGGTAGTTCCGAAGGCGGTTGCGAGTTGATGATGTCATCAATGATGTCAGCAAATCGATCAAGACCTCCTGATGTCAAAATTCAGCAAATAGACAGTCAATCTTAGGGTTTGGGCACATTTCGGATGCAATGAAAGCATTGGTTTCTCCTAATTCTGAACCAATCATGAGATATAGGATTCATATGGAATCTAAGGTTTAGGATGGTTTTCTTTATCCATGATATCACCTCCTCCTCAACCGATGAATTCCACGAGGAGTAGTCATGTTCTCTTGTCTCGACTTCATTGGATTTCCCTTATGGAATTCTCGAACCTTGATTGGTACTCTCTGAAGGTTTTTTGCAGTTTCCCAAGTACGATCATTGTTGTCATACCCTTTCCAATGAATAAGGTATTCCAACCTTCCTTGAGAGATTCTTGAATCTAAGACATGATCAACCTCAAATTCTTCATTATCCTTAATCTTGATAGGTGGTGAAGGACTGGGTCTCCCTTGAGCTTTATTGGGTATGTCGCAAGATGGGCCCTTTGAACTTTTAGTGGTACATTGTGGTGTTTCCAAGATCTTTGATGGAATGCCTTGAGTAAGCACACCTCCTTGATTGAACATGAACTTCTCATTGTCCCTTATCTTCTTGTTATCTTCATAATTTGTGCCCCCCTCCCTTTTCCCATAGCAAGTGATGCTCTTGGCTAGTTGATCAAAGATGCTTTGAGCAATAAGCTCCTTGAACGTATTCACATTCCTAGCTCTGAAAACCAACTCTATCTACAAGCCTTTGTTGATGACACCAACATCATTGTCAAAGTTGATCCCATATCTGTCAAATGTGTCATCGATTGTCTGACTACTTTTTGCTTGTGGTTCTCATATAAATCACAAAAAACAACCTTACGATCTTCTACGAACATTGTGCTTGATTATATTAGTGCTCTGGGATGTGACATGATTAGGGATGGTGAGCTCTTTAGAATCCTTGGCATTCGTATGGGGTTCCAAGTTTCCCTTCATCAAAGGTGGGAATGGGTCTTGAACAAGTTCAGGAATAAGATTTTCAGGTGGTATGATTTTCAATCCTCCCTTTCTCATAGGGCCTTTGTGGTCAACGACTACCATCTCCCCTCCTTGATATACTTCCTGTTGGATGCCTAACAAAAAGCACTTCAAGTAGATGATTACCCTAGCTAGAAGATTCCTATGGGGAGGTAGCCCCCACAACAACAGAATTCCTAAGGTTGCCTAGAATGTTTGTTGCCTCCTAAAAAATGAAGAAAGTCTTGGAATTTGTTGGCCTATAAAGATGGCCACTAATCTTCATACAAAGTGGATAGTAAGATCAATTAAATCCTCAGATATCTAGGCTATTCTTCTCAAAAGAAACCTTTCCAAGTTTAGCCTGGGAGATTATAGGTCTTTGAAAAATCACAACTTGTGGGATATTCTGATCTCACCCTAGTCTTAATCCCATGTGGGTACTAGTCTTACTTGTAGGATCTGGCATGCTTGGATGACTATTAAAAAGAGTTGTTCTCCTCATTTTATGTTTTTTATGTATATTGAATTCTTTATGCAAGAAAATATTTGGACAGGTTGGCTCTCTCTTTGGAATAATGGAAATCTAGGGACAAAGGAGCACAAATGTTTGAAACATGGCTTTGTGTTGTCGAAGGACCTCACTAGTGGTGTGCAGGCCTTGTCTGTTGAACATCTCTCTGAGACACTTGACTTACTTGTTGGTTGTTTACAGGTCTTGATGCATCACAAGGACATGCTGTTCAGGAAACTATTTGAATGTTCCCAGAGAAGACCTGTTAAATTATCTGAAGTGGAAAAAGATATGTTGAGTACATTAAAGGGAAACAAAGGCTCTTTCAACATGATCTTACACAAGCTAAACAAAAAATGCAAGATTAGATGGAACTCCTCACAGTGGTAGCACAGATTTAGAAGCCTTTGGAACATACCATACAACAATTATCTTATATGGTTGATTGTTCACAAGGTTGTATGGTGTGGTTCCAAAGCTAGGCAATTTGGAATTCATGATGGAGTATGTGTGTTTTGTGGCTCTGAGGATGATATCCCCACTTACTCTTCCACTGCAAGCATGGTGAGGGGAACTCGAGATATTTTCAGAATATTTATCTAATCTTGTAGGTCAATCTAAGTTACAAAGAAACTTTACTTGGCTCTTGTTGTAGATTTGACTATCCTCTCTGGAATATCTCGAGAGGACACACTCTATGATTTATATGGAGATCCAGAAACCAGGCTATTATGAAGCGAAATTGCAGCTTGTTTTATTATAAATTTTTCCAAGGCATCAGAGTAGCAGGTCTTCAATATATTGTTACTACTACCTCTGGTCCTTCTGAGAACTTTTGTCTATCTGAGCATATGAGATCTAACCCTCCTAGTAAATGGAGAGAATCTTTGCTAAAGTTGTACTCCAACACTAGGTTTGAGATGGTTCTAAGATGTACGTATTGATGCTTTTTGACTCTGTACCCACTGATTTTCACATTGTTTGATTTTTTGGTCTGAACCTTTTGTACACCAGTTGGATGTTCTTTCTGTATTTCGTGCCTTCATGTCCCCCCTAGTTATCCTTCCATTGGATTTGGGGAATTTTTTGTACTTTCTATGGTGGGGGAGCTTGCCCTCTATACTTACACACATTTCATCATTTATTCCAAATTTCCTGTTTTCTCAACAAAAAGGGGAGGATAAAATTAGTATCTCAAGATAACTTCAAGATCAAGGAAACAAAAGATATGAACTAACTAACTTCGAAGATCTTCTTGAAACACTTAAAGATAAAGTGTTGTTAATTTAAAATTATTTCATAAATTTCTAAAAAAGTTGGACTTTGACTTTGAGTTGATCTTTGCAACCAAGGATTTGATTGACTAAGTCAAGCACAAAGTTCCTAGTGTAACTTGGTAAATTCACTCTTTTGACTCAAAGAAATGCACAAGAATTGCATTCCTAGTAAGCAGTCAAAGAGACTGAATATGACCTAAACTTACTCTTAAGTGAAGTGCTATTTGAATACAAAACTCATCAATAGAACCTCAGTGGGTTGACGCACTGATGTTGTTTACGACACTAGTATCTTGTGATTGGATGATGTTTTTTATTTGCTTTGAATCTTTTTGAGAATCGAGCTTATTTATGTTAAAGATAGAAAAAATTCTTCAATACCCTACTAAAACAGATCTTTGAGAAGTTAAATTCCTGAGTCATCTAGACTTTGATTCATAGTAAGTTTACGTATTTTCAAAGTTTGAATTGGTTGAACAGAGTTTTGGTTCTTTCTTTCCACTTTTTGAATCTTTTGCATTGGACTCAGATATAGTACCTGATTCTTTTCATAAAAGTCAAGGGTTAGCTCAATGGAACCACGTAACTATGTTTAACATCCTAGATAGATGTTCTGAACATGAACCTCTTCAACCTTCAAAAGATAATAAGTCTAAGTTGACTTATTTATTTGAGTTTGCTTCAAGTGAGAACATAAATCATTTCCTGGAGTCTAGTATATTGTCGAATAGAGAAGTTAGGAATTCTCATCAGATTGACAATTCCCACGAACTTTTAGCTAAAGTTTTTTAGAAAAGTATCCTAAGTTGGAAAATTTTCATTTTGAATTTGAATTGCAAAAGTTATAGTATGTTTGACTCAACGAAAATGGAAAACTCTCTCCTACAATTTACATAGGATTTCTAAACTCATTAGGATAAAGTAGTCCTCTAGTCAGGAGAAAAAAATCAGGTAATTGTTGGATAGGAGTAAATCATTGTACAAAAATCCAAGTTAGATGTTTGGGACAACCAAAAGTTCAAGTTCTCTAAACCAAATTCAAGTCAATCAAAAGTTCTCAAAGTCTTGTAAGGGATAAGAATCCTGCTTTTGTGACTAAGTCCATGCATCAGCCATGCCCAGAAATGGACTAGTAATTTGAATCCACCCAGTTCACATGTTTGTGCCCAGATCGCACCTAGTAAAAATTGTAAACTAGCGAGGGATGATTTTTAGATCCATCCTTATTACTCATTCACAATTTTGTACTTTGACTATTGTATCAAAGTACAAAGTGAGAGAGTGTTTTCAACATTTGTGTAGGCATGCCACCACAGAGACAAGACATGTTCTTCCAGTTCTAGAACATGACCATGTTCTTCTAGTTTTAGAACATGAGGCTTGGGGGTTGCCTATAGTATGTATATAGATCTATATTTGAAGAGAAGAATATTTTCGAAGGGGGGAAGAATATAATAAAGTAAGTCTATGACCGTTTGGTCACCCATATACATGACCAAAGATCTCGAGTTTAGACATACTAGGAGGTCATTTACTCTTGTAACCAAGTGATCCACTTAGCCTAGTGGTTAGTCTCAAGGGTATGAAGGAGGAGGTCTTGGGTTCAAACCCCATGGGGCACATGGGGAGAGTGTTTTGCCCAAAGAGCTCTAGAACCTTCCAAAAGCATCCACTTGAGTTAACTCTATCTAACTGGGACACTTGGCACACATGCAATTACATGGGTGACACATGGATGGTTAGTATCCACCTACCCAAGCAGGCAGTCCCCTAGAGAGAGCTATATATAGAGGCATTTGGTTACGAGGAGATTCATCTCTCTAGCATGTCATGGTCCTAATCTTGCAATTTTCTTAATTCATAGTTAGCAAACAAGCCTTTTTTGGTGTTTTTTGCCCTAATGACTTGTGTTTTCTCCATGCAATGATTGACTCCATTCAATAATTTCTTTCCATCTTCCCAATGGAACCTACAAAGTTAGTAAACATATGCATTTAAATTGATTCATAAATACCTAAGGTTGAGGTTATAATTCAAACTTTCAATTCTATTGCAAGCTTTAGCTTTGAATCACAATGATAGCATGCACAAACTTCTTCTTCGCAACCTTCATGACTATCATACATCTAATAAAAATGTGACTATAACATCTACACATGAGAGAGCATGATAGCTGCGACTTGTAGAGGTCGTTGGTGCATACTAGATAAGTACATGGTCATGGACCGGACAGCCAACGGAAGACTCCAAACAATAAGGAAGGTGCGGAAGGACATATAGCATTTAGTACGAAGGAGAACAAAGATTGAGGTTGAGTGGTAATGCAGGCTATCTGCAGCCTTTGGGACACACACACATGATCTGCAACCACAAGGGAGAGATCATACAACAAAAGAACTATGACTTGATGATTACCTCAAGTGTAGAATAGTATGTGCATAATTTGCACATGATGACAAGTAGTAGTACCGGCAATGCCACATGTCCTGGTGGGATCGAGGTGACTGTGGATCGGGGCATACGGTATTGCCTTTCAATGCAGACGACGGCTTTCGAACAAATATGCTTCTGTTTAACAATGAAATCCAAACAAATGGAAAGCGACAAGTTGAAGTGAGATAAAGCACAAAAAGGAGTTATTTCAAGGCTTGAGATGCATCTGTGTCCTTTCAAGGCATCAAAAAGGAGTTTGAAGGCATCTGTGTCCTTTCAAGGCATCTGTTTTGTCAAGTTGCCCACTTCCCTAAACTTTATACCATACGTGAATTAAAACTTGAATGGATGCTTTATATCATACGTGAAAATTTGAATTAAAACTTTATACCATACGTGAATTAAAACATTGAATGGACACTAGGTGCTCAAGAGTTGGTGGCACCAAATATGTCTCTCTCAACAATCTCATTAATACTGCATTATCGTTTTTGATCCAACATTAATATTAGTGAAAGTTCCATCATCGGATTGACTATTCTAGAAACGGTGTCGAGTTCTTCCCAACAGGAGGCATCCTGCAAAGGAAAACAACCTATGGAACTACCCCAGAAAAGCCCCCACAAGAGCTTATTGCTAAGTCGGGATCCCATCCCTGTGAAAAAGAAGATGAATCCAAGAAGAGAAAGGACAAATCTCCCTCCCGCAAAGAGGGTTCATTATGACAATGATCATCATCTCGTTAAATGCTAGAGGGCTAACCAACCCCTCTAGAGCGACCATCATTGGTCAACGGCTTCGCAACATTAGCCTAAACCCAGAATTTATATGTATTCAAGAGATTAAAATTGATGGAGCATACCTCTAGGAATGGCTCAGACATGTCTCCTCGACCCATGTTTGGATTTCAATGTTGCACCAACGGGGGTCTGATGGGATGGTAATTGGTATTAATTGATTCTGGTTTGAAAAGCTTGAGAACTCCATTGAAGATGAACCCCATTGATGGATTGCTGTTTCTTTTGGTGCCCCCTTTTGTTTTGCTTTAGTTTCTATGTATGCCCCTAATGGGGAGTTGGAGAGACTGAACACTTCGGCTCCTTGGACTTGCTCCCCCACAACGTGCTTATCTGTGGTGACTTCAACATGGTGGAGGACCCTATGGACAGATGGGAGGGCAAGGGTAGGGTCATCAATAGTCGAGAAAAAGAAAAGTGGGACAAAACCAAACTGCACTTGGATTTGGTCGAATTCAAAGATTCGAATGGCTTTTCGTGGTCGAATCTCCAAGTGGGCAAGGACCTAAGGAAAGCCAGACTCGATAGATACTACATTTCTCATAGTTTTACTCATCAGTGGGGCCACTCTTCCCTCTCACAACGCACTGACCTCACCATCTCTGATCACTACCCGATCGTTATCGCATTCCTACCTTTCACCAAGAGTCGTAAGGCTCCTTGGTTCCATGCTAGCCCGACCGCCTTCTCTCTCCCCTTCGTCCATCAAGAGATTGTTGATGTGTGGAAGGAGGTGTTGGCCTCCGGCTCGTCCCCATCCAAGTGCTAGAGATGTGCGGTCGATAAGTCACGATAGAACATGATTAGATCCAGGAAGATGCTCGAGACTGTGCGATGGGCTCGTAGAGAAGCTCTATATCATAGACTTTGGAGGCTCGAGGAGGAAGTGAACAAAGGAAAATCTCAATCCTAGAAAGGTCTACGAAAAATCAGTGTTGCTGAGATACAGGGAAGGAATACAAAGGAAAAATTTGCAAATTTTCTTCAGAGAGTGGTGGGCTGGCAAAGCCGACAAACCCACCAAAGAGATGTGCCGTATCCTTAAAAGGAAACATAACAGAGAATCGATCCCCCTATTGCTAGACTCAAATCGCAATGTATGCAATATGGAAGAAGATAATTTTGGGATCATTGAAGGGCATATATGTCTATGAGTATGTATGTGTTTATGTGTGTGTATGTGTCTATGTGTGTGTATGTGTCTATGTGTGTTTGTGTATGCATGTATCTATGCATATCCATGTGCATTATGTATGCATATGTGTGTGTATGCATTATGTATGCATTATGTATGCATATGTGTGTGTATGCATTAAATATGTCTATGTATGCATGTGCATTATGTATGCATGTGCATTATGTATGCATATGTGTGTGTATGCATGTAAGTATGTATGTATGCATATGCATTATGTATGCATGTACGTGTATGTGTGTGTATGTCTCTCTATATGTGTGTATGCATATATGTGTGTGCATGTGCGTATGTGTGTGTATGTGTGTGTATGTGCGTGCATGTATGTGTGTGTGTATGTGTGTATGCATGTGTATGTGTGTGTATGCATCATTATGTGTGTATGTGTCTATGTGTGTGTGTATATGTCTGTGTGTATGTGTGTGTGTGTCTATGTGTATGTGTGTGTGTCTATGAGTGTGTATGTGTTTATGTATGTGTATGTGTCTATGTGTGTGTATGTGTCTATGTGTGCACGTGTATGCGTGTATGTATGCATATGTGTGTGTATCTGTGTGTATCTGTGTGTATGCATTATGTATGCAGATGTGTGTGTATGCATTATGTATGTGTATGTATGCATGTGCATTATGTATGCATGTGCATTATGTATGCATGTGCATTATGTATGCATGTGTGTGTATGCATGTAAGTATGTATGTATGCATATGCATATGCATTATGTATGCATATGTATCCATGTATGTGTATGTGTGTGTATGTCTCTCTCTATGTGTGTGTATACATATATGTGTGTATGTGTGTGTGTATGTGTGTGTATGTGTGTGTATGTGTGTATGCATGTGTATGTGTGTGTATGCATGATTATGTGTGTATGTGTCTATGTGTGTGTGTACGTGTGTGTGTGTGTGTATATGTATGTGTATGTGTATGTGCGTGTGTGTCTCTGTGTATGTGTGTTTGTGTCTACGAGTGTGTATGTGTTTATGTGTGTCTATGTGTCTATGTGTGTGTATGTGTGTATGTGCGTATGTGTATGCATGTATGTATGCATATGTATGTGTATGTGTGTGTATGCATTATGTATGGATATGTGTGTGTATACATTATGTATGTGTATGTATGCATGTGCATTATGTAAGCATATGTGTGTGTATGCATATATGTGTGTGTGCATGTATGTGTGTGTGTATGCATGTACATGTGTGTGTATGCAGCATTATGTGTGTATATGTGTGTGTATATGTGTGTGTATGTGTGTGTGTCTATGTGTATGTGTGTGTGTGTCTATGTGTGTATATGTGTGTGTATGCATATGTATGTGTGTGTATGTGTGTGTGCATGCATACCTGGCTTCAACGAGTGCACTCTTGCTCTTTGTCGCTCTCTCTCTCTCTCTCTCTCTCTCTCTCTCTCTCTCTCTCTCTCTCTCTCTCTCTCTCGCTTGTGCATCCAAATCCCGGCACAAATGTTTCGAGAGAAATCGAATTTTTTTTTAACATTGTAGAGGGTCTCTTATGCGATGCTCTGGAACATAGGACGTTGCTTATGCGATGCTAAAATGTTGCAGCCAGTTTGCCAACATTGCAAATAGCATCACTAATTAGCGAGGCTATTTGTGATGCATAGTTTTAGCGTCTATTCGATGACCACTTGGAAAAAAAAAAAACAGAAAGAGGACTCGACGATGCGACGGTAGCATCGCATAAGCGATGGATCCCATTTTTTTCAATTTGGGGGCATCACTACACCCCCTATTTCTTGTAGTGAAATGTATAACTTCCTATGAGACATATCCGCCATTCAATGCACCACTTTATACCCTACCATCCATTCCAACTCAACCCTGAGAAAGCTTCTTCCTAGCAAATCCTACTTTAGAGGTCCTAGACATGATGTTCATACCCTTCAAGGCTCAACTTCAAGAGGGGCCAGATGTAATTTAGCTAGAGGAATGTTATCCTAGAGGGGGCGTAGACTTTGAAAGGAAAAGCTTTGTGCAAAGATGGTAGAACTGACTCATGCTATGTTCGACACAATCCATCTTTTCAATCAAACAAACCTTGTTAACAATAAGTTACATTTGAAATGCCTATTTGAGAGACTAGAGCAATAAGTCACAAAAACCTAAACTTTAGAAGCACTAGAGGCTCAAGATAACGGAAGTGGAAGAAAAAGATCACCTCCAAAAGAATCTTTTTTTCCTATTTTTTTTGGATGATGGAATCCCTTCATCTATAAGTCAGTGACTTCCAAGAGCTCTTAAAGGAAATACAACAGCAAAAATCGGCCAATGAAATAACGCATCCTACTCGGATTCCCATAAAAGATGATCTCCATGATCAATTACCTCACAAGATCCCCTCTATCTATGAAGAGAAAGAAGACATGCAATCAAGTGAAGGAGATTTCAATGGAATAATATTGTACTTGAAAACAATTTGAGGTGCCCTAATCTCTCATCTGTCTATGAATGATCATTTTCTATCAAATTGCCCTCGAAATGTGCACGATTCCTTGTGAATTGCATAATTTATTTGTCCCTTACAACCTAATGTCTCATATATTTGGCTAATTTTTGAGTCAACAAAGACTTGAATGCAAGATGCCTAGAATATTTAGAACAATAATATGTTGGTCACTCTTATCTTATAATTTGGATCCATCTCAAGCTTATAACAACCATGTTAATTATGTAGATGTATTGAGAAATTTATCCTTTATACTTCTTGATCATCCTTCTAGTGCTTATATCAGTAATCTAAAAATCTTCTCGTGTTTCACTCTTAATTCTTTGATAATCTATTTTTCTTTAATTATCTAATCTACATGTTTTGTACCTTGAGATCATAAATATCTATTTATCTATAATGTTCATTACTTGGTGATTCCTACATTGACCTACACACACACACATATATACATATATATATATATATATATATATATATATATATATATATTATATATATATATATATATATATATATATATATATATATATATATATATATATATATATATAAGTGATAAATAATTCCAAATCTTCGTCTTGAAAATCATCCATCTTCCCTCCATCAAATGATCATCATCTCTTGAATGTTGATGATTTTGATTTGCATTTAAGCATTCATTTGCTCATGATTCAGAGCCATCAAATTTCCTGTGTCTATTTGCACACATGTTAGAGCATATTGATCCTCCATGTGATGAAGGAATTGTAATCATGTGTAAACAATAATCTTTACCTCCTCGAAATATATAAGAGAAGAACATGCATCCTTGTAATCAAAGAGAGAGAGAAAGATAAAAACACATACACACATAGACACATACAGACTTACACACACACATACACACATCCACACACGTTTACACACACACATACACATGCATATAGACATATATATAGATACACACATATATACACACATAGATACACACATATACACACACATAGACACATACACACTTACACAGACACATACACACATCCACACACATTTACACACACACACATACAAATGCATAGACACATATATATAGATACATATGTATATACACACAGACACAAACAAACACACACACATAGACACACACACATGGACACATACACACATATATATGCATAGACAGACACATAGAGACATACACACATATATATGGATACACACACATAGAGACACATACACACACACATACACATGCATGCATACATATGCATACATAATGCATATGCATATGCATACATACATACTTACATGCATACACACACACATACACACACATGCATACATTATGCACATGCATATGCATACATACATATTTACATGCATACACACACTCACATATACACCATACACATATACACATATACATATGTACATGTATATATATTGATTTCTAACCCATTTTTCTTTATACATATATCACACACATGCACACACATACATATACATGAAATACATATATATGCATACTAACATATGTATACATATAATACACATGAATACACACACATATGCATACATACATGATAAAAATTTGCTCATCAAAGATAAAGCTATATATAAAATAATTAGGCATACCCCCAAGCTTCATTTTCTAACTTAAAAGAACATGATTTAATCTCTCTAGTAGGATTCATCCTTATTCAAGTTGAATAAAAATTCTATTAATTGATATCCAGTCAGAAGCTTCAAGTTACTGATCGATAACTAGAGTAGAATTTACCATTTAATCTGCTCATATGTTTTCATTATTGCCATCATTTTGGTAAGACATCACTATAGTCTCATCTTCATTATCCTTATTGATTTCATTTATTTCTTCTATTGTTAAATCTGCGTTCTCATGAGTCACATCATCTCTTGATGGATTAATATTGATTTCTAGTAATTCCTCTTCCTCATCACTAGAATCAGCATGTAGAGTATTATCCTCTTCATCAAAAAGATTATTATCATTATCACGTATAATGATTCTAATTTCTCTTTCATATGTTGATGTATCAGTACTTGATGCTGAACATGAAGAGGACTTTCTTCGATCTCTCTAACACTAAAGTGCTCAAACAATGACCTACCTCTAGGTTAGCATGAATGACTTGCCACCAAGGGTGAGCATCTGGGCTTTCATAAAAAAATGCTTGTTCAATATGCCTAGGAAGAATATGGTTCTATAGTAGATCGCATTACCTTGGAAGAACCAATTGCCCAAAACCCAGATAATTCCTTTCTTAATGTGGAATTACTACCTTTATACTCGGCTTGAAACTAGTCATCCTTCAAAATGACCTATCAAAATATATAAAAACAAAAACCCATTATTAGGTGCTTAAAAAAATAACTAAATCTATGATAAAAAATATAAACCTTTTTCTACCTGTTTGAATGTACGAAATGAAATTTCGTAGATACCAACAATAGTTCCTACGTAACCAAGTTTGCCATCTATAAGGTTTCTGTCTTTTGAGCTAGCACATGATAGTTGCTTGAAAGAAGCAACAATACTAGAATCCTCTATTTTATGTAAAGAATCAATGGCTTTGATTCTAATATGCTGTCCAAAAGCCCACACATTAGTGAACATTCGAGCCTATATTAGCAAATAGAAACTAATATACATATATGAAAAAAATAAAATATTATTAAAATAAAATTACCTTTCCTTCACAACCTAGCATTAACTCTCTTTGCTCATCTGAGATTTCTTCATTATTTGCATTGGCGCGTTGCAAACAACTATATAGCCAATCCGTGAAAGAAGATATATCTGTAATCTCATTATTATCGAGATTATGTCTATATCTTTTGTTTATTCGCCTTTTACTCTAGAGATTTTGAAGTTCCTTTTCATACTCGCTAAGGAATGCTTGCATGCATTTGCTATTATATGCTACAATAGTAGAAACATCATTTTTTTCTTGAAATGTAAATAAAATGGAACTCCCTTACCTGATAATACCTCATCTGTTATATTTGAAAATGATGTTAGTATATGATCAATGTCTACCCCTCATGATTGTATGCACATTCTGTAAGGCCCCCTTTATGAGGAGAAGCCAAGCGTGCATTACCCAATTGATGGGAATCCCAACTTGCATGTTGGATGAAGGTCATATTGGACCATGTAAGGTATTATAAGGAAAGGGAGTTACCAGGGTCCCCAATTGTGGGGTCCGGGGAAGCGGTGAGCAGCCCCGGCTGGGGGGTCGGTTCAACCAGTCTAAGCCGTGTATGGCAATTACGCGGGCGGTGGCCGCCCACGCTCTACCGCCCATGTATAGCCGTCCATGGCAGGCCACCCATGATCCTATATATACATGACTTCTGCACTACCTAAGACATGGAGTTGAGCCAGCATACCTCTACCTTGTATCTCCCTATCTAGAGTTGTCTAGATCACCATTTAAGCTCTACCTTGAGAGCGCACGGGTGGACAACGCCATCATCTTTGTACTTGCTGCTAGTAGAAAATTGTTGAGATTCTCCTATATCTGTTATCTTCTCTGCTATTGCTCCTGTGTTATATTGCGTAACTATTGTCTTACATGGTATCAGAGCTGTAAGGTTCAAATAGCTTGAGAAGTATCATTATTTTAGCCTACTAGCAGACTAGAATATCAGTAGATTATTCGAGTGATTACATGATGGCTTCATCGTCGAACACTAGTCTTGGTGCTTCAGCTAATGTTAATGCTGCACCTATTCGAATTCGTCCACCTGCATTCACTGAAGGGAAGCTGGATGGAACCAACTATACACTCTGGAAGTTCAAAATTTCTGCAATTTTGGACTCCTATGAATTACTTGACACTGTCATGGGACCGATGGGATTGGATCCAGAGCCTATACCAGTTGAAGATCCAGCAAATTCAAGATTGATGATTCAGCCAGATCCAGATCTTCTACGAGCTTGGAAGAGGCGGAATGCTGATGCATTATGTGCGATTGTCACTAGTGTAAGTGATTCTATGCTTACTTTAGTTCAACATACTACTCAAGCACATGAGGCTTGGGGCATATTGGCTCGACAATATGAGACCAAGAACCACACTAGGATACAGAATTTAGAAAATCAGTTGGCAAATGAAAAGCATTCTGATTCTGAAAAGGCTGAAGATTTTATCAAACGGATAAAGCATCTTCAAGATCAATTGGCTGCAGTTGGTGTTGTTATAACACCAGAAGAGCTAGCTCGAAGATCTGTACGTGTTCTTCCAGCAAAGTATGATGGATTAGTAACAGCCCTTAACACTCAGGTAAGGCCAACTCCTCTTACATTTGAAGAGTTTTGTGCCATGCTTTGAAGAAGAGATGCGGCTGAAGAATCGGAAAAGTACAACTGATGCTGCATTCTCAGCAAATGCAAAAGGTAAAGGCTCTTCAGAGGGATCAAAGAAGAAGCCAAAGAAGAAAAAGTTCACAGGAAGTTGCTTCTATTGTGAAAAGAAAGGCCATGCCATCAAGGATTGCAGAAAGAAGCAAGCTGATGAACGGAATGGGACTGTAAAATCATCATGGAAGAACAAAGAGTCTGCAAACAACACAGAGCTGGAACTTTGGGTAGCTATTGAAGAGGTATGTTCATCTGCTCAAGCTCGTGTTGATGAGCCATGGATTTTAGATAGTGGAGCTTCTCGCCATATGACTAGTAAAAAGGATTGGTATAGTTCCCTAGTGCCTCTGCGGGAATCCATCAATGTAGTGGTGGGAAATGACTCCAAGTGTCCAGCTGAAGGAACTGGAACCATCTCTTTTATCACTTCTCTAGGTGTTGAGAAAAAGTTATCCGATGTTCTCTATGTACCTACACTCAAAAGAAATTTGTTGTCAGTTTCTGCAATAACAGATTGTGGACTCGAAGTTCACTTCAATAAGAGTGGTGTGGAAATCATGGATTCATCAGGTAATGTTGTAGGTAAAGGCACACGACGGGATAACTTGTATGAGTTAAGTGCTTTAACTGCTACAGAAGATAAAGATGTAAGCAGGTTATGGCACCAACGATTTGGGCATCTCGGATTTGCAGTTTTGAAGGAGATGCAACGAACAGGGATGGTTGCTCATTTGCCTGCATTTTCAGAGTTGCAGGAACCTTATGAAGCTTGTATGATGGGCAAGCAACAACGAAAGGCATTTCCAAGAGAGACCAGCAATCGATCTCAAGCTCCTCTAGAGTTGGTACATGCTGATCTCTGCGGTAAATATCTACACCTGCTTTAGGAGGATCTTTCTACTTCTTGCTGTTAGTCGACGATTATAGTAGAAAGATGTGGGTTTATTTCATTCGAGAGAAGGCTGATGCTTTTGAAAAATTTAAAGCGTGGCATAAGTATGTAGAAAGTGAATCAGGAAGGAAACTGAAGAAATTTAGAACAGATAGAGGAGGTGAATTCTTGTCAACAGAATTCAACAATTAGTGTAAGGAGCATGGTGTGAAAAGGCAACTTACCACAGCTCATACACCTCAACAAAATGGCATTGTTGAGCGCAGGAACAGGACAGTAGTTGAAATGGCTCATTGTATGTTAAAGGCTCAAGACGTGCCTGATTCATTCTGGGCAGAAGCAGACAATACAACAGTCTACATCCTCAATCAAAGCTACACAAAAGCTCTGAAGGGGATGACTCCTCAAGAAGCATATTCTGGTAAAAAGCCTTCAGTTTTGCATTTCAGAATTTTTGGTTGTTTCTGTTATGCACATATTCCTGATTCAACAAGATCAAAGTTGGATTCAAAAAGCAAAAAGTGTGTCTTCCTAGGATATAGTGAAGAGTCTAAAGCATACAGGTTATGGGATCGTGAGGCAAGGAAGATTTTTGTCAGCCGAGATGTGGTGTTTGATGAACGACCACACTTAGTAGAAGATAAAGGTAAATCTACTATCTCATCAAACAGAGAAATATCTCACCTTGTGCCTATCAAAAGATAGGTTAAAGTTGAGGAGGAGGAAACATCTGATGGAGAAATTTCCTCAATAAAAAGCCAACCAATTGTAGCTGCACAGCGTAAGCCACTACCGAAGTGGGCACAACAGCTCTTTGATGATCACAATCCACATGTAGATGCACCAGAATCATCATCGGATGGATTACGAAGATCAAAGAGAATAGAGGAGCAAAGAAGAGCCTCAGAACACATTGTTAACATGGCTCTAATGGCAGATATCATGGGTTCAATAAAGGAACCTACCACCATTGAAGAAGCCATTGATGATCCAGGTTGGAGAGCGGCAATGCAGTCTGAGTATGATAGTATACTCAAAAATGATACATGGGATCTAGTCGACTTGCCGCCAAAGAAGAAGGTAATAGGTACTAAATGGATTTAGAAAGCTAAGTATAAAGCTGATGGAACATTAGAAAAGTATAAGGCACGATTAGTTGCACAGGGTTTTTCACAGATTGAAGGATTTGATGTTCAAAAAACTTTTGCACCAATAGCACGCATGACAACTATTCGGACGGTACTTGCAGTAGCTGCACAAAAGTCCTGGCCTATTTTCCAGATGGATGTCAAATCTGCATTTTTGAATGGTCACCTCAAGGAGGAGGTATATGTATCTCAACCACCAAGTTTTGAGGTGCCCAATTCAGAAGATAAAGTTTGCAGGTTGAAGAAAGCTTTGTATGGACTTAAACAAGCTCCACGGGCTTGGTACCAACGGATAGATAATTTTTTCAAAAACATGGGTTTTGAAAGAAGTACTTCTGATGCTAACTTGTATGTAACAAAAAGGGATAGCAAGCTAGTTGTCGTCATTGTATATGTAGATGATTTGATCATTACAGGAGATCATCAGGAACTCATCAATCAAACTCGGATCAGCTTGGGAACTGAGTTTGAAATGACAGACTTAGGTCTACTCCATTTTTGTCTGGGAATTGAAGTATGGCAAAGGAAGGATGGCATTTTCATCTCACAACAAAAATATTCCAAAGAAATTCTCAAGGCATTTGGAATGATGGACTGCAAACCAACTAGCACACCTATGGAGGTAAATCATAAGCTATCTATGGATGATAACATGCCTGATGTAGATGCTAAGAAGTATAGGAAGCTCGTTGGAAGTCTTATTTTTCTGTGCAACACTAGGCCAGACATTTGCTATGCTGTTGGAGTGTTAAGCAGGTTTTCCAACAAACCTAAGGAGAGTCATTGGAATGCTGGAATGCGAATTCTAAGGTACATTGCAGGAACCTTGGATTTTGGTATTTTGTATACCACATGTGATACACTCCAAGGATATTGTGATTCAGATTGGGCTGGAGATTGTGATTCTAGAAAATCAGTTTCTGGATATTGTTTCTCACTTGATTCAGGAATATTTTCTTGGGTAAGTAGGAAGCAACCAACTCTCGCACTCTCCTCCACTGAAGCAGAGTACAAAGCAGCTTGTATTGCTTCTTGTGAGGCAGTCTCGTTAAGGAGAATTCTTGCAGATCTAGGCTTTCCATCAAATATGCCAACTGTACTCAAGTGTGATAATCAAAGTTGTATGGCTATTGCAAAGAACCCAGTATTTCATGCTCGCACCAAGCACATAGAAGTACAGTACCATTACATTCGTGACCTAATTGAAGATGAAATTGTGGAGCTAGAATATTGCCCAACAGAGGCAAATTGTGCTGACATATTCACTAAAGCACTTGGAAGAGAGGAGCTCAACAAGCATCTTCAACAGATGGGCATAGGACCGAGACCTACTTGATTTATCATCGGTAAACATTGAGGGGGGGTGTTAGTATATGATCAATGTCTACCCCTCATGATTGTATGCACATTCTGTAAGGCCCCCTTTATGAGGAGAAGCCAAGCGTGCATTACCCAATTGATGGGAATCCCAACTTGCATGTTGGATGAAGGTCATATTGGACCATGTAAGGTATTATAAGGAAAGGGAGTTACCAGGGTCCCCAATTGTGGGGTCCGGGGAAGCGGTGATCAGCCCCGGATGGGGGGTCGGTTCAACCAGTCTAAGCCGTGTATGGCAATTACGCGGGCGGTGGCCGCCCACGCTCTACCGCCCATGTATAGCCGTCCATGGCAGGCCACCCATGATCCTATATATACATGACTTCTGCACTACCTAAGACATGGAGTTGAGCCAGCATACCTCTACCTTGTATCTCCCTATCTAGAGTTGTCTAGATCACCATTTAAGCTCTACCTTGAGAGCGCACGGGTGGACAACGCCATCATCTTTGTACTTGCTGCTAGTAGAAAATTGTTGAGATTCTCCTATATCTGTTATCTTCTCTGCTATTGCTCCTGTGTTATATTGCGTAACTATTGTCTTACAGAAGACTTATTGGTCCATGCACCTGGAGCTTCTTCATGAACTCTTTCAAGGTACTCACTAACGTAATACATGCACTCTTCAAGCATCCAACCCTTTGCCATGGATCCTTCTGGTTTCGCTCTTTGTCGCACATAACCTTTTGTTATTCCCATAAATCGCTCAACCCAAAACATCCATCAAGTGTGCAATCTCTATTTCATCTACCAGATGGACTAATAAATGAACCTCAATATCAACAAATGAAGTAGGAAGTTCTTTCTCCATCAAACATAGTAGCTCTTTGCATTCATGTTTTTTTTGTGGGATCGAGTTTTTGTCGATCTCTTTTGATGTAATCCACCTATAAATATCATAAGAAAAATTATAAAGAAGTTAATTCAAAAATAACATTTATCCAATATTCATACATATTAAATATAAAATTATCATGATTACCTTATAAGCGATCCAAGATGATAGATCACATCTCGTACTCATTTTGTTGTACATCCATCGATAACCAAAGGTAAAATATGTTTCAAACAGTTATGCCAGTCATGGGTCTTTGATTTAGATGAGCTCTTATCATCCATAGTAAACATGCTTTGAAAAGATTCTCCATATCTTGTAGGAGTCTTAACCAACTGAATTCTATTATTCATAGCCTCTATTTCTTTTGTTGTAAGTACCCAAGGAGCAGGTGCAGAAGTCGTTTCCTATCGATGTCTATCAAAAACTAGCCATAACTTTGGTTTTTATTTTTTATCTTTCAAATCATTTCTTGATGCTATGGTATCTTTTAGTCCAAGAAGATGCGGCCATAGTGAATAACCAATATTCTTGAATATATGCATAGGATCAAGAAGATGACATACTTTTAACTCTTTCCAATACTCCAAAGAATAGCATATTGATATGTTCTCTGCGAGTGCCAATTTTCCTTTACCTCTCTTCACATACTCATTATCTTCATCATCACTGAAGATTTCTAATTCTAGATCTATCAGAGGTCCATCTGTCCATTTTTTATACCAATCCATAGGCGTCATAGGTTTTGGACACTAACCTGTTTCAAGCTTTCCATTAAAATGTATCGCTTCTCTTTTAGATCTTAATGGATGATCATCTGGCAAGAATCATCGATGTCGAAGATAAATATTTTTGTTGAGATTCTTACTATATATTGATCTCAACCAATCACCACAATATGGACAAGCTTTATAACCCTTAGTAGATATTCCGGCATCATGAAAACGATAAATATATAATTAGATTAAATCATATTTATTTAAATGCATATTGAATAAAAAAGTTACATCAATACCTAAACAAACACCATATCCTAGAAAATCATGAATAGTCCAAGCCACAATACCAGGAACCGTAATATGTCTTTCATTGATGCTTTTCGATACATCAATGAAATTAGTATCTCTTCATAACTCTTGGAGATCGTCAATGAGAGGAGCAAGATATATATTCATATCTTTAACTTGCCTTTTGCCTGGGATTAAAAGTGAAAGCATTAAATGTTCCTTTTTAATGCTAAGATATGGCGGAAGGTTGTAGTTTATGACTACCACTCGCCATATTGACCATTTATTGGATTTCATGGAGAATGGATCACCCCCATCTAAGGCAACTCCTAACTTTAGATTCTGTGGATTTTGTGCAAATCAGGCCATGTAGAATCAATATGATAAAAAGCAACACTATCATGAGGAATTCTGATTATTCCATTAGTACTTTTATGATCATGTCCCCAAAAGCTTTGATAATTCGGGGCTTTGAAACATATGTATAATTTGTGGAGCCAATGGAAAATGTCTTAATACCTTTTTTGGGATTTTACCTTCTTCGCCCTTATATCAAGAAGATTGACATTTGGGACATGTTAAAGAGTCTGCATATTCACCTCTATATAAAATACAATCATTAGGACATGCATGTATACATTGATAATCTATAGTACCAAGATTGTTGATTATCTTCTTCATTTCATCATGTGAGGTAGGAAGAATATTCTGACTTGGTAAAAACTTTTCAGATAATAACCTGTAAGTTCATCAAAAGAAGATATATTAAAAAAAATAAATAAAAAAATATACATATATATATGCATATAAATTTATATATGTGTATGTTTATGTGTATGTGGATGTGGATGTGTATATGCATGTGCATGCATATACATATGTGTATGTGTATATGTATATATGTATGTATATGCATTTTATAAGTGTATATGTATGTATATATACATATGCCTATGTGTATGCATATATGTATATGTATGTGTGTATACATGTGTATGTATGTATGTGTATATATGTATGAATGTGTATGTATGTATGCATGTGTAGCTCTGTATATTTGATTTCGTTTTTAATTTTTTTGTATATTGTGGTTTGCACATTTTCATATCTAGACCATTCAATTCTCTAGTTGTCTCCCATTTTATAGTCAATCTATTACCTTTCTTGCTAAGTTGTTTACAAATATAAAGTATCAGTTAGTTATGGAGGTATTAAGTCATTAGTTAATTGGGAGGATCAAATTTATCGAGAATATTTTGAAAGATGCATGAATAGTTTTACAAGATGGATGGACAAAAAGTGTCCATTCAATGCAAGTTCTTGTTCTTACCTTAGCTAAAGTAAGAAAAAAAACGTGGAGTGAATGGAAACTTTTTTTCCGTCCATCCTTTAAAATTAGTTTTTCAGCCTTCAAAATCTTCTAGAGAAATTTTGTCCTCTCATTTTACTAATGAATTAATACCTTCATAGCTAACTGATACTGAATATTTGTATGCAAAAGAGATAGCAGCAGAGGTATTAGGTCGACTAAAATACGAGAAACATATGTGTCAAGAAGATTCTAAAGGTTGGGTGGATAATTCTAAAGGCTAGATGGACAAATCATCTTCATTCGATACAGGCATGTATAATTTGACCTTAAACTCATAACATGTGTATGTGTGTATATGTTTTTAATTGTTTTTTTGTATATTGTGGTTTGCAAATTTTCATATCTAGACCATTGAATCGTCTGGCGGCTTCCCATTTTATAGTCAATCTATCACCTTTCTTGCTAAGCTCTTCACAAATATTAAGTATCAGTTACCTATGAAGGTATTATGTCATATGTAAAATGGGAGGATCAAATTTATTGCGAATATTTTGAAAGATGCATCAATAGTTTTAAAATATGGGCGGACAAAAAGTGTCCATTCAATGCAAGTTCTTGTTCTCACCTTCTAAAGTAAGAATAAAAACCTGCATTGAATGGACACTTTTTGTCTGCCCATCCTTTAAAATTACTTTTCCATCCTTCAAAATCTTGGAGATAAATTTGCTCCTCCCATTTTACATATGATTTAATACCTGCATAGCTAACTGATACTTAATATTTGTATTCAAAAGAGTTAGCAACACAGGTATTAGGTCGACTAAAATCAGAGAAACATATATGTCAAGAAGATTCTAACGGTTGGGTGGACAATTCTAAAGGCTAGATGGAAAAAACATCTTCATTCGATATAAGTATGTATAATTTGACCTTACTCTCATAACATGTGTAGGTGTGTATATGTGTGTGTATGTTTATATGTGTGTATACATTCATGTATATTATGTGTATGTTTATATATGCATGTATATACATATATATATATATATATATATATATATATATATATATATATATATATATATATATATATATATATATATATATATATATATATATATATATATATATATATATATATATATATGTGTGTGTGTGTGTGTGTGTGTAAATATATATATATATATATATATATATATATATATATATATATATATATATATATATATATATATATATATATATATATATATATATATATATATATATATATATATATATATAGATTGAAAATTGAAAATTATACCTTAATAGTGTCTAAATAGATACATTAATCCATCCAAACTGATTTTGAAGATTGAGAATAAGTAAGCTCACACTTAGTTGTGTCAAACGAGTTCCTTCATATACATGCTTTAGACATTTCTCTCGAAGATATTTCTCATTTTTAGAAATATCAATCCTCTCACTATCATTTTGATACCAATCCTCAATAAAATCTACCATGCCATCATCTTCATCATTGTCACACAAATGTTGTACTTTATCTTCTTTTGAACATAGATCTTTCAACCTTGCATATTCCAGAGGATCACTTTTGCGTAGCCGCCTCATAGAAGCTCTGAACATAGAATTCATTAGTATTCCATAAATGAATAAAAAGTAAAATTTGAACATAAAATTAAATATATAAGTTATTATATATGAATAGAAAGTTTTTATTCCTTCTAGCTAAACTATCTCTATATATAGCTCTCTCCACGGGACTGCCTGCTTGGGCAGGTGGGTACTAGCCATCCATGTGTCAACCATGTAACTGCATGTGCACCAGGTGTCCTAGTTACCTAGATTTAACTCAAGTGGATGCTTTTAGAAGCTTCTATACCTCTTAGGGAAAAACACTCTCCCCATGTACCCCATGGGGGTTGAACCCAAAACCTCCTCCTTCACACCCTTGAGACTTAACCACTGGGCTAAGTGGATCACTTGGTTACAAGACTAAATGATCCTCTAGTAAGTCTAAACTTGAGATCTTTGGTCATACACACAGGTGACCAAACGGTGTCGGATTTCAGATCCCTTTGAATCCGTTGAATGCTTATATCATAGACTTACTTTATTACAAAAATTGATAAATAGGACCTTTCCTCTTCTACAAAAATATAACATTCTTCCCTCCTTTAATCATATGAAACAATGTTTCTTTTTAGAAAATATTCTATAAAAGCACCGGGAACATGATGGGGTTTCTTGTATTGAGTGAATAATTTTTTGTTTTCATGCAAAAAAATATTTTTGCATTGCATTTAGAATGTGCCAAAACCCCAAGATCGACTGTCTATTTGCTAAAGTTTGACACCCTGAGGTCTTGTTTCTAGTTTATGACATCATTGATGACATCACAAACTCGTAACTGCCCTTGAAGCACACTTGGGAAACTTATATAAAGAGAGGTTGGCCACAAGCTCAAGGGGTCGTGACCACGAAGTAAGTACTTTAAAGTTCCTATTCAAGTTCTAGTCTTGTCTCTTGCTCTAGTCTTTTCTAGTCTTTTATCGTGGAGATTCTTTCTTTTCCTCTTGTAATCTCATTGTACGAGATCCTTTCTAGTTATTCTGTGTATCTAGTTCATCTCCCTGAAGGGAGTTCTTGTAATCTAGGTACTGTGTTCCATACCTACATTCCTAGGTTGTGGAATCTCTTGTGTCATCTCTATTCGAGTTTTCCATACCTGTCAGTCTCGATTTGTGGGAAGTCTTGTATCGATTATGTATTCTTCTATCATTTTCCCTATGTGGGTGTTCTTTTCATCATAACTGTATTTTTGAGATCTTGTGTATTGTAGTCAACGAGCACAATCTAGTGCTCCCGTGACATTTTGGCAAGACTACCTTCATCAAGTCCACGCACCATGAATTCCCTATGAAAGGAGATTCAATCTACCATAAAGAACTTGATCAAACATGTCCAAGAGATGAAAAGATTGCTACGACAAGATAATCGATCAGTTTCTAGATATGCCTAGAATATCAAGATGTTGTTTCATGGAACTACATATCAAGAAGATTACATGGTTAATCAATTTCAAAGTGGCCTCAATGTGGAAGTCAATCATCTCTTGCTATCCATGCCTCAAGAAAATACCTTGGAGGATGTTATCAATTAGACAATTCAATGTGAGAATTAATTATTCAAAGAAAGCCAAGTCCAAAAGCTATAAGTGTTGAATAATGAAGACACTATTCCTCAAAAATTTGAATCAAGGACTTTTGAAGACAAAGAAATCATTAGGAATGGTATGGAGCATACAAATTATGAGGATAATAAGAAGATAAAGGGCAAGGAGGAGTTCATGTTCAATTAAGGAGGTGTGTTTAGTCAAGGCACTCCATTAAAGATCTTGATCCTAGAACACTTTGATCCCTACATATATCCTTCAAGGTTCTTTCATTCACATGAGCAAGTCTTTTATGCCACACTTCAAGCTCACTTAGGGTTTGAGATCCAAAAGTGAATAGAGCTATGTTCTTGGTTTCTCCTACTTCAAAAGTAAAGAGCCTACCATGCTTCTCACCTCTGGCTATCTTCTTGAAGCCATGACATGGATCTTCCACAGAAGCTCCATGTTGGGTGAACCTAACTTGCAAGCCTTTTTTGACTATTTGGCCTACACTTATTAGGTTTTTAGTAATAGTCGGTACATAGGGAACCTTACTCAGAATGTTTGTCCCACCATTGGAAGCTTTGAAATTACCAATCTTCTCCATATTGTGCTTTGTGCCATCCCTTGTTTGTACTTCATGTCTATGCTTTGGACTTTCCAAATCAGATAGAAGAGCAATGTTCCCTGCAACATGATTTGAACATCCTAAATATATGTAGAACAAATGATCATCTTCTGTACCTTCTTTGTGGCTTAAATTCATAAGAAGCAATGAATCTTCATGTGGTTGACCTTCTGAATAATTGTTTTAGTCCCTTCTATTATAGCCTCTATTGTTATTGTTGAAGTTGTTTCCACCTTTTCCTCTATTGTTGCCATATCCACCTCTTCCACTTTCTTTCTAGGTCTTCCCATTGAACCAACAATTCAGAGTGGTGTGGTTGTTCTTATCATAGATGGCACAAGGTTGAACATTCTGACCTTTCGCTCTGTCTTGCTTTGGTCCCTTCTTCTTCCCTTTCCACTTGCTTTTGCTGGCGAAGTTGGCTTGGGAAGTCTCTTCTTCATCTTCTTCCTTCTTCTTGCCTTCTTGCTTCTTATCCTTCTTATCTGCATATAGAGCACTAGTTGAATTACCATGATAGGAGTTACCTTCCTTTATGCTATTGTTGGCCTCTTGATTGAAGAGTTGTCCAAGACAGATGTTGAAATCTGGAGTTTGCACATCCATGATGAGATCCTAAGTCGTGGGTAAAGATTACCATTGCTTATCACTTCGAATGCCATTTAGAATTTGTCTCATGATAACCTCTTCTTCAATCAGCTCTCCAATGGATGCTAACTAATCTGCAACCTCCTTGACCTTGGTAACAAACTCAATGATGGTTTATTTAGGTGTCTTCCTCATTTAGTTGAACTCGTTCCAAAGATGATTCTTTCTTGCTTTGGTACTAGCAGAAAAGAAAGTCTCAAGGGCATCCCAAGTTTGTTGAGATATCTTGCATCCTTTAATATGTGGTAATAGAAAGTCAGAGATAACGTTTGGTATGTACGACCATGCTTGACCATCCCTTGCACACTAAAGTATGAGCTTATCTGTCTCCTCTTGCGTATGTCTTCCTTTGGATCTTGGAATAGGGATAGCTTCATCACATGCTACAATTCCATAAAGATTAACCTTGCAAATAAGCCTCCATTTTGATTTTCCAAGATGCATAGTTGTGTCGATCAGGCTTCTTGATCATTGAGGGAAAGTCATCACCCATCTTGATCTAGTTCTGATACCACTAAAGAACTTGGAGAAGATTGTCGAAGGTAGAACAGTGAGTTTTTGAGGCGATAAAGTTTGGTCCAACCAACTGGCACAAGACCAGCCCTTAAGATTATGGAGCCTCAAATAGACCTTATGGGCATGGGATAAGTGCCAAGAAGTGCACTATATACTTTGGAGCATCAAGGAGAAGGAGTCGATACAAATCAGATAGGTTTGCATGTCGACTAGCTCAAGAGACTTACTATCTATGGAAGAGACAATGAACTTCAAATGCCCATAGCGACCAGTGTGATTAAAATTAGAAAAATCCTTTTATGGGCTTGATACACATAGGGTTGAGTGTATATAATGCACAAATGTATAAGGAATAGGCAAAATATGCTATAGGAATGAGTCAGACACTCAACATTGGTACCTCCTATTTTTTAAGAATATGCAGAGATTGATCTCGAGATAGAAAAGCTGAGATTTCTCCCAATGTACTAAATCAAATGCTATGAAAATTTAATTTGATAAAACTAGACACTTATACCTTTCCATTGAGCCAACGTATGGGGACCAAGTCAAGAACCTTCATTGGGAGGATCAAGGTATTATGTCTCATTTGTTGATGACCATAGTAGATGGACTATTCTATACTTTATCAAGAATAAGAATGAAGTGTTTGATTGCTTCAAAAAGTATCTAGCACATGTGGAGAATCATATAGGTAGATCACTCAAGAAGCTCAGATCTGATGGAGGGGGAGAATACTTCTCCAAAGAGTTTCATGAATTCTTGTAGGACAAAGGTGTCAAAAGGGAAGTGACTATCAAGTAATCCCCTCAACTGAATGGAATGGTAGAGAGGAGAAACAAGACATTCGTTGGATCAGCTTGAACAATGTTTGAAGAGAAGAAGTTTCCACATTATCGATGGCCATAAGATATTTCAGCTGCTATGTACCTTCTCAATAGACTACCATCCAAATCAATTCAAGCTATGAATCCTTATGAAGCAAGGTACGGAAGAAAACCCAGTCTTGGACATTGCAAGGTGTTTGGTTGTTTAGCTTATGTTCATGTACCATCACAAATAAGAGGTAAGCTAGATGAAAGAGCAACAAAGGCAGTGTTTATTTGCTATGAATCAACTTAGATGGGTTAGAGGCTCTAAAATCCTTCAACCAAGAAATTCACTACAAGTAGAGATGTGTTTGAAGAACACAGGTCTTCGTATAATGAAGACAAATAAAAGGTAACTCTACCATATGATCTTGATTCTATTTCTCATGAATTAGGAAGCAAGCATGATACACAAGTCTAAGATCCAAGAAGTGATACAAACAATGACCAAGATGAAAGAGAAAAGGATTACAAACTATGGAAGTCAAGAGGCAAAGCAAAGATGCAAGAGGTTGGAGAATGCTCCAAACAAGCACCTAGAAGATTATCAAGAGAGAACAAACAACCAGAAAGGTATGGATATGATTCCACATTTGTTACAAAACATTCAATCTACTTGGAAAAAGATTCAATTTTAGAAGAACCATCAACATATGAAGAGGCAAAGGGAAACCCTAATTGGGAAAAGGCCATGAAAGAAGAAATAGATGCATTGAAGGAGATGGACACTTGGGATTTGGTTCCAATGTCTCCAAATCAAAAGGTAATTGGTTGCAGATGGGTATATAAAGTTAAAAGAAACTCAGATGGATCAGTTTGCGGGTACAAGGCAAGATTATTTTTCAAAGGATGCTCACAAACCACTGGTATAGACTATGAGGAAACATTCTCACCTGTTGCAAAGATGACTACAATCAGAACATTGATACTGGAGACTCCTCCAACTTCATGTGAAAAATAAATTCTTAAATGGTTGGATAAGTGAAGAGGTGTACATGTCACAACCACAAGGTTTTGAAGACCCTAATCATGCATCTTATGTTTGTAGACTTGAGAAAGCGTTGTATGGATTGAGACAAGCTCCTAGAGCTTGGAATTATAGGTTGGTTACATACCTTCAAGATTAAGGGTTTAAACCGAGCAACTCAGATCCTTCTCTATTCATCAAAAGGGATCACAATGAGGTTATGTATCTATGTGTATATGTAGATGATATTATTGTGACAGGTGATGATTTTAATGGCATTCAAACGATCAAGAGACACATGCAAGAGGAGTTCAAAATCAGTGACTTAGGTGATCTCACATATTTCTTAGGTATGTAGGTGATATACACAGATGAAGGAATGTATTTGACTGAGAGAAGGTACATTCAAGATCTCCTTCTCAAGTTCAAAATGGAGAATACTAAACATGTAGGTGCACCTTTGGAGATGAATCATAATCTAATTGTTTATGAAGGTGAGAAAATTGAATACATTAAAGAATATCGAAGCTTGATAGGTAGCTTGATATATGCTACTCATATAAGGGGAGACATCTCATATAGTTTGGGAGTGCTTTGTCAATTCATGCCTCCTCTCCAAGAAGATCACACATGGATACAGCTAAGAGAGTACTTAAGTACCTCAAAGGAACAATCAATGATGATAGAAAAGTACTTCTAGTTAATTAGCATTTATGGGTTCAAAGCTAGTGTCATGGAGTTCCAAGAAGCAACCAACACTTGCCTTATCCTCAACTAAAGCAGAGTACAGAGGTTTGAACATAGAAACTCAAGAAGCAATATGGTTAAAAGCATTATATACAGATTTGGGACTTGTGAGTTCCAAACCTCACATATTTGGAGATACTGTAAGTTCCATGCATCTAGTAGCCAATCCTAGTTTCCCTGCAAGAACCAAACACATAGAGGTTCATTACCACTTCATCAGGGAGAAGCTCAGGGCAAAGGAGATTGACATTTCTTTTGTTCCAAGCTCCTATTTTCCATGTAAGAACCAAACACGTAGAGATTCATTACCACTTCATCAGGGAGAAGCTCATGGCAAAGGAGATTGACATTTCTTTTGTTCAAAGCTCCTATTTTCCATGCCAAAACCAAACACATAGAGGTTCATTACCACTTCATCAGGGAGAAGCTCATGGCAAAGGAGATTGACATTTCTTTTGTTCCAAGTAGCAGATATGATGACGAAGGAACTTGATGGAATAAAGCTTTGTAGATTCAAAGCTATGGAAGGTATTCAACCTATTAGAGAATGAAGACTCAAGCATACTTTAACTTGAGGGGGAGCTATTGGAACATCAAGCTTACACTATTCTTGAGGTAGATTTGATATACATCAAAAGCTATCGCTTGGATTACGTCAAAAAAATATCCATTTAAGAGTTCTTTTACCTATACTCATTTATGGTATTTTTTTGAGACATTTTTGATGGTTCATTTAACGTTGTAAAGTCCATAAGGTTTAAACATGTAAATGTGAAAAAACAAACCCCAAGTTCTGTGAATTTGTGATGGTTGAGTTGCATTCAATCAATCAATCAATCACCTAAAAGTAGATCAAACTAGATATTTCTATTGATTCTTTCTCCTTGATGCTCCAAAGCACATAGTGAATTTATTTGCACTTTTCGCATGCCTATAGGTCTATTTGAGTCTCCATAAGCTCAAGGGCTGGTCTTGTGCCAGTTGGTTGGACCAAACTTTGTTGCTTCAAAACTCACTTTTCTACCTCTTGCAAGCTTCTCCAAGCTCCTTCAATACACACTTCCTAAAGCATACAAAAATCTGAGAAGAATCTATACTAGCATCTTAGAGATCAGTATGGTTGCTTATAGTGCACAAATAGAGAAGTTATAGAAAGGCAACTATCAACCACAAAACATTTAGAGTTACTAACTACCTTATGGGCAAAGGATTCTAGGGAGTACTAAGTGGCACAGAGTCAAAGAATCAACTACATGATCCACCACTTGAAGGAGAGTTCAAGGAACTTAATGAATGGATAGAAATGGATAGGAGAGTCATATTCATTCTATCCAAACAAGATGAGGATCTTTTCACACACACTTTCAATGGATTTAGAGAGGATGAAAGGTGGAAATTATTAACCGGTCTTATGCAAGAGATTGTTGTTACAAAGGAGGAGGAAATTAAGGATTCAAAAGACATGAAGGTAATTGTGCTAGTACTTCAACATATTTACAAAATGTGAACTTTGTTATGATGAATAGTTCAAGTGAAAGAGTAAAATCAGATTTAACATAGTACATAGCGAGTGGTCACAACAACAATATGAGCTACAATAAAGATTTTATCTTTAATTTAAACTCACCCTTCACTCAAGGAAATGTAGAGAAAGAGGTTGAAACTCAGTACAAGATTACACTATAGAAGATGTTTCATTGAATGGATTTTTCAAAGCTCCAAGGTGTTGAAGGATGTGTTGCATGTGCCAATGATGACTAGGAACTATGTTTCCAAAAGCCAAATGGTTGAAAGAGGTGATGAGGTGAAGTTCAATGATCAATAATGTTGTTTTCTTTGTAGAACCTATGCACATCTACAAGCTCTTAGCTCACTTTGTGTACTTTTCATTTGGAAATGAGCAAATTGTTGAGATTGACTTGTGGCATAAACGAAATGGAAAAAGAAAATTACAAAGGATGAAGGAAATGCAAAGGAAAGGCTTGGTGAGTGGTATAATTGATCTTAAATATTATAATATAAAAATTGTTGTCATGCTTATCAATTAGGGAAACAAAGCAGATTTGCATTGAAGAAGGGATCACATGTGAGCATTGAAGTGTAGAATCTCATACACATAGATGTATGGGGAGCTACAAGAGAGCCATCCATTTGAGGTAATAGATATTTTGTTACAATTATACATGATCATTCTTTTTTTTTTTGTATGTATTGCATGAAGAAAAATTCAAAGGTATTCTACCACTTGAAGAGGTTCGAAAAGGTAGTGTAGAAGGAGAAAGGGAAGTATATAAAGATCTTCAGATTAGATAAAGAGGTAGAGTATTTTTCAAATGAGTTTTTTAATTTTCTACATGGACATGCCATCAAAAGAGAACTCACTTGTAGGTATACATCTCAACAAAATGGGATGGCACAGCAAGACCATAATTATGGCAGAAGTGGCTAGAGCTATGTGAAATAAAATGAATATTCCTATTCCTTCTTGCACTGATGCAACAAACATAGCCCAATACATTATGAATAGGTTTCATACCTCATGAGTACATCGATCCACACCTTATGAAACTTGGTCTTGTGAGAAACCTTAACCTTTCACAACTCAAAGTACTTGTTTGTGTGTGTTCTTTCCACATACCTCAAGAATTAGGACACAAGTTAGACACAAAGGTAGATAGGTGTATATTTCTTGGATATTCTTTAGAGAAAAAGGGTTTTAGATGTTATAACCCTAGAATTAATGAGTTTCTATCTTGGTTTGGTATCAAACATGCATTACAAATTGAAAATCCATATGAAGCCAATAATAATTTCAAAGAGAAAAAACAAAGCATTGAGATGATGGCCTAGAGATTTCATGCACACCATCAAAGGAGAGAACTACATCAGCTTGGCAAGGAAGGACAAGGAATTACACTCATTGAATTAAAGGAAGTATCAATGGAATCAAAAAGGCAAATAATGAAGAGCGTTGATGGGTAGACATGGAATCTACAAGTGACAAAGATGTGTAGAAGTTAGAAACTTAGTATTTAAAGCATCCAAACCCAGAACAAGGAGATTTTTACCACCTAACAGTGAGGTAGTGTCATCGAAGAGGGTTAAATACCCTGTTCAGAGGTTTACTTTTGATTCCCTTATTGCAAGACACTATACCTACATGAGTTGAGTGATAGAAATGAAGAGCCTAACTCTTTTTAAGAAGATGGTAAGAATAGTGAATGGAATCAAGCCATGAAGCAAGAATTCAAGAAACCTGAAGAAAATGACTACTTGGTCATTAGTTTCAAGAACAAAGGACATTAAATTCATTGGAAACAAATGGGTATACAAGGCAAAGAGACATGTAGATAACAAAATCTCTAAGTATAAAGTGAGGTTTGTTGCCTAAGAAGTTTCCCAAACCTATGACATAGACCTTGAGAAAACATCCATTCCAATAGAAATAATGTCTTCCATAAGGATTTTGATTGAAAATCTAGCCTCAAAAGGTTGGAAAATTTAGTAGTTGGATATAAGGAATGCTTTCTAAAATAGAGAGTTTGAATAAGTAGTCTTCATGGAGAAGATCCAAGGCTTTGAAGATAAGAGGTTTCTACAATATGTATGAAGCTTTAAAAAGGGTCTTTATGGGCTTGAAAAAGCAACCAAGAGCTTGGAACCAAAGACTTGTGTACTAATTGGTAAAATATAGATATAATTTGATTCATTTAGACCCATTACTCTTCGTGAAGGAGGAAGGTAGCAAAACAATTTTCATTTTATATATGTTGACAATTATCATTTATCTCATATAATCACATATGACTATTCCTTTGTAAAAGTCAATTTACTTTTATCCGTATAAAAGTGCATATGTTAATTGCACTAACGCCGCATGGAGTTAGAAGGAATCTAATCTTGAATTCTTTTTAATTTATTGATGAGAAAGTAAGTCCTAAAGTTTAGGACTCACTTTATGGTGAAGAGCTTGAATTTGAATTCAAAAGTTGGCTCCAACTCTAGCTATAAAAATGAATCAAAACCTCGCTTGAAATAGAGCCCTGATTTGGAGATCAATTGAGAGGGATTTGTGTGATTAGTGAGCTCCTTCTATAGCCACTTCAATACTCTTACATTGTGCAATTATACATTGCAAATGGAATTTGATTCCTATGTGATTTAATACAAATACATTGATCACATCTCTACTTTACTTCTCTGCTATGATTATCTCAGAACTGTGAACTTCTCAGAGCTTGTTCTTAGTGCATACTTAATCAATTGATGTGATTCAAAGTGATATAGATTCTCCATACCCTCTGTTTCATATCTACAAAGTTTCATTCTCATTGCTTTTCTCAATCTTTAGATATCTTCACATCTCTGCTCACTAGTCTGCATACTATAGTAGCCCAAAAATGTTGGCCTAGTCTTCCAACTTGCTAAGCACCATTCTAAGTCTACACTTGATGTCCTTTATTGAAGTAAATCATGACTAATAGGTATCTAAGTTACTTAGATGCTCCCAAAAGGAATTTAGTCAATTGCTAGCAGGTTGAGAGCATTGTTCATTTTACTAAATATTTATAGAGACCAAAATAGCGATTCTTAGCTTATAGTTGAACTTTCTACTCATCGCTTTTAATCCATTGATTAGAGGATCATTCTCAAAAGCATATAGATGATTATTTGTGACTATTGGGAAGCTCAAGGGGTCTATTATACTCTTCGAAACTTGTTCTTGGCTGGTGTGAAGCAGGATTTTGCAGCACCACTTCATCTCTTGAATCTATCCACCATGTCCTTCAACAGTGGTATTAGAGCAACACCGACCAAAATGGAAGATGGATTTCCATCATTCATTGAAAACTTGGACAAGAGAAACTATCCAGCATGGACCCTAAGGATGTAATCTTACCTCCAAGGAAGAAGCCTATAAGGATAATCTCTGAAGATGAGGAAATGCCAATATTCAGAAGCAAACATCAACCTACAAGAGAAGAGAAAGAAAGTCTAAATACATGGTGTGCAAAGGATGCTCTAGCTAGGCCTTATATACTTAACTCAATATATGATTTCGTATTACCTCACCTTAGCAATTGCAAGAGTTCCCAAGAGACTTTGGAAGTACTTTCTTCATACTTCTCATAAAGTACAACGGCTAGGAAGAAGCAGCTTTGGATGGAGTTCACAACCTTGAAGAAGCAACCAAAACAAAGTGAAGCTGACTAGGTAATCAAGATGAAGGATGTAGTTGACCAACTTGGGAGCATTGGAGAAGAGATAGAAGAGGCGCAAATAGTAAGGTAGATCATAAATGGCACCAAACCTGATGATAAGTGGGAGTCCTTCACCATGGCAATGGACCTATATATGGATATGCAAATTCCTGACCTCAACACATTGATGGGGCAACTCTTTACACATGAGACAAAGCTCAAAAGGAATGGATACAAATCTTGAGGTAATCAATCTTCTGCCCTTTACACAGATAGAAATAAGAGTAAAGATAAAGGCAAAGGTAAAAGGAATGAAGATGAGGCAAGTACCTCTCAAGTGAACTTCACAGGTAGAGGAAGAGGTACTAGAGGAAGGGGTAGAGGAGGAAAGCAAGGTAGGGGGAGATCATAAAACTCTTCACCTTGCAATATTTATGGCCTAACCAATCACACCAGAGATAAGTGTTTCAAGAACACAAGAAATCAAAGAGGAAGAGGCTTCCATAGAGAAGGCTATGGACAATTGAGAGGCAAATTCAATAATGGAGGAATGAATTACCATCACTACTACAACCAGGGCTACAACAACAATTATCAAGGAGGCTTTAGAGGTAGAAGAGATTCTAACTACATAGAAGACCAAGAGGATTCTCTACTGATCATGAACATGATATCCAAGCAAGCTAAAGATGATGAGCATCTTTTCTATATTGATTTTGGTTGTTTGAATCATATGTCTTGAAATGTAGCACTGCGATCTCATCTTGAAGAACCTAAAGGGAAGCATGAAGTGCAAACAAGTGATGACACTAGACATTCTATTAAGAAGATTGGAAATGTTAAGGCTTTTGATGATAACATGAACCTTTTAAGTAAGGTATTATATGTGCCAACCATAACAAAAAGCCTAATCAGTGTTGGGCAGATTGTTGAGAAGGGCTTACAGGTTAGATTCACAAGGCATGGAGCATATATGGAGGACCCTCAACAAGGCTTCAAGAGGATTGCAAATGGTGAGAAATCTGGTAGACTCTTTACATTTGAAGTTGAAGATATTAGAAACTTTGCGCTCTTCAATTACAAAGATCAAACCCTATCTGAACTAGAGATATTGTTACACTTATGTGTTCCTCGAGTAGCTTTGATGTGAACCTTTTCCCTATACATGGGCACTTTTTACTCTAGTGTTGGCTAAAGGTTTTTTCCACATGTTACAACATATTTGATACTCTCATATGTGATGGCACTTTGTACTTAGGGATATTCTTCAACTCTTACTTCAGTTCAGTTCATCGTCAATAGAGAGAGCTATTCCATCCATCATCTTCTTCATGTGTCTTGATATGTTTGTGCTCCTTGTGTGTGCTTCTTGTGTGTCTCTTGCACTTCTACACACATCCAACAGTGGTATCAGAGCAGGTTTAGCTCCTTCTCAAGTTTCAGTTTTTTGTGTCATGGCACGCGCACTTTTAACAGTGCAAATTGACTTTGGATCATAGTGACTGTGAATTTCAGCAGCCAAGAAACATTTACCCCCATTTCGAAGCCATTCATGCAATCACACTCGCCATTAGAGTGACGGTTTGTGAGCTGAGATTTTAGCATTCATTTTAGCTTTCGTCGAAGTGAAGATTTTGTCACATTCTTCTTCTTTTGTGAAATGGTAGGTAGCAATGACGTTTGGCATGCTTCAAGCTAAAGATAAGCTTGATGGGACCAAGTATCTGATGTGGTCTTACATGATGAAGCATGTTCTTGTTGCTAAACAACTTTGGAACATAGTGGGAGATGTAGATCAAAGACCTTCAGGTTCTACTTCACAGTCTACTATCACAGATGGAGCTTCATCTTCGAGTATAGTGGTTTCTACTTCTCTGCCTACATAGGAGAAGCTTAGATGGGATGGAAAAGATGCTCAAGCTCATGCTTTGATTGCACTTTCTGTGAAGCGTCATATAGTTCCACACATTTGGTCATGTTCTCTATCAGGATAGTCATGGGACACTCTTGCTTCTTTGTATGCCGTGCATAATGAAGCACATGTTGCATACTTGAGGAAACAACTTGAGGATGTATGTATGGCTGAAAATAAGTCGGTGGATGTGTATGTGACATGCATCAAGGACTTGAAAGAGCAATTGGCAAACATTGATGAGATCATTTTGGATGCATCACTCATTTCTACATTGTTGAAAAGATTACTGGAATCTTTTTCAAAGATTTGCTACTACACTCCGTTTGGTTGCAAAAGGGAATCCTAATATGTATGCATTTGATGAGGTTGTGTCTCTTCTTTTGCAAGAAGAGCAATCTAGAGTGAATAGGAGTGGTTTGATTGAGGGAACGCAAGCACTTGTTATCTCACAAAAGCGAAAAAGCAAGTATGGTTAAGCTTTGGGTTCATCAAAACCAAAGTCTCAAGCTTCCTCTTCCACTCATTCCTCTAATGATGGTGACTTGCAAAAGAAGAAGAGATGCAAATATCATCGAGAGGCTGGTCATACTATTGATGAGTGTAGAAAGCTTGCTAAACGCAATGAAAACAAGAAGGAATTTGGCATGTCTATTGCTAAAAATTCAGCAAATGTAAAGAATGATGAAGCTAACATGGCTCAAGAGTTTTGGGCATGTGTTGTTACATGTCGTTATGATGCTTCTTTGCATTCTAAATGTATGGTTCTGACTGAGGCTGATTCGGATTGGTTCTTTGATAGTGGTGCTTCAAAGCACATAACATCATACAAAAGATTTTTGCCTCTTTGAAAGATGCACCCAAAGAAGGACATGTGGTGTGTGCAAACAATACCTCTTATCCTATCATTGGAGTAGGAGAAATTGAGCTTATAGCTTCAAATGGAGATGTGATTCTCTTGAAAAATGTATTGTATGTGCCCGGTATCAAGAAGGACTTAATTTCAGTTCTATTGATTGCCAAACCTGGACTTCATGTACACTTTGTTGATGATAAGTGTATGGTTCATGATTTCAACAATGGCAATGTTATCATGATTTTTGGTACATTATGTAATGGTTTGTATTGCATGGATACATACAAGAGGGCTGTCTCGAATGCCTTGGTTGCTCATACTTCTTCCATGGATGAAATGGAGCTTTTGCATGCTCGTTTTGGTCACTTGAACTTTAGTAGTTTGGTTTACTTGCAAAAGAAGGACATGGTTATTGGTTTGCCTACACTTGAGTCCATTGAAAAGCATGCATGTGAAGGTTGCATTCTTGGAAAAATGCATCGTGCTTCTTTTCCAAAAGATAGTCATACACACACTACAAGAAAATTAAAGTGGTTCATAGTGATGTATGTGGTCCCATCAAGACTCCATCTTTTGGGAAGCATGTATATTTTGTTACCTTCATTGATGATGCTACTCACTATACATGGGTGTATCCTACCAAAGGGAAGAATGAGGTATTTTCTTTCTTCAAAGCATTTTTAGCTATGGCTGAAAATTTTTCTTCACAAAAGCTTTGACTCTACGCACGGATCATGGTGGTGAATACATGTCACATGAGTTTAATGCTTTTCTTTGTGAAAGAGGTATTTCAAACCAATCTACGGTGCCATATATACCTCAACAAAATGGTGCTGCCAAGCATAAAAATAGAACTCTACTTGAAATGGAACGATGTATGGTTAAAGGAAAGCATCTTCCTGATAAGTTTTGGATGGAAGCGATCATGTGTGCAACCAATGTGTTGAATCGCTGCCCTACAAAAGCATTGAGAGTCATCACTCCTTAGGAGGCTTGGAATGCTCATAAGCCTATGGTTAGTCATATGTGTATGTTTGGTTGTTTGGCATATGCTCTTGTGCCATCACAACAACATCACAAACTTGATGACAAGACAAAGAAATGTATATTTGCTGGTTATAGTGCTGAAAGTAAGGGATATTGTTTGTACAATCCATTGATGAACACAATCATTGTGAGTTGAGATGTGGTATTTGCTGAAAATTCAATTTTCCCACTACTTGAATGAAAAAAATAGCCAATAGTTAGCTCCCAAGATGTGTTTGATACACTCATGCCTTTGTTCCAAAATGGTGCGCTTGACTATGGCCATGTAGACCAGACAACTAAGGCTCAAAGGGCTGAAAAGCTCTAGCAAGATAGTGATGAAAATGCAGAGAATTTCCAGCCAAACATGGCTGAAATTTTTCAACCGAAAATTGTCAAAACTGTTGGAGATTTCCAACCACATATGGATAAACGTTTGCATCAAAATATAGCTGAAAATGAGCATGAAATTCAGCCCACTTATGATGTACATATTGAAGATGTAAAACATAATGAATGCATGTCTATCAAGAGTGCACAAACTATGCCAAAGTGGCTGAAACAAACTTTGTACGACAACAAATTGAGTGTACCTTTACTTGGTAGAACAAGATCAAGCTCTCACCATGCATAAAGTATTTTTGTGGATTATTCTCTTATTGATATAGCATGTAATGAAGCACCACTTTCTTTTGAAGATGCATGTGACGATCCACAATGGATGAGTGCTATGCAATCAGAAATGGATTCCATACATAGGAATGGTACTTGGGAGTTATGTGAATTGCCAAAAGGAAAGAATGCCATTGGTACAAAGTGGGTCCAAGATTAAGAGAAAATTTGATGGTAGCATTGATCGCTACAAAGCTAGATTGATTGCCAAAGGATATGCACAACAATATGGCATTGAATATGAGGAAATTTTGGCACCTACTTCACACATGACTAGCATTCGTACCGTGGTTTCATTGGCTACCCATCAAGGTTGGAAAGTGCATCAATTGGACATAAAAACAGTCTTCTTGAATGGTGACTTGCAAGAAGAGGTCTCTATGAAGAAACCTCCTAGATTTGCTATGAAGGGAAAGAGCATATGGTTTGTCACTTGCATAAAGCCTTATATGGTCTCAAGCAAGCTCCACGTGCATGGTATGACAAAATCCATAAGCACTTGATTGCTATTGGCTTCACATGTAGTCCAATTAAAAGCACACTCTATGTACGCAAACATGGGGCTGATCTTATAGTGCTTGTTCTTTATGTCGATGACATACTCTTGACTAGGTCATGTGATGCAAAACTTGAGATTCTTATGGCTGATTTGCAGCATACTTTTGATCTACTTATCTTGGTCTTTTGAGCTACTATCTTGGCATCCAGTTTGTATCTGTTGAGGGAGGAATTGTTATGCATCAAGCAAAGTATGTTGAAAAACTACTTCTGTGTTTTGACTTTGAGGACTGCAAGCCAGTTTCCACACCAGATGAGACACAATTTAGGTTCTCAGTTGAGGATTCCAGAGATGCATTTGACACTTCCCTTTATCAGCAAGTTGTGGTATGTCTTATATATGCATGCAACACAAGGCCGAATATACAGTATGCACTTTCCTAGTTGAGTTGATTCATGCATAGACCTCGCATTAAGCATTGGAAAGCGGTAAAATGTGTGTTTAGATATCTGACAGGCACTTTGAGCTTAGGTCTCTTTTATGGCAAAGATATTCAGCAATGCTTGCATGCTTTTACAGATAGTGATTGGGCTAGTTGTTATGATACTCGCGTATCCACTAGTGCTAATTGCTTTTTCCTTGGAGATTCATGCATATCTTGGTTCAGTAAGAAGCAACCTATAGTGGTGACTTCGAGTTGTGAAGCTGAGTATAGGGCAATTTTTACAGCGACAGTGGAGTGTATATGGTTTAGATGCCTATTGATGGATCTTTGCATGGAGATTGATGTTGCTGCACATATTCTCATTAATAGTCAGAGTGATTTGGTTGTTGCAGGAAACCCAGTGTTTCATGCATGGACCGAACATATTGAGGTGCATTATCACTATGTGAGTGTAGTGTTTCCTCAATCACAATCTATCCCCAATCACAATCTTTCGATTACTCAGAAATAACAGTGGAGAGAAGAACGCAGAGATTGCACAAGGTAAAAGAAAATCTGATGCGGAAGAGTAGAATAAATATGATGCAGAGAAGGAAGAATTCTGATATTATAGATGTGAATCAATGGTTACAGTAGCTTTGGACAATAGCTTCTTGACGAAGCCTCTACCTCCCGACCACCCCCGAGCTATCACAATCGCATTCTCACTCGCACTCTCAATCACACTCTCACTCTCACTCTCACTCTCAATCACACTCTCAATCACAAGGTAATTCTCAGACTTCTGTGTGTCCTCCGTGTTGATGCGCAGGCCTTCTTATCTTTTTCCGTTTGATCGCAGCCGTGCTCCCCAAAGAAGTGTGCGATCCACCAAATTTAGAAAAAGTTCAGTTTCTCCAAAACTTTCGCAAAAAGCCATGCGATCGTAGTGTACTTTCTTTCTTTAGCATACCTGTCAAAAATAGCAAAAAAACACCAAGAAGACATATCCGAAAACATACATAATTAGACATGGTGACACGTGAGCATGAGAATCACGGATTCGAATAGAATTAGACAAGCCCTCGTTTTTTTTTTTTTTTTAAGTATTGGAAAAACGGCACTTTTCAAAGCCCTGTAACTCAAAAACAATGAGGAATTAGGTTAAGCTTGTGAGAGACACTTTTATTCAATTTTTTGATCTGCACAATAGTGTTAGAGATGTCCGAGGTCCAAATCCACCTCCAAATGCCACTTTTGAGCCCTGCAAGGTTTAAAATTCTAGAGAGAGTAAAATCAAGGCATTTTCTTACAATGAACTAAACGTAGGACCCTGAATGAGGTACTTAGAACATGATTCACAAAAATCTCACACAGGCACTTTTATTCTCTTCTACTTGCTCTACCTTTCCCTCATACAGAGTTTTCCTTAATTCTTTCATCTTCACCTTCAAAATCCCACTGGAAAACATGATGCAATTAAGGTCTAGAGAGAGAATATGAAACTTGTCAACCCAAAATTTTTCCTACATGCATAAAATGACCTAATTATTCGTTCTAAGCATTATCCCCACAATGAAATTCAGAAAGTTCAAAATGAATTATTTCATTAGAAAAGAGGCCTATTACAGTGAGAGAGCGCTTCATGCAAGAGATATTGATTAGCTATATGTGGCTACACAAGATAATGTGGCAGACATATTCACCAAAGCTCTTCCATGGGAAAAGTGAAGCTTTTCGCAAAGCTTTAGGCTTATTACCTTGTGGGGGTTGATGTGTCACTCCCTGTATGTGTTCACATCATTCACCCCAGGGGGTTTTGTTACACTTATTTGTTCCTTGGGTAGCTTTGATGTGAACCTTTTCCCTATACATGGACACTTTCTACTCTAGTGCTGGCAAGAGGTTTTTTTTTCCCATGTTACCACATACTCGATACTCTCATATGTGGTGGTACTTTGTACTTAGGGATATTATTCAGCTCTTACTTTAGTTCAGTTCATCGTCAATAGAGAGAGCTATTCCAACCATCATCTTCTCCGTGTGTCTTGATGCATTTGTGCTCCTTGTGTGTGCTTCTTGTGTGCCTCTTGCACTTCTACACACACCCAATAGATATGGCATAAAAGGCTAGGTCATGCATGTGAAAGAACACTAAAGAAAATATGCACAGATTAGAGTGTGCTTGGCATTCCAAATGTGTCCAAGCAACACATGATTTACAAATGTGGAGCATGCCAATTTGGCAAATCACATAGGCAACCATTCAATAGAGAAGGATACATGTATGTGAACACAACTTGGAGCTCGTGTACACAGATGTGTGGCGTCCTAGTAGAGAGCCATCAATCTCAAGATCAAGGTACTATGTTTCATTCATATATGATTATAGTAGATGAACTATTATTTAATTCATAATCATAAGGATGAAGTCTTCACTTGCTTCAAGAAGTATTTGGCATTGGTTGAGAACTAAACAGGTAGAATCTTGAAGAGAATTAGATCAGATGGAGGTCTTGAGTATTTCTCACATGAATTTGACGTATAAAGAGAGAGGCCACAACAAGATACACTCCTGAGCAGAATGGAGTGGCAGAAAGGAGGAATAAACTAATAGTAGAGGCTACAAGATCAATGTTGAATGAAAAGAAACTTCTAAATTACCTATGGGTAGAGGCTGTTTCCATAGCCATATACCTAATTAATAATAGGCTTCCATCCAAGTCCTTGGATGGAATGACACCTTATGAGGCATGGAATGCAAGGAGACCTTCCTTAGACCATTGTAAAATCTTTGGGTGCATTGCTTATGCACATATACCCTCACAGATTAGAGGGAAGCTTGATCCAAAAGCTAAAAAGTGTATATTCATTGGCTATAATCAAAATTAGAAAGGATATAGGTTGCACAATCCCACTAACAAAGGATTTACAGTATAGGGATGTGGTGTTTGATGAAAATAATTCATGGTTTCAAGATGATTTCAGAAAAATTAAGCTACCCTATGACTTGGAAAGTGATTTTCCAACTCTCACTCAAGAAGAACCACAAATATCAGAAGATGTCAACTTAGAAGATGAAGAGCATATTGACTTCAAAGCTTGGAAGTCCAAGGACAAGATAAATTTCAAAGAACTCTTAAGACATTCCAAAGTCATCCAATCAAGCACTAAGAAGATCTCAAAGGGAGAGTAAAAAACCCATAAGGTATGGTTATAACACATCACTATTCACCAAGCATTTTGTATACATGACTAAAGATTCTATGTCATAAGAGCCTTCTTCATTTGAAGAAGCAAATAAGAAGAAAGAATGGAGAGAAATTATGCATGAAGAAATTGAAGCACTTCAAGAGAACAACACTTGGGATTCGATTACCAAGAATGTTGGTGCAAGCAAGCCTTAACACTTGGCATTGTTGTGTGCCTTTGAAGACCCAACATGAAGCTTGGACTATTGAACCCTTGGAAAGCATAAACGATTGAACCCTTGGATGATACATTCACAAGAGTCAATAATCATGTGAACCTAGTCTTATTGATTCTTACTTTTATCTCATGTAAAAGTCCATGTGACTTTATCAACATTGTAATCATACCTACTAGACTAGAGTCGTGGAAAAATTAGGTGATCTAGTTGAGGGAATATCTCCCTAAGTCTAGTAGAGAGAATCAAGGGAGCTTTAATTTGAATTCAAATTCAAATTCATTCAGAAACTCTTATAAAAAGTCAATGTAAAAGTCGCGGGTCAGTGACACTCTTCCCGAGGCTAATCCAAGTAAATTTGTGAGTGTGTGAGAGCTACTACCTAGCCTACACCTCTGAGTACCATTGGGCATCATTCTACATCCCAATGGGAATGTACATTTGATAGTATCAATACATATACTCATAGTTTTTACTCTGTGTTTTTCTCTGAGTGACTACCTTCAAGTCTGTCAACTTCAACAGGACATATCTCAAGATCTACTGAACCAAATTTGATGATCAAGGGCTCATTGGAACCAGCTCAAAGCATTCTACAACACTACAAAGTTTCAAGTCAATCTATTCAGCCAATTGGGAGAAATCGCTGTCGAAGTGATCACTGGTATATTTCTGTGTGTTTCCTAAAAAGTCGGGAATGTCTCTGAGTTTGCTAAACATCATGCTCAGTGTATAGTTTATCATTTGGAGTGATTTAACTTGCTAATGATAGCTTGTTAAGTTAATTTAATACTCCCAGAAGGAATTAGATCAATTGCAAGTGTGCTGGACACACTGAGCTTAGGACTGAGCAGGTGTCACTACAGGAATAGCAAGTTTTTGGACTTATGAAGATTCAAACTTATCTGTTTTGATTTGATCATTACTCAATCACTTTGTAAAGCACATATATAGTTTCTTGGTGTCATTTGGAAGCTCAAGGAGTCTCCAAACCATATCTGAAGAGAAAAGAGGGCAGGTGTGAAGCAGGTCTAGCAGCACCAACTTGATCTTCTGATTGTACCCAGCCATCTCACTCAACAGTGGTATCAGAGCAAACAAGGTAATCATGGGTGATGGTTTCCCTTCCTTTATTGACAAATTGGATAGGAATAACTACCAGGCATGGTCATTAAGAATGAAGACTTATCTACAAGGGAGAAGCTTGTATGGATACATATCAGGAGATGAGGAGTTGCCCTCATTCAAAACCAGAGGCCTACCTACAAAGGATGAGCATGAGAGACTTAATCAATGGTGTGCTAAAGATGCTTTGGCAAGGTCATATCTTCTAAACTCTATCTCTGATTTCCTTCTACCTCATGTTAGGAACTGTAAGACTTCCCAAGAGACTTGGGAGACCTTGTCAACATACTTCTCATTAAGCACAAGGGCCAGAAAGAATCAGCTATGGATTGAGTTTACAACTCTTAGGAAGCAATCAAAACAATGTGTTTCAGATTTTGTCACCAAAGTCAAAGACATAGCAGATCAACTTGCAAGTGTTGGTGAAGAGATTGAAGAAGAGCAAATAGTCAGACAAGTGATCAATGGACTCAAAGCAGATGACAAGTGGGAGAGCTTTACCACTGCAATGGACTTGTACATGGACATCCAAGCACCTGATCTAACCACTCTGATTGGACAACTCTTCACACATGAAGCCAAGATCACAAAGAATGGAGAGCAATCAAAAGGTAACAATCCCTCTGCCCTATATACAGATAAGAAGTCTAAAGACAAGGGTAAAAGCAAGAAGGTTGATGATGAAGGATCCACCTCCCAAGCAAACTATGCAGGGAGAGGTAGATCATCTAGAGGTAGGGGCAGAGGAGGTAAGTCAGGTAGGGGGAGACCCTATAATCAATCCCCATGCAATATATGTGGCTTGTCTAATCATACTACAGATGAATGCTACAAAAACTACAAGAACCAAAGAGGAAGAGGTCACCAAAGAGGAGGATATTCCCAAGGCAGAGGCAGATTCAATCAATCTCAAGGCTACCATGGCTACAACAATAATTACAACAATAACTACAACAATAGCTACAATCACAATGGCAATTATCAAGGAGGATACAGGAACAGAAAGGATTACAACAATTATGCAGAGGATCAAGATGATTCCTTGCTGATTATGAACATGACATCTAAATCAGGTATCAATGATTATCATTTGTTCTATATTGACTCAGGTTGCTCTAACCATGTAGCTGGGAATGTTGCCCTACTCTCTGATTTGGAAGAACCTAAAGGCAAGCATCAAGTGCAGACAGGTGATGACACTAAACACTCAGTGGTTAAAGTAGGTAATGTCAAAACAAGTGATGGTAATCAGAATTTGCTAAGCAGAGTATTGTATGTTCCAACAATCACCAAGAATCTGATGAGTGTAGGTCAGATTGTTGAAAAAGGTCTACAGGTCAGGTTCACTCAACATGGTGCATTTGTGGAAGATCCAAAACATGGATTCAGAAGGATAGCCAAGGGAGAGAAGTCAGGTAGACTATTTACCTTTGAACTTGAGGATACTAAAAATATTGCCTTGTACAACTATAGGGACCAAACCCTATCAGAATTGGAGATGTGGCACAAGAGATTGGGTCACATTGGAGAGAGAACCATAAAGCAGATGAGCAGAGATCAATGTGTGCTTGGGATACCTAATGTATCCAAGCAACACATGATATACAAGTGTGGGGCTTGTCAATTTGGTAAGTCACACAGGTTGCCATATACCAAGAAAGGATTTATGCATGAAGACTACTTGGAATTGGTGCATACAGATGTTTGGGGACCAAGCAAGGAGCCATCCATATCTGGATCAAGGTACTATGTATCTTTTATAGATGATTATAGCAGATGGACTGTCTTGTACTTCATGAAACATAAAGATGAAGTATTTAATTGCTTCAAAAGATATCTTGCATTAGTAGAGAATCAAACAGGTAGACATTTGAAGAGGTTAAGGTCTGATGGTGGTGGAGAATACTTCTCCAATGACTTTGAAGAGTTCTTGCAGGAAAGAGGAATCAAGAGGGAGATTACCACAAGGTACTCTCCAGAACAAAATGGGGTAGCTGAAAGAAGAAATAGAATCATTGTGGAGACAGCTAGGTCTATGCTTAATGAGAAGAAACTACCAAATTATCTTTGGGCAGAGAGTGTATCTACTGCCACATACTTAATCAACAGGTTGCCATCAAAGACACTTGATGGAATGACACCCTATGAGGCTTGGCATGGTAAGAGACCATCTCTGGATCATTGCAAGATCTTTGGGTGTGTTGCATATGTGCATATTCCCTCACAGGTAAGGGGAAAGCTAGACCCTAAGGCTGAAAAGTGTATCTTTATTGGTTATGATTTGAATCAGAAAGGATACAGGTTCTATAACCCCTCAAACAAAGGCTTCAAGGTAAGCAGAGATGTAATCTTTGATGAAAATGATTCATGGTATGATAATGAGTGCAGGAAAGTGAGTTTACCTTATGATATGGAAGAAGACTTTCCAAAGCTTGTCAGACAAGAACCAACTCAGAATGAGGATACAAGCTCAGATGATGAAGACACCATCAACATTGAAGAATTCAAAGCTTGGAAATCCAAAGGGAAGATGAAGATAAAGCAACTTGAAGACAATCCAGAATCCTCAACTCAAGCTATGAGGAGATCTTCAAGGGAAAAGAAGAAACCTATTAGGTATGGATATGATACTTCACTTGTAACCAAGCACTCTGTATATCTTGCAAAGGATATCTTAAGTGAAGAACCAGGTACATTTGAGGAAGCTATTACTAAACCAGAATGGAAGGAAGCAATGGATGAAGAAATGGAGGCTCTCAAGGAGAGTGATACTTGGGACTTGGTACCCAAGAAGGACTCCATGAAGGTTATAGGATCCAGATGGATCTACAAACTCAAAAGGAACTCAGATGGTTCAATAAGCAGGTACAAAGCTAGGTTGGTGGCCAAGGGTTTTGCACAAACCCAAGGCATTGATTATGAGGAGACATTTTCTCCTGTGGCAAAGATGCCAACTATCAGAATTATGGTGAGTGTAGCTGCATCCAAGAATTGGAACATGTACCAATTGGATGTGAAGAATGCATTCTTGAATGGATGGATATCTGAAGAGGTCTACATGTCACAACCACCTGGCTATGAAGATCCCAATAAGGTAAATCATGTTTGCAAATTGAAGAAAGCTCTGTATGGATTGAAGCAGGCACCTAGAGCATGGAACTATAGGTTGACAACCTATCTCTTGGATCAAGGATTTGTGATGAGTAAAGCAGATACTTCATTATTTATAAAGAAGAACAATTCAGAGGTAATATACTTGTGTGTCTATGTTGATGACATCATTATTACAGGAAATGATGTTCAAGGAATTAGACACATCAAAAGTCAAATGATGAAGGAATTCAAGATAAATGATCTTGGATTATTGAAGTACTTCCTAGGGCTTGAATTGGTCTACACAAATTCAGGTATATACATTACTCAGAAGAAGTACATTCAGGACATGGTCAAGAAGTTTAATTTGCAGGAAGCTAAAGTCTCAAACATTCCTATGGAGGTCAACCACAAACTCAGTGCACATGAAGGAGAAGAACTCAAGGATATAACAGGTTACCAAAGTTTGGTAGGTAGTCTCAATTATGCTACCTTAACTAGGATTGATATCTCATATGGTGTTAGTGTACTTAGCCAATTTATGCATAAGCCAAGAGTACCACATTTGGAGGCAGCCAAGAAGATAGTAAAGTACCTAAAGGGAACACAAAATCATGGTTTGTATTATCCATATTCATCAGACATTGATATCAAAGTATACTCAGATGCAGATTGGGCAGGTTGCAAGGATGACAGGAGGAGTACATCTGGTTACATATGCTTTGCAGGTGATAAACCAATTTCTTGGTCATCCAAGAAACAACCCATAGTGGCTCTATCATCTACTGAGGCAGAGTACAGAGGGCTAGCCAATGCCACTCAAGAATCAATATGGTTGAAGCTACTATACTCAAAATTGGGCCTATATACAAGGCCACCTATCATATTTGGTGATAATACAAGCTCACTTCATTTAGCTGCTAATCCTGTGTATCATGCTAGGACAAAACACATAGAGGTTCATTACCACTATGTGAGGGAGAAACTACTTAGCAAAGAAATTCAATTGTCATATGTATCCACTAATATTCAATGTGCAGATTTGCTTACAAAAGCTTTGGATGGGAGCAAGCTATGCAGGTTTAAATCCATGATTGGATTACAGGATATCATTGAAGACTAAAGATAAAGACTCAAGCAAGTGTTTGGCTTGAGGGGGAGCTGTTGGTGCAAGCAAGCCTTAACACTTGGCATTGTTGTGTGCCTTTGAAGACCCAACATGAAGCTTGGACTATTGAACCCTTGGAAAGCATAAAAGATTGAACCCTTGGATGATACATTCACAAGAGTCAATAATCATGTGAACCTAGTCTTATTGATTCTTACTTTTATCTCATGTAAAAGTCCATGTGACTTTATCAACATTGTAATCATACCTACTAGACTAGAGTCGTGGAAAAATTAGGTGATCTAGTTGAGGGAATATCTCCCTAAGTCTAGTAGAGAGAATCAAGGGAGCTTTAATTTGAATTCAAATTCAAATTCATTCAGAAACTCTTATAAAAAGTCAATGTAAAAGTCGCGGGTCAGTGACACTCTTCCCGAGGCTAATCCAAGTAAATTTGTGAGTGTGTGAGAGCTACTACCTAGCCTACACCTCTGAGTACCATTGGGCATCATTCTACATCCCAATGGGAATGTACATTTGATAGTATCAATACATATACTCATAGTTTTTACTCTGTGTTTTTCTCTGAGTGACTACCTTCAAGTCTGTCAACTTCAACAGGACATATCTCAAGATCTACTGAACCAAATTTGATGATCAAGGGCTCATTGGAACCAGCTCAAAGCATTCTACAACACTACAAAGTTTCAAGTCAATCTATTCAGCCAATTGGGAGAAATCGCTGTCGAAGTGATCACTGGTATATTTCTGTGTGTTTCCTAAAAAGTCGGGAATGTCTCTGAGTTTGCTAAACATCATGCTCAGTGTATAGTTTATCATTTGGAGTGATTTAACTTGCTAATGATAGCTTGTTAAGTTAATTTAATACTCCCAGAAGGAATTAGATCAATTGCAAGTGTGCTGGACACACTGAGCTTAGGACTGAGCAGGTGTCACTACAGGAATAGCAAGTTTTTGGACTTATGAAGATTCAAACTTATCTGTTTTGATTTGATCATTACTCAATCACTTTGTAAAGCACATATATAGTTTCTTGGTGTCATTTGGAAGCTCAAGGAGTCTCCAAACCATATCTGAAGAGAAAAGAGGGCAGGTGTGAAGCAGGTCTAGCAGCACCAACTTGATCTTCTGATTGTACCCAGCCATCTCACTCAACAAAGAAACCAAGCATGAAGGTAATAGGGTCCAGGTGGATTTACAAAGTCAAGAAAAACACAAATGGTTCAATAAACAGATATAAAGCAAGGCTAGTAGCAAATGAGTTTGCTCAAACCCATGGAGTGAATTATGAAGAGACCTTCTCACCTATGGTTAAGATGCCAACAATCAGAGTTTTAGTAAGTATTGCTACTTCAAAAATTGGAACTTGTATCAGTTAGATGTTAAAAATGCATTCCTAAATGGATGGATCTCAGAAGAAGTTTACATGGTTTAACCACCAGGGTATGAATAAAAGGACAAATTCGATTATGTATGCAAACTAAGGAAGGCACTCTATAGTTTAAACCAAACTCCTAGAGCTTGGAACCATAGGCTTGTCACATATTTGTAGGAGCAAGGATTTGTTGCTAGCAAAGTAGATTCTTCCTTGTTCATAAAGAAGAATAACTCATAAGTTATTTACCTATGTGTTTATGTGGAAGCGATTATCATTACAGGGAATGATGCCAATGGCATCAAAAAAATTAAAGCTCAAATGATGGAAGAATTTAAAATCAGTGATCTTGGTTTATTAGCATACTTTCTTGGATTAGAACTTGTATATTCAAATTCTAGAATCTTTATTACTCACAAGAAGTACATTGATGATATATTAGTTAAATTCAAGATGGACAACACTAAAATTGGAGGTACACCCATGGAACTCAACCACAAACTTAGTTCTCATGAGGGAGAACTCCTTGATGATAGTATCGGTTATCAAAGGCTTGTTGCGAGTCTCAATTATGCAACCTTAACAAGAGTGGACATTTGTTACGGAGTAAGTATATTAAGCCAATTTATGAATACCCCAAGAAAACCTCACTTGGAAGCTGCCAAGAGGATCTCAAAGCATCTACTATAAATGAAGGGCTATTTTATCTTTTCACTTTTGATTTGGATATCAAGATGTATTTTGATGCATATTAGGTTGGCTCAAAAGATGATAGGAGGAGCACTTCTCGCTACTCATCTTTTGTAGGTTCAAAGCTAATACCATGGTCATCAAAGAAACAACCAATTGTGGCATTTTCATCAACAGAAGTAGAATATAGAGGCCTAGCAAATGTAACACAAGGGACTATGTGGCTTAAGCTACTTTACACAGATTTAGGATTATATTCTTATATTCCAATGATATTTGGAGATAACACTGGTTCACTTCATTTGGTTGCCAATCCTATATATCATGCAAGGACTAATCACATTGAAGTGAACTATCATTATGTAAGAGAGAAGCTACTCAGCAAGGACATCCAATTGTCCTATGTGTCTACAAATTTGCAATGTGCAGATATACTAACAAAATCCTTGGATGGAACTTAGATGAAGAAGTTCAAGATGATAATTCGATTGAACAAAGTCAAAGAGAAATGAAGACTAATCATGGTAGGATTGAGAGGAGTTATTGATGCAAATGAGTCCAAGCCTACATACTTGGACAATTAGCATTCCTTTCTAAAAGTCAATTTACTTTTATCCTTGTAAAAGTGCATACGTTAATTGCACTAACCCCACGTGGAGTTAAGAGGAATCAAATCTCAAATTCTTGTTAGTTGATTGATGAGAAAGTAAGTTCTAAAGTTTAGGACTCACTTTATGGTGAAGATCTTGAATTTGAATTCAAAAGTTGGCTCTAACTCTAGCTATAAAAATGGATCAAAACCTCGCGTGAAATAGAGCCCCAATTCGGAGATCAATTGAGAGTGATTTGTGTGTTTAATGAGCTCATTCTATAGCCATTTCACTAACCCCACATTGTGCACTTATACATTGCCAATGTCATTGTATTTCTATATGCTTTGATACATATACATTGATCACATCTCTACTTCACTTCTCTGCTATGATTATCTCAAAGCTTATTCTCAGTGCATACTTAATCAATTGATGTGATTCAAAGTAGTATAGATTCAGAATACTTTCTATTTCATAGATGTAAAGTTTCATTGTCATTTCTTTTCTCAATCTTGAGATATCTTCACACCTCTGCTCACTATTCTGCATACTATAGCCACCCAAAAATGTTAGGCTAGTCTTTCAACTTGTTAAGCATCATTCTAAGCGTATACTTGATCTTTTTTATTGAAATAACTCATTATTGGTAGCTATGTAATTTAGTTAGATACTCCGAAAAGGAATATAGTCAATTGCTAGCAAGTTGAGAGTACTGTTTCAAAAGTGGGGTGTGGATTTTCTTGGACCCATTAATCCCATTACTCAACGTGGTAATAAATACATTTTTCTAGCTACAAATTATTGTATGAAGTGAGTAGAAGCAGTACCATTGAAGGATAATAAGGCGGCAAGTGTGGAAAAGTTCCTCTATCACAACCTTTTGACCAAGTTTGGTTGTCCCATAGAGTTGGTAAGTGATAGAGGTGCTCACTTTCTCAATGAAGTAATTTCAGAATTAACAAGAACTCATTTGATTATGCATAAAACATCTACAACATATCACCCATAGGCAAATGGTCAAGAAGAAAGTACCAACAAAACTTTGATGCCTATTCTTAAAACGTTAGTGCATGATAATCATAAAAATTAGGATTTGTTTCTCGATTTAGCATTATGGTCCTTCTGAATAGCATTCAAAGTGACAACACGTATGACACCATTCAGATTGGTGTATGGATTGGAAACTGTAGTGCCTATGGATTTTGTGGTCCCAAGTTTGAGAGTAACAATTGAAAAGATGTCTCCTAAAGTTTTAGTTACGCATAGAAAGTAACTATCTTCTTCAATTGGAGGAGGATTGTTTAGTTAGTGCATACATAACAAAGGTAATTCAAAGAAAAAGACAATCTTGGGTGAATATGAATGTGAAATTCAAGTTATTTCAAGAAGGAGATTGGGTGATGTTGTAAAAATCCAAATTAGGGCCTCATCCAGGAAAACTTACATTGAGATATAAGGGTCCATATCAGATTGTGCAGGACTTAGGTCAAGAGAATTTTCTACTAGCGCATGTGTTTGGCACAAGAATGGAGAAACCAATCAATGGATTTCATTTGAAGAAATTTCAAGGGAAGCCATCGCATATGGACTCGTTATCATCTAATTTAGTGCAGGTGATGTTTAGTTCTAAAAACTTTAGATTAGCAACATTACTATTCACAGATTTAAGAAGGCCTATTTATCTACATGGTCTTCAGTGGTGGCATATTTTATTAATAATTGTTGGTCTAAGAGTATGTTAAGTACTTTCTTGAGGATGCAATGGTGTTCATGTGCTAAGCTAAAGCTAATGAATGAAGTATTCAATTCTGAAGAACATCGGACGTAGCAAACACAAGTGTAGGATTTGGAGAGAGGGTGGCAAAGCAAGTCAAACCAACTGGGGAAAGTTGAATCGAATGGGCAGAAGGGGTAGACTGAAGACAAGGATTTGCGAAATCACATTTAGCAGAAGGTACAACAAACACAGATAGTTCCTAAAATGACATTGGATCAAGAGGAAATGTATATGAAAGTAGTGCAGGTTTATGAAGATATTATAGTTGCAAATGAAGTTTAGTAGAAAAAGATGCATAGGGAGTTTAGTGTCATGGTAGTCGATCTAAGGATTTGGTTCTCATCAAACTTCATTTAGAAATTAATACATTCAGGTGAGCAATTGGGCATTCTTTCATATCATTGTTGCAAAAGAACTTAATTTTCCATATTCCGATCAGTAATGGTATGTTTTCTGATGAATGGCTCTTTCATCGTGTCACTCAGTACCTTTGTAACAATATGTTGGTACTCTTATGATCACTGTAAAGGTTGAGATAGACTAATAGAAGAGTTTTCCAAAAAGTTTGGCTTAGTCAAATTTTGTTGGGCACTTTTCTCTATGGGAGTTTCCTCTCTCAGAGTCTGTTAGATTGGAAAGCGTGCATTTGGCAAAGGGTTGTCAGGATGCTATTTTGTTGGTCTAGTTTCACACACTAAAGTGTTCAACGCCAAACACACGAGTAAGTGATTTTTAAATGATATCATCGTATTGCGGGAAGATGTGAAATTATTGGATTTAAATCTCACTTATAGTCAAGCATCATCAACACTCATTGTTACGTGCGAGCAAGGTGGTGCCATACAGGTACTTGAGAGACGATTTGAAGCTTGGCACTTTTGTTTTGTATCTGCCAAACGTTACTTCATGCTGCGAAAGAAGCTATTTAATGTAATGTCTATTGCTTTGACTAGAGTTATGGTAGAAAATAGAGGTCGAGGGAAACGCAGGGAGGTAGCTGCTCGGAAAGATGAGTCCACGTCTGAGGAAAGTGATAGTCTACTACAAGAGGGAGAGAAGGAAATTTTGACACCAACTTCAGCCAGCAAGTTTGTGCAATCACTTATGGATCCCTTCACGGATTTCGAAATGGAGATTGATATCATTTCACCTCTGAATGTAATATGGTTGCAGCGTGTGTCACCCTTTGAATGTTCCTTGCTTCCTTGGTCCACATGGTGATGTAACTACACGAAGAGTCAATTGGAGACTATCAAGAAGAGAAAAGGTCAAATTTCTATGCAGGTAAAATTTTCTCTAGAGTTTGTTGATGAGGTGTTTAAATTACCTTTCTATAAGGATGTTGTAATTCCTAAGTGTTCAAAGGAGATCTTAAAGAAGGAGTTTGGACCATGTGAGGGTGGTCGACAATATTACATGATAAAGAATGCTACATATGCACGACACAAGCAATTAAAGTGGTATTTGGAATGTCTATGGTTCATCATTAAGTATGATTATATGTCAAAGGAGAATTTTGCTCCTTTAGAGTATGTAGAAGTAAATGGGAGAGTCAATTGGGCATATTGGGTATACGAGAGAATGCATAGTGAGATTTTTGCAAGGGGTAGATGGAAAATGCTCGTAAATAGTAGAATGGCAGCATACTTGGCTGTTTTGTTTCAGTTTGTCTGATAGGTGGATAGGCATGAGGTAGTATGACCAAAAGAGATTATAATTCAATTGGATGTGTCAGTGGGTAAAAAGCAGGAGCAGGTGTTTGCCAAGCAAATAGAGCAGGATGAAGATGTATATAGTGATCTATTTAAAGCTGGCTACAAGACAGAAGAAATAGCATCTGTGGCTCAAAAGCTAAAAGGTGAATCATCAAAGGGATTAATTTTTCAAGACTCATTAGTCCATATTTCAGACAGTGAGGAGCAACCCAAGGTAGTTGGGAGGACGTTCAAGCTATCAAAGAAAAGGAGGCTAGAGCCTCAATTGCAAACAGTTGTTGATAAATATATAGGTGAGCAGAGTCAACAACCATGTATGGAAATAGGCTCAGAAGTAAAAAAGATGTAGATGAATTTGGAAGAAGTCTCTAAGTTCTTATTGAAGGAGGAGGAACAATGGACACAATAGAAGCAGCATGCAGATACAATAAGTACTGAAGAACATCAAGTATTAAAGGTATAGGTTATGAACCTTAAAGAGGAATTAATCAGGAAAAGTAAAGAGTATGAGGAGTTAAGCACTCAATGCAAGCAACAACACATGGTTGAAATCTCAAAGGAAAAAGAGTCATTGCAGGACTTTGAGTTATGGACAATTCAAATGCAGGAAAAGGTAGAATCTGATATGAAGAATTTGTCAACTTTGAATTCTAGCTTGCAAACGGAGATTGAAGTCCTTAAGTCTAGATTGAAACCTTTGTTAGTATTGGAAAGAAAAACCTTTAAGAATGAAGAAGTTTATCTTGATGCAATTTTAATGTAAGAACTGGATATGAGCATGATAAAACATCAAATACATAAGTATGTACAAGATTTATGGGATGTTGTTAAGGACAAATTACAGATTCTAATTCGATTTCCTTATGAGAAATTGCAAGATGGATTTGTTTTTGTGCATGAAAAAGAACTACTTCAGGTCATAGAAAAGTATAAGGTGGAGAACGAAGGACTATTGTAGATGATTAAAGAGCTTAAAGAGTAGTTGGTGCAGCAAGGTGTAGAAAAAGAGTTGGATAAATTGGTAGAACAACAACAGATAATATCAGGTACAGTATTGTATGAGAAGAAGGATCAGATGGAGATAGGTCAAAATCAGGTACAAGTTGAAGAGGCAGTTGATCAAGAAACAAAAGTCCATCATGAGGCATTGGAAATTGTTTTATATGATCAAGGAATTGTGGGAACGAGTTCAATTTTTGAAAAAAATGTCTTTAATGACATACATGATTTCTCTAAAAAATGGCTTCAATGACATACATGATTTCTCTAAAATGTTTATTGACACACATTCTTACATTACTTCAGAGATCCTATAATACTAGTAGTCTAGAAACAAGAGGAACGTGGAATTATTTAATTCAAAAAGGTTCCACATTACTTTTTTATCAAACATCCTAAATTACATGGAACCCAAAAATGGTTTCAAAGGTCTCATGATGTAAATCTCTAAGATACTGCAATTAAAGACACTAATGGAAAGCAAATATGAGCCAAGCTTACTTTCACCAACACAAATGGTGAAAATTATAAGTGACATCATGAAAATTCAAAAACTCCCTCCTCTTGGAAAAATGATGTTATCATTCCTAATGGAAGGAACTTAAAGATCTATAGGTACAATGATGAAATTTAATTATTTTTCTTATTTCATCATACCTTTAAAATTCTTATGCTTTCATTAGCCTTGAAAATTAATGTTGCCTCTCCTAACATAGATAGAAATGAATTTTTCGGGAAACATGGGATTTCAAGAGCATTCCCAAACAAATTCATATGTTAGGACATGTGTTCTTTGAGCTACGTCTAGAAGATATATCAATAAATGCTAGATTAAGAATTCCATTCTAGCACATCTTCTAGAGACTCCCAACTCCTAGATAAGTATAAGGGTGGTTGAATAGTCCAATGATTGGATGAATCATGTTGTTAAATTTCTATCTGCCAATGAAGCCATAAATTTCATATTTTTTGAAGAAAAGATATTCTTTGAAAGGGGATACAAATACCAAACTTATCAAGGATTGGGACAAATGATTCCATAAATAGAAGCTTGAAATATAGATGATGGGATAAAAGATCATCTGTTATGATATAAGATGTTTGGCAAAGAATGAGTTGCTTAGGAAGAAACTTCATGGCATGCTAAATGTGGTAGTGGGATCCCATCCAAATCACAAAAGATTTGGAAAAGGTGGTTTCGAACCAGGAAGTCAAATAAATCATTCCAAAGGTTATGCTTCTCATCTGAAGCATATAATATACAACCTTCAAAAATGTTACCTGAGTCCATGAAAGGTGAAGCTTGTATTCACCTATCTTGAAATGGATTTTTGAGAGAAATAAAAAAGCATTTGTGAATGCTTAGACTTAATATGTTGAAGGACTCTTGAAGAGAACCCTAGGGTAGGTATCACAAAGCTTCAAATAAAGAAAGGAATCTTAAAAATAAGAACAAATGTCTTTTATTGAAAGTTAGTTGAGTAAAGAACTAACTAGAGGCTCTTAGGAATTTCTTGATGGACCTTTACTCCATCAAAAGGATTTAGGGCTTTCAAATATGAGCATGAAAAAACATAAGATCATAGAAAGATCCTTTTTTGGAAGCCCTATAAACCTAAGTAGAATAGAAGCAAATCCTTTACTTCAGACTCTAACAAAATGAATATGCGTAAAAGTAACAATATTGTATTAAAAAAGTCTGAATTTCTTGTGCAATAGTGTAATGAGAATTATGTAAGGCTATTCTTGAACTCATTTTGAGCTTTCGTAGTGTGTGGGTACTTGATCATTTAACATATACATCGGTTGATCACACTCATACCATCACAAATCAAAGGCAAACTTCATTCTAAGGCAGAGAAATCTATCTTCATAGGTTATGAACTAAATCAAAAGCATAATACGCTATATACTCCTAATAAAAAGGGAATCATATTAATTCAAGAAGTAATATTTGATAAAAACATCTCTTGGTTTGAAGGTTGTTGCATGAAAAACAAATTTGACTATGACCTAGAGGATGATTTCCAACACTCTCAAGTAAAGGTACACATAAACTTGAAGATTCAATTGATTCTAAGGATGAATAGAAGACATCTAGAAGGTATATGAATTATTGGAACTCTAAAGGTAAAGCATTGTTTTAAGATTTAAGCAATGTAGCAGAATCATCTCAACAAAGTAAGAGAAGATTTGCAAGGGAGAAGAAGAAGCAAAAAAGCTATGGATATGAGAGGTCATTGGTAAGTAACCAGTCTAATTACATAGATTACGACTTGAACTCTAAAAAACCATCATCCTATGAAGAATCCAAGGGCAAATGGGAATGGAAGGATGCCATGGAAGAAGAGCTTGAAGTTTTATAGGAAAACAAGGTGAGTGACTCAATTTTCAAGTCATCACGCATAAAGGTCATTATATTCAGATGGATCTATAAGATAAAGAATAATTTAAATGGAACCATTAATAGGTACAAGGATAGGTTAGTGGCAAAGGGATATGCTGAGACTCAATGATTATGAGGAGACTATCTCTCTTGTAGCAAGGATGCTTACAATCAAAGTACCCGTCAGTATTGCGATTCCCAAAAACTCGAAGATATATGAGATGGATGTGAAGAATGCATCTCCAAATGCATGGATCTTAGATGAGGTATACATGGGTCAAACGTTTAGACTAGAAAAATCACAATATTTTGAACATGTTTGAATATTAATGTGAAACTTCTATGAGATAAAGTAAGCTCCAAACGATTGGAATCATAAACTAGTAACCTACTTGAACTATAAACGATTTGTTGGTGAGAAAGGAAAATCCTTGTGTTTTTATCAAGATATCACATGGAGAAGTATATCTCTATGTATATCTGGATGAAATTGTATTAACACATAATGATGATGACGCAATTAGAAGAATCAAACATCAAATGAAGGAAGAGATCAAGATGAGTAATCTTGGGAAACTCACATACTTCCTTGGATTGGAAGTATTTTACGCAAAGCATGGTATGTACCTTAGTCAGAAGAGATACATCAAAGATATGCTTTCCAATTTCAATATGGAAAATTATAAAATTGCAAGTACACCTACTAAGGAAACTCAAAGTTAGTTTTTGATGAAGGTGAGCTGATTGAAGATGTGGAAAGCTATCAAATCTTGGTGGGAAGTCTCAAATATGCTACTCGTACTATAGTAGATACGAGCTATTGTCTGAGTTTCTTAAATTAGTTCATGCACACACCTACAAAGCCACATATAGAGGCAACAAAAAGGATCCTCAAGTACATCAAATGATCAATTAATGCATACCTATTCTAACCATAGCCTACTATTATAGATATTGAGATTGGGCAAGATCAAGAAATTATAGGAGAAGTACCTCTCATTATCTTTCATTTGTAGGTTTTAAGCTCATTTTTGGGTCATCAAAGGAGAAACCTATTGTTGGTCTCTCATCTAGAGAGGCTAGATTTGGAGGATCGACCAAATCTACTCAAGAAGCAATATAGATAAAGACACTATATTTTGACTTTGGAATAAAGGCATCCATTCCTCACATATCTAGTGTTAACATGAATTCTTTGCATCTTGCAGCAAACCCTAGTTATCATGCTAGGAACAAACACATTTAGTTGATTTATCGATATGGGGAGAAGATTACAATTAACAATATTGAGCTTTCAAATACCTCAACTCAACAACAATGTGTAGACATGATGACTAAATCTTTTGATGGAGGAAAGCTTACCTCATTCAAATCTATGATTGAACTTCAATACATTACAAAGGATTAAAGAATCAAGCATCTTAAGCTTGAGAGGGAGATATTGGTGAACATGGTAAGCCCAAGTGCTTGATCATAGTCTTTGGACATCATAGATCTATAAGAAACTCATGTCTACATATACATATTCCCAATCCAAAACTAAGGTTAAAAGCCACCCCACTTCTATCCATTGTAGAAGACTCTTTTGAGGATATAAAATTTTGGATTGGAATTAGTAGAAAGGGAGATAAAATTCAAACCTCACTTTGGAATTCAAAATTTAAATGCACACCTAAAATTGATAAGACTATTTAGGGGGTATCTATCAGTAGTCATCTTCTAAAATAAAAGGAAAAATGTGCTTTTAGTTGACTAGTTTACTCCTGAGATATTTTGCTCCTTTCATCCACTTATTGAGTCCTCAATTTACTCATCTTTTAGCCCTAGGAGTCCTCCAAAACGTCTATTTATTGTACTTTACATCTCAATACATATACATCATTTTTTTGTCATCTTGTCTATCTATTGTTCACTCTTGTTGTGCATAGCTCGAGCCTATCAACTTCTTAGAGATACTGAAGTGAAGATATGGTCTCATTAACTTATCTAATGATTTGATCATGAAGGCCTAAAAAGTTAGGATCACACTTAAAGAAATGGAAGAACAACTTTGTGCTGCATAAATGGATAGAAATGCTCAACTCATAAGAAACATGAGACTCCTATGCAAGCACATTGTCGGAGCTAGAGAAGAAAACAACAACAAAAAGAGCAAAACAAGGATAATTTTGAAGCTGCTCTCAATACACTAGGTGCCCCATTTAATCCATCTTCCTTTCAGGGAGTAACACGTGAAAGCAAGGATTATTCTAGAAGATTATAAGAATCTCTTGGAGGTGCATGATAGATTTGCCAAAAATATTAGAAATGCTAAAAAGGTCACATGAGCCACCCTTGTAACTATCACCAAGGAACTATCAACATCCAACCATCCTTGAAGTATCACTTGAAAAATCTGAAGATCTTGTCACCATGTTCTCAACATGAAGTATGTGTTACTTTCATGACTCTCATTCAAATAGACTACTTCTTGACTACACATTCTTGAACTTGAGGATCTTTTAAAAATCACCATAGAATAGTCCTTTCAAGAAGAATACCAACATGGAACTGCCATTGGAGGTGGAGTTATCAATGAAGGACATCTTTCTCATTGCATAACATAGTAATTTATTCTCAACGTCATTCGTGATTCATGGGGTCATTGATCAAGTAGAAGGCCCTCAAAAAGTGTATTAATGAGATCAATGAGGCTCTCTTTCAATCCAATGTCTTTTTGGAGATTTTGAGTTAGACATCACAAGAGAGGGAAGCTTTTAATCATCTAGAAGAATTCCGAAAAGTTATTGTGTGATGAATTTTGCTTCAAATGGTTTGTTCTATGGTATGAGCACTCTAAGAGGAGCATCTTTATTTGCAAGGATGAATTGGCATGTTTATTGAGTAGCGCTTACTCTAAAATTTTGGTTCCAATGAGTACGACTTCATCTATGGAGAAGAAGTGAGCACTGAAGATATGCTTTGAGAGTTTCAAATGCCAAAAGTATATTAATATTCAACTCCTTTGTACTAAAAGAAATCATTGTTGGAAGGAAGCAGATGAGGTGGGAGGAGCTAGGATCACTTCAATATGAGGAGGCCGAAAGCATATTTAGAAAGAAAAAAAAAAAGAAGCTTTGGACATTACAACACTCTCATGACTCTAGATACTTGTTTTCGTGGAAATGAATGAGTCATATGGGGAGGGTTAGTTTCTGCATTGAGAAAGATCATAGAGCAATATTATGACTTCAATATTCAAAATAGAGTTACAACAATATACTGATCCAATTCTTATATTAGATTCAAGTTGGGAAGAATCCACTGGACAACAACTTATGTGGTGTAGAAAATTATTTCATACAAGCTAAAAGTTGCAAGAAAGAAGCCTTTTTGAAGACCAATAATGAAGGTATATAGAGTGTTGCAAAGGACCTCTAGAACACAGAGAAGAAATTACAAAAGTATCTAGCATCTCCAATCAAGAGACTAGATAATTCCCTCCCAATTTGAAGAGAATTTTCTCATAATACTCAAAGAAATAGAAAACCATGTCTACTAAGATTCTAGTATATAGTTGCAGTACCACGGCTAGAGGAAGAAGGGAAACACTCTTCTTTGTCCAACAATATTGATATACAAGAAAGGCATTCTAGTCGAAGCTCTAGATGGCTTCATTTTCTACCTCTGTATAGTCTTACAAGAGGACGAGCTTATCATTCCTAGAAACACAAGTTTTGGTATTTCTAGAGAGAGTTGGAAAATTGATGGCAATCTTTTTTGGTGAAAAATGGGAGCACAATTTGGCAAATTGTGTGAGAGTAGTCAACAGATTCCAAACTTTGGAGTTTGCACATCACATGCAAAAGTGAAATTAAACTTTTCTCCAGAGATTTTGAGAAATACTTCTGCATGAATTTTTCTCCAGATGTGTTAGAGGTTGAATCACATGTGTCAGAGATGGAAATGTTTATCACTCTAAACAAAACATGTTGGAATCCTTAGGATATTTAATAAAATAACAAAATCAAACACATATTTGAACAACTACATAACAGTCAAAAGTGTTGCTGAAGTGTCCCTTAAATAGTAATAAGAGTAGATCTCAAGTGTAGACATTGATATTTTAGAAAAAAGGTGCACATGTATTGAAATATATTTTTTTCCATATTATAAAGGTAGTGAAATAATTAGTTTTGAACTTTTTTTTATAGATTGCTTGGATAATGTTTCGAATGGATATTTAGGTAATATTATGCATATAGAGAGAATCTATTATATTTTCCCTCTAAGCCTCATCTAAATCATGTTTTGTAGTTGAAAATTGAATATAAAGATGAAAGAATCACGAATACTACTCCATGATAGAAAGGTAGAGCACACATAGGAGAATAAAAGTATCTTTGTAAAAATATAGCAAATATGTTTTAAGTACCTTGTTTCGGGCGTTGGAGTTAGTCCACTAGAAGATAATACCTTGATTTTATGCTTTCTCTAGAATTTCTAAACTTACGCCTCAAAATTCATATTGGAACCTTGCTTTAGACCTAAGGTATCTCTATCTCTATTATGGAACTCAAAGAGCTGAAAATTTTTACCTCTCATAAGCGTTTTGGAATTCCAAACTACTTTTGAGTTATGGAGCTCAAAAAGTGTCAAATTATCCAACACTTAAAGAAATCACTATTGCATTGGCTCAAAAAGAATTATGTGATCTCCTTTCTATAATAGGTACTCATTTTCTCAATCAGATTCATGAAGAACTAAAACATGATTCTTTTTACGCAATAATTTCTAATTTTGTGCATTCAAACTAGGGATCAATGTATCAAGTAAAATTTCATTTGGATAATGGGATCTTTATATTGTAACAATCAATTATGGATACCTTTTGAATCTGCATTAAAAGTTCAAATGTAAGTTGATTATTATGATTCACCTTTTTTCACATCCAACTTGATTGAGGACTTATGTTTTATGAAATATTCTTATCATTAGCCATGTATGAAATGGGATACTAGAAAATATGTTAGTGAATGTCTAAAGTGCCAAGAAGTGAAAGATGAAATTAAAAGAATTCCTCGAATGCTACAAGGTTTGGATGCTCAAAATCCAACATAGGCATCTTTCACTATAGAATTCATCACTAATTTCCTACAACCAGAAGTAAATATGAAACTATATTCGTGGTGGTTGATCGAGTTACCAAGCTAGCACATTTCTTTTGTATGAAAAAAGACTAATACCTCATTGAATGTTCTAAAACTTTATGTAAAAGAAATTCTTTGATTCTGTGGAGTGACTAAAAACATTATTTTTGATAAAGAATCTATGTTTACATCAAACTTTTGAAAAGCAACATTTAAGTCAATTGAAACTCAACTTCATATGAGTACAGCTTTGCATCCATAGATTCATGGGGAAATTGAGAGGTTTAATCAGGTCCTTGAAGATATGTTGTCTATGTATGTGAATCAAAAGCAAGATAATTGGAGTGAATGTTTGCCCTTAGTACGTCTGCATATTATAGTGCATGGCATGCATCTATAAAAATGACTCCATTTGAGGCTATTTATTGTTATTTTTTTTTTTGCTTTCTTTTCCTCTAGAAATATCTAGAGATATGCTTGCAAAGATTGATGAAGAATTTGGAAAAATTTAGCAGTTCATAGAACAAACTTAAAAACAACAAACAAAATTCTATGATTTGAAGAGAAGAACACTTGAATTTCAAATAGATGAGATGTTTTTTCTCACTAATCGAACTTGCCATAGGGAAGGATGATAGACTTTTTCCATGGTTTGCAAGTCCTTCTAAAGTTTTGAAAAGAATTTGATCTCTTACTTATTTGTTGGAATTTCCTAGACATTAAAATCTCTATCTTGTATTTGATGTTAGTTTACTTAAACTATATGTCATGTTTTGCAACAAAATTATGACCTCATAGATGATAGATCTTTTGAGCTTTGACCTAAAATTATATTAGATAGGAGGGACATTGTACTGAGAAGTCAATGTATATTAGAGATTTTGGTAAAATAGCATACATATCCAATTGAAGATTCGATGTGGGTGAATCTAGATGATTTTCTGGCACATTATGCTTCTTTCCAACTCTGAGGAAAAAGTTCTTCAAGGGGTGGGGGGGGATTCTAATAAGCCTTTTGATAATAAAATAATTCATTTTGAAGTTTTTATTAAACATTGTCTAGATAATGTTTAGAATAGATACTTAGGTCATTTATGCATATATTTTATATCATATGTCTAAACCTCATCTACATCATGTCTTCTAGTTGAAAATGGAACATTAAGATGAAAGAACTCGGAACAATGTTTTATTAGAGAAAGGTAGAGCACGCATAGGAGAATAAAAGTGTCTCTATGAAAATTTTCTGAATCATGTTTTAAGTACCTTGTTTGGGACTTGAGGGTTAGTTCACTATAATATAATGCATTGATTTTATTCTCTCTCTAGATTTTCTAAACATGCAAGGCTCAAAACGGATATTTGGAGGTTGATTTGTACCCGATGCATCACAAACGTAGTTGTGGAGATCCAAAAGCTAAACATTTTGTTCTTCTCACAAGCATTTTTTAATTCTGCACTATTTTGGAGTTCTATGGCAGATAAAAGATTCTCTTTTATTACTGGAATCCATTTATTTTGATGCACACATGTTCTCATGTAGCATGTCATCAGATGTGTATTTTTTTTGCTTTGCCTTCTACTTTTTGTAGGTGCTGCTAAAGAAATCATTTCACCAATAAAATGCATGGGATCAAGAATCTGGCATATACACTACCATTTGTAAAATTGGAGAGAAGTTTTGGCAAATCATTATCCAGAGAATACAACTATGCAAAATCTTGTAAAAGCTCACGATTTTGGATGCAATTGCATTTTGTTGCGTTTCTCATTGATTTAAAGAACAAACATCACGACATCTCGCAAACACTCTAGTCTACTAGCAGAAGTTGGATAAATTGATGGGTAGGTGAACTAGATGCATTTGCTATTTAGAAAGATTAACAAGAAAATAAAACGGGTATTCAAACCTTCAAAGAAGCCATAAATATTGGATACTAAACAGCTATTATGCATTGTCTAGGTCTAGCTAGCCCCTTTTCTACTAAAAGGCAAGTGGGTGAAATATCTAAGCTTTTTTCAAGCAAGGCATTTTGCAAAAGCCTGAGTTATGCATTGGGGGGGCCATCAATGATAAATTCAAGAGGAAAAAGACATACCGAAAGGAAGAAGATACAAGAAGTGACCCTTTGTAACAACTACTAATGGGAACAATTTTGTCACTAATTCATTGCCCCTTTCATCATAAACATCACTTGTGGATCGTTTCATCATAAACATCACTTGTGGACTAAGAGTGGTGTTTATATCGATGCTGAAAAGCATCCCATATGCAATTCCATGTCATATAGGACATGAAAGAAGCATTGCATATATGAAGATGTCGCATACGTGATGCTAATTATTTCTGCCACTTATGTGATGGTTACATCCATCACTTATGAAATGCTCCTATTGATTGCATCTATAGCCATTTTTATGATGTTATTACATCACTTATGTTAGGCTCATTGTGATGAACACAAAAAAGAAACACATCACTCTCACATTAGTTCTTGTACATGTGTATGCTAAGCATTTATGCATTTGTTTTTCTTGTGCTACCTTTTATGCACAAACAACATATAATATACATACATCCGTTATTTTTTGTTCATGAATGCATGTTCTTTGGATGACTAAATACATATATTTTTTCCTATTAATTTTCATTATCTATGGGTGTGTGATGATGAATTATCATTGGGTTAAGTTATAAAACGAAATATATGGCAAAGAACTATTAAATTTAAGAATAATTAAAAAACTACTTAGCTCAATTAGAAGCTTCATCCTTTTTTTCTATCTTAGGAAGATCCATCCTCCCTTGGTTCTCCATTTCTTTTATTTGTGCTTAACTCCATATTCCATGATGCTTCCAAAGATGTCTTGGTTTTACCCTCTTTGCAAGGTTGACCTCATATGAAACTTGGGAAAAACTTGAAGATCATTGAAGTATTTTAAGAATTGAATGGCATGAGGAGATTGGAAAACTAATGCAATAACATCAGTAAAGAGAGGAGACAACATATCTAATTGGTGATCTCCGTTGCCTTGTCAGACTAAAGATAATGTGTGAGTTATTGTTCAATGCAAATAGACGATGTTTGGCACATATGGGCTCCTTCGTGGACATATCAAGCTAAGTGACATGATAGGCAAGATCATTTTCACATTTAAAGCTTTAAATATGGTTTAAGTCCTTTAAAAAGAACATATGAAAGCTCTAAGTATCCACCTCTTAAGAGGAAGAGCTGCCTCTGAGGTATGTATGGGATTGAGCATGTGTTTCCTTATTATGAGGCTTGCGTGATTAGGAAGCATTTCCACTTAGACTACCCACAAGGATGTGTTTGGTGGTCCTTGCCTGTAGGCGAAGATATCTATACGTGAATATTGAGGTGAGGCCTCACTTGTAAGAAAAGATATGTGTGCAGGACTCTTGATCTCTGCCTGGAGCTAGTAAAAGGAGCATCCAAGTTGTTTTTTCTTTTGGAAAGAAATATTGAAAGAAAATTGTCCTCGCATGGTTCTCAATTGGATTCTAGAAGGATTTCTCCCAATTTCGTACCAAGAAGTCCAAAGGCTTGAGAGGCCTCCCCAAGGGCTAAAAACCACACCTTAGGATATATCAATCCTAAGTGTCAAAATCATTCAATAGGGAGTAAATAAATCCAAATAGATCAAGGGTTCAAACCAAAGTGTTGGAAACACTTTCCCAAGGGTTTCTCAATAAACTCCAAGGCTCACAAAGTGCATTTGGAACATCACAACCCATGTCTTTTGCCACTTGAACCCATAGTTATACAACATTAAGACAACCTTGAGGCAAGGAAGAATGATATTTTTCTTCTTTGTCTTCTTTATCTTATATTACATAAAGAGAATATATAAGAATGACCTAATACAACAATACAACCAATACAATATATAAATAACAATATATAAAGAAAAATGCATAAAGAAAACCTTAATGTCTATGAACGAGTGAGTTGGTAAGAAACAAATGTGCCATCAATCTCGATAGGTAAATCTAGTAAATCACACAAAAAGAATCCTTGACAAATATTTTCATAACCACTATATATGTTAGAGAAATGAAATGTGGTATGTGTCATCCTCAATAATCACATGTTGACCTTCATATCTCAACAAAGATCACTGAATAAATCCCTCTCATATATCAACATAATCATTATACATGCCAGAGAAACAAAGAGGTGATACATGACATCCTTGATCACCACATGTTGAACTTGATATCTCAAGACTACCTCTCAAAGTAGTGTCTACAAAATTCTACCAAACTGTTTGCAATTTCTCTCTCTTTATACATATCAAAATTTAGTATTGTAACTTGGATTATATTCCTTGGTTTCATGCTATTGGGCTCAACCTATTTTGCGTTATGATTGAAATAGTGCACACTATTGTAAACTATGAAAGTAGTGTATACAAAATCATTTGCCTTTTTTTTTACATGTATGTTTATCCACTTAATATGTATTGTTAATCTTCTATTTTTAACTAGATATGTTTAAAATTGCATGTGCATTCTATTTATATTTGGCGAGTTATGATCTCTACATTAGTGATCTTTCTCTACAACACATACACGGAATCTATTGTGTCTATAAACATTATAGCAATCATATATGATATATCAAATTATCTAGGATGTTTTAGAGTGCATTACAAAGCTATTAGTGCATAGTATCTCAAAATTAAAGCATTTTGAAAAACATTTTATAATTTAGGAGTTATAGATATTTGATGTTAGATAGGTTTTCTATTTGTCCAAAACAATTTGAGTAAATAACATGGGAGGTTCACCTAAATTTTTTCTGCACTTGGATTTTAATAAAACTCCTTCATTACTATCATAGAATTGTAATGTTATGATTTCAACGCATGATCTCCCAACTAGGAGTACGATGGGCTAACCACTCGCCCAAAAAGCTATGGTTGAGGATTACTTCCTAATTCTCTCTCTTAAGGTATGGTTCAATCATCTCCTTCTAGGATTATCTGATGTTCCCTCCCCCTTAGATTGATCATTATCCTCAATGCTTAGTTTTAGGCCCTTCCATCTAACTTGGGCCGTTTCCCACTATTGAGCACCTCCACTAGCCTCAACTTCTAGCATATGGACCTATTTTGGACCTATCCAGCCCTTAGTTGGTGCCCAAATGCTCTTGTTCCTTCCTTCTTGGCCAACTTCATACTGATCTGGGATGAAGTGCTTCCAAAGTGCCCACATAATGAGGCTAACTTTTACCTTGGTCTTTCCAAAGCTCCTCAACTAGGCTATGATACCAATGTTAGGAATTCACCTCATGACTCCCAACTAGGAGGACGGTGGGCTAATCACTTGCCTCAAAACCCATGGTAGAGATTTAGTTCCTAATTCTCTCTTTAATGGTATGTTTCAACCATCTGCTACTTGGATTATGTGACTTGCAACATGGCAAATAACTGTCCTTCTATAGAGAATTTTGATAAGACAAATTATCCATCATGGTTGATGTAGAAGGAAGCTCATTTACAAGGTAAATATTTTTATGTTCATTCTAGGTGATGAAGAGAAATTCGTATCTATAGATGAATCAAAACCCCCTAAAGATGAGTAAGGATGAATCAAGAAATTGAATAGGGAAGATGCATTCATGAGATCTATTATTCTCAACTCAGTTATTTCTTCCACATAAAAGAGTTTATGAATCAAGTATCTAAATTCAGACTACTTTGGAAGATCTTTTTTATTTTTTGGTAAGATCTAGGAAAGCTAAACCTTGGGCATAATTTACTAGAAAAAACCTTACAAGACCTAAAAGAGGTAGGAGATGGACGACTTTTGTCTTGCATGTAGCGTTTATTCTTGATCACCATGTGCCTAACATAAATTATTTGTTAGGACGTATCTTTACCTTTGTTGATTTGAAGGATTTCAATAATGTTTACATTTGCTCATAAAAGCCTAAAGTCAAGGAAAACAAATGAAAAAAAAGGATTATGAAGGCACTTAAAATTAAGAAGCCAAATTTTCAATGAGAGGTGGCTAACTCAGTAGAAGCAATGAAAGAGGTAGAGGCAAAGGAAGACAAGGAAGGGGTAGTTTTTGTTACCTAGTTAGTTTTTGTATAAGTGTATCGGGCATCACAGGATGGTTGGATAAATTATTAAAATACTAGAGGAGGTATGTTCAATAGAGGAGAAAGATCATTAGGTTATAAAAAACCATTATGGACAAAGAAGACAATACAATAACTATGCAAAAGATCAACAAGAAGATTTAGAATCACGTTTATTGATGAATGGAAGTACTAGTACTCTTAGTATAGATATAAATTTCTTCTATGTTGATTGTGGATGCTTCATTCATATCTTAGATAATATGTCTTTACTTTTTAGATTTGGATGATACTAGGAGTATTTTCCATCCATCAAAATAATGTTCATAAGTGCTAGATGGATTGTGGAGAGAGGTCTTCAGATTCAACAAGCATGGAGCTTGTGTACGGGATCCTAAAGGTTTTAGAAGAGTTTTTAAAAGAGAAAGGAAAGGAAGATTATTTATTTTTGAAGTTCTCGGTTTCAACGAGGCAACTCTTTTTGCTTATGGTTCTCACATACTCTCACAACTTTATCTATGGCACAAGAGACTAGACACATTAAAGAAAGGATCTTGAAAGGTATGTCAAAGTATGAATATGTGTTTGTAGTTCTAGGTACTTGAAAACAACATATGATTTTCAAATGTAACATTTGATAGTTAGGAAAGTCGGATAAGCACACCTTTGTACAACAAGGTTACATGCATGAACATATTTTGCAGCTTATACATACTTATGTTTGCGGACCTTCCAAGGAACCATCAGTTTCAAGATCAAGATGGAATCCCATATACTATTTCTCAAACTTAAAATAATTTTTTTTTTCCATGCCCAACAAGTATCATGGTTTTGTTGAGAAGAAAATAGGTAATTTCTTAAAGACATTAATATCAAATTGAGGGGAGATTAATTCCCTCAAGAGCTTCAAGAATATTTATAGGAACAATTTCTTAAAAGAGATATTACTTTTAGGTATTTACAAGAGCACAATGTAGCAGCTAGAAGGAGGAATAGGAATCTTGTTGAGCGTTCTAGGAGGATGGTCAATGAGAAAGATCTTCCACTTTATCTTTTGGCAAAAGTAGTTAGTACAAATACATAATTAACAAATAGGTTCCCATTAACACCTATACTTGCTAAATAACCTTATGAAGTGTGGCGTGCTATATAAGGGATGTACATATCGATATGGGATTACAAGTGTGTTTATAAAAGTCATCGAATATGAACTACAAAGGCAAATCCATGTAATACACATAACATCACAGAAAGAAAATTTTCTTTACTTGAGAAAAAATCATGAAATTCCAAAATTCCATATAGTTTCACATAGTATGCCTATGCATTCCACATTTTTCAAGCTAATAAAAAATACATTGGAAAGTTTTCGCACGTATATTGTTTCCACAAATGAATTATTTAAAGAATTTTCAATGAACTATGTTTGAATGCAAGAATGTGAATGTGTGGGTCCGTGTGAGCTTGTGTGTGTCCTCCATGTGAACCCTTTTTTAGTATGAATTTTATGAAAATATATGTGAGATAAAGAAATATAAAACTAAAATATGAAAAATAAAAAATATATATAAATAACAAATGCAAGAAAATAAATCAAAAGCAAAAAAAATTCGTTATAAATAGAAAAAAGATACATTAAGACTTTTTTCTACATGTAAATCAAGGGAATATATTTTTGGATGAGCATCTTTCTACTTAGAAAAGATCTCCACTCAAACTAGAAGAGGTGGCTGAAGAAGAGCACATGCAGAAGAGGCAGCCAATGTTTTGCATATGGGAATTCGGGAGGAGCTTCAAAACAAATGAGTTCATACAAGTTTTTTGGGGGAGCACTATCTATATAGTAACTTTGATTTTGCATCCATATTAATTGACCAAATATTAGAAAGGCCTGGCAACAAAGACAAGAACGAATAGGGGAAGATAATCAAAGGAGGGATCCAACAATAGATAAATAGCAATTCCAATTAAATATGAAGCAAAACCCTATCAAATGTATCACGACAATGATATTTGAACCTTGGGAGTCAAGATTAGAAGTATTTGATAGTGATGATCAATTCCACATAAATACGAAAGTGTTTTTGCCACAATGGAAGCATTAATTTCTACAAATCCTAAACTAGTCATGAGATATAGAAGGTCCTAAACCAATCACAATGGAAGCATTCATTCTACAAATCCCAAACCAATCATGAGGTGCTCTTCTTTAGTTCTCTGACCTGTGTCTCCTTGCTTTCCAAAACTATACTCCCATATGCATAGTGCTACTTCTATTGATCGATCAGTTGTTCCAATTTCGACATACCAACCAACTGTGTAGAAATTGTGTCCTAATTCTCTTGGACAATGTAGACTTTATGTTCAAGCACCCTTAGTTCTGAATTCTGCACCATGAATTTGTCTTCTACGTTTGTAATAAAAACATTTGGTCTTTTAATTTCTTCACTTTGTTGTTTTACCTTTGTCTTTAGCCTTTGAACCTCTTGTTCTTCTTTCTATAACTTGCCTGTAAGTTCTTTGTTGACCTTCTTTATCTTTTGTTGTGCTTTTTGGGTTTTTCCTACTTCCGCTTGGAGACAACTGATAATCTGGCCTTTTCTTGAGTTGTCACCTTCAATGTGTTATTTTCTTCTATAACTTCATTGAACTCATCCATCATTTCCTCATGAATGACATTATCTCTTCCAGAACTTTCCTCACTAGGTGCTTCGGCTTCGACCTTGATTCAGCTTATTTCTTCCATCATTCCTGCTTTCTCCACTTCCCAGGCTTCCTTCTTCTGAGTGAGGGTAGTATACTTCTTCATCAACTAATCTAACTTTATTGTACCGCATTGAATTTCTCTGGCTAAGTCTCCAAAATTTTTTGGACAAACCAATTCATTTGGGTACATCCACAAATAAATGTAATCACTACATTTTATTGGAGGTACTTTCATCTATCATCATTGTGCTTCCATTTGTGGGTTAATCTGAAAGAGGAAAGTGTACATAAAACCAAAAACTTAGAGGATGCCTCCATCATACGATCCCCTTGCTCCTCCTCCTACTGGCGGCATTCTTCATCGGCTTCTGAGTTCCTTCTTCTTTCCTCTTGAGCACAGTGTTGGTTCTCCTTTTCTTCTTCTTGTTTTTTTCTGTGCTGCCTCTTTCTCTCTCCTCTTCCTCTCAGATTCTTCCTGTGCGGCTTTCATCTTAGCATCTTTCATCTGGTTCTCCTCCATGTGCTGCCTTGAAGACTATTCGTCTTGGAAGAAAAAATTAACACTTCCGCCTGGAAAGAGGTATATGTGCAGAGTTCTTCCACCCTTGTATTCACACAGGAAGTGGAACACTGAGAAAAAACCTGCAGCCAAAATCTGAGTTGGCACAACAAAATGTTTCAGTAGTACATGAGAGCAGAAGTTCGTTCACTACACTTTTTAATATTTTATTCCTGAAAATGCCACACAAGCACAGAATGGAACTTGGGGGGGGGGGGTCGGAACTGCACATACCAGAATGTGCCGCTTACTCAGCAACTCCAAAATAGTGTTCCGTCGCGCACTCTGAATGGTCTGCGATGATGAGTGCCACATGGCATTGAGCCATTTGTTTATAGCCACGACACGGGAGTGCCGCCGCGCAATGTGAAGCGCACCTAAGTCGGTATATGTGTGTGAGAGAGAGAGAGAGAGAGAGAGAGCGCTTATTTGTCTTGGCGGTTTTTCTGAGAAAATAAAACATGAAGTTTAATATAGTTTCGGCATGCGCAAGTAATGGGATTTGGTTTCTATATATAAATGACACACTATAATTCATAAGTGCTGCGTATAAGGTTTAGTAAATTGCATATGTTTTGGCTACTCAATCGAAAGAGGTTGGGACAACGAAAACCGACGAAGTTCAATGCACGTAGTATGATGTGAGAGAAAAGATCGTTCAAAGGCATCTCAATATTTTACAGACAGAATTGAAATTCAAATACTCATTTGGATCTAAGTAATTTGGATGTATGATTCGTGCATCAGCCAAACAAAGACAAATCGAGCATTTAAGTTATAAGATATCATGAATGCTGATGCATAATGAGTTAAATGATCGAAGTACATTTGAAAATCAAGATTTATGAAGAACTAAAGCGTTGTATTGAAAATTATGCCGTAAGAGTAAAATTGGGGCCAATATTTTCGTTATGTATATGTTATGATTTATGAAAACTTTGCACGCCTCTACAAAAATGCAACTAGCCTTTGCAGTGAAAATGTATCAAAGCACAACGAGTTGTCCTTGATCGTTATATGATGCTGAATTTTGACATGCTGAATTTTGACTTCAAATAAATATAGAGGTGTTCCTTATTTCTTATTTCTTGTACCCAATAGCAATGATGGTATTGAAAACATTTTTCCTAACGAGGTGATGAAACCTTGACATTTCAATATCCGTGATAGTTGGATTGGAGTCTTCGTTTACATTAAGAACGTTACGGTGCAAAATGCTCAGAAAATGCATTCATATGAAAGATTCGAGTATCAATAGAGAGCATTGATTAATATGAAAGATTGGTTTTCATTACTCATTAATCAATACCTCACTAAAGTGAAACCGAAAGAAAAAGAAAGATTGAAAATTTTCTATTATTTTTCAAGCATTGAGATTGATAGTTGACTTGAAGTACCACTTTGTTAGAGAAATTAAAGTCTTATTTCAAATGATAATAATGTATGATTTGTTTCTTCTCGTGGATCTTCTTGGTGCATCTATTCTCCAGGTTACTGAGTGATTGGAGGCTATTGCAGTTTATGAAGTGAAGATAATTATTTGAAGAAGACAAAAAAAGAAAAGTTCTGAAGACTATCGAGACCAAAGAAAAGAAAAGTTCTAAAGACTACTGAGAATCGAGGACGACTTCCTGCACTATAGCGGGAGGCTTATGTCATATTCAGCTGATCCGCATTGTAGCGGCGACATATTTGTATTCACCTATTCCGCACTGTAGCGGATTTTCGCATCACCGATCCACACTATAGTGGGCATCTTTGTATTACTCAGATTTTATTGGACGACTCTGGTTACATTTGTGTATTATCATTGAGCTTTGTCTACACATCCATCGGGCCACTTCTGTGTTTTACTGCTGTACTTGGATTTTCTCCCTCTCGACGCCTACGGTCTTCTGCATACGCACATTCGCTCATCTCTTCTGAGAGGGTAGGGGCCTTACGAGGATCGCCACACCAGAGAGTGAGAGGGCGAGGCGCCCAGCGTGCATTGGAGGACTTCAGCATTGTATCATTGAGCTTGTCTTCACAGCAATCCGCCGACTTTCGTGTTTTAGCCTCATATCTAAATTCTTTTGTTCTCAACGCCTACGGTCTTTCGTGTACGCACGTTCGTCCGTCTCTTCCGAGAGAGGGTAGGGGCCCTACGAGGATCGCCACACCAGAGAGTGAGAGAGCGAGGCACCCAGCCCGCATACATCGCTCGTCGAACAGTGGGAACGGCACACATACGGGGCCTGATCCAACCCCACGCCGGCTCTTCCCATTCACCTGACCTCCTTCTTCCCGACAGCGATCTTTTAATTTTTCCTTAGACTAAGGTTTTGGTTTTACACTATATATTCACAATTTAATTATTTTTAAGGATTTGACCTAGGATAAACGCCAATTCTAAGGGTCTAAGCTAGGATTTTTGGTCGGACCAATTAGGATTTGGATCACAATTAAGTCAAGCATGTTAATTCAAAGGTCTATTTATAATTACAGGCAAAAGTATTAGGGTTTTCTAAGGGTTCAGGCTCGGTTTTCATGGGATAAAGTAATATTTTTCAGGGTTTTTTAAGGGTCAAACCTAGGGGTTTATGGATCAAAAAGAGCTATTTACACACACAGCTCTAACGTACATATTTAACATGATTTTGCATCTCTCAATCAATTAAATCGCCCAAATCATGCACAGATTATACCCCTCTCTTAGTCAAAATATCACACAAAACCCATAAAATCAATCAACTTTGAAAAAAAATCATGCACACTTCCCTAAGGGATTTCATCGTAACATTTGCATCCATTAAACTTGCACATCGTCGTGATGGGCCAACCTGCAAAATCCAACAGAAGCGTATCAAGGTTCTTTTTGAAAACTCTTTTTACTTTTTATATTTTTCTTTTAAAAAATAAAAGTGTGGTCTCATGCACTCCATGCAGCTTTATAGAGGTTAGTACAAATTTTAGAAAATTAAGCAGATGCAAACTTCACAAACATCATACTATGTTCCTGCTTCTACAATCGGACAAGTGATCATATGAATAAACCATTGGCTTTCTAGATCTTTTGTTTGATCAACATGTTTAGATGTAGCAACTCATCCTAAGTACTAGTATATACTAAGTTTCTACTAATCCAGTTTGTAGAATATACTTTGTTTCCTACTATTTATCTCCGATTGTCCAACTCTCCATCAGATCTTTTTCTTTTCCATTTTCTTTTTCATTTTTCTTTTTCCTTTTCTTTTTCTTTTCTTTTATTTTTCACTTCATCTCAGCTCAACATTTTTCTTTTTATCTTTATTTTCATAAATCAGCCTATATCAAAATCGGGTGCAACTCATGGACTTGTCCGCCCGGCCAAGTTTATCCACCTTTCTACTCACCTGATATGACGCACGACATACACAATGTCAGTCCTACATGAAATCGACGTCAGCTCGTGGCTCTGACCACCCGGCCAGAGTGACTCCACCCGCCTATCGACCCATGCAGGCACATGACAACAGATAGGTCAGACCTACAACAAAACTAGCTAGGATCCGTGGCCTTGATCACCCAACCAAGGTGATTCCATCTGCCTACTAGCCCATCGCAGCACACTAACAACATGCACACACATATACATTGGCTTGAGTATGAAGGTTTTCCATAAATCATGATCCATATGGGGGTAAGATCTCCTATCAAATGAATAATAGGATCCAAAGAATCCCGCTCACTAAGTGTTCAAATCAATCAGCATATACATGCACTCAATCTAAGTATGCCATCACATTCCCAAGCTTTCACTCTCAAAACTCTCTAGTCTGCTAATTGATTTTATTCATATAAGTTCCAGTCATTCATGCTTCATGCAAACCCATAATAGATATTTTATATCTTCATTCTACATGATTTTCATAAATTCATAAATATCTTTATCAAATACAATAATGCAATGTATATGCTTTAACAGAAAGAAAACTGAACTCAAATAAAAAAATTTCACTTGATCATTTTAGTCTATCTTCATCATTGATTGATCTATCCTTTCTTCAATTTCATGATCTATCATTCTTCATGAGCTTCAGCATCAGTGTCATCAGCATTCTCCAGAAAATCGTGCTCAATCTCATAATCCACCTCATTTGTCGACCTTCCACATGGTTGATCAAGTCCTCTCTAGCAAGTATAATATATCTCATCTTATCTATCTCTTTGGGCATGGTTACAAGATCGACCATCCACTTGTAATGGATACAAGGAGGGTAAGTCAGATATAATGGGTCTCTGTGCCTAACTGACGAATGCATCTAGCATGTAGCACAAGTTTCTACAAAACCTCTCACACTCACATAAATCCCTGGCCACGAGTACGCTTCCCTAATCTTCTCATATGTAGCATAGAATCCTTTGTGACTTTTCCATAAGGTCTCGTGCATTTCTATCATCACTTTGCTCTGTAAAATTCTCAAATTCAGTACTCTCTGTGGACTCTTTATCTTGCCCTTAGCGTGTCACCAAATAAGCTTATCCTTGAAGAAAAAGTTGTACGACTTTTTCCTGATGGATCTATACTTATTTGTGGACCAAGTTGGGGAAGGCTTCAGCATACTCAGATATCTTCCTATATCTCTCCACTCGTAATCATACTCATTCTCATGGAACTGCTCATATACATACACCAATGGATCAATACCTCATCATGTATGTATCTCTCTCTACCTCGTCATCATCATTAGATCCATCATCGAATTTTCCTCTTGAAAGCATATCAGCCACCATATTTAACTTCCCAGCTATGTGTACAAATACAAGATTTATGAACTTTACATAAGAGATCTATCTAAGCATAGCAATGTTCAAAGATGTACAGTTTGCTATCATGCAAATCAGTGGAAGATAGTCCGTCTTAACTACCACATTCTTCCCAATGAAATACTCTTTATCGGTCTTTAAAGCAGTCACTAGCCCCCATAGCTCTCTCTTAATCTGTGGATATTTTCTTTGAGTATCGTGCAAAATCTTAGCACCAAAGCGGACTGCATATCTCTCTCCCTCATCATCATCTTGCCCTATGACCCAACCTATACCAATAGAAGTGATATCCACGGTTAAAATGATAGGTCTCTAACTTGAGTAGTCAACACGCTTCAAAATCAGAGCTTCAATTAGCAGTTGCTTTAGTCTACGTATAGCTCTCGATTTTTTCTCTATCCATACAAACTTCTTTCTCTTTCTCAAAAGATCATATAAGAGACTTGCGATGTGAGTGAAGTGAGGATTCCATATCACATAGAATACACAGGCTCCCAGAAATCTTCTCACCTCACTGACATTACGACACACCTCACAGATCCTACTAATGGTCTCAACTTTTTGCGGGTATGGCTTGCGGCCATAATGTCCACACAGATGTCCTACAATGAGGACCTCATCAACGCCATAAACAAATTTCTCTAAAGAAAGTGTTAGCTCCACATCTTCAAATCTCTCAAATATCTTCTCACAATCAGAAATATGATCACTAACAAACTTTCTGCATCCGGAAGCATCTAAACTCTCATCTTTCACTCTTTTCTCATATCCTTTTATAGGAATATCATCAATGAACAGTATAGTCGCGGATAGTATAAATTCTCGTAAAACTAGGTTCATGGCATTCATCATATGAGCCACAGAATTCATCGCTACATGCGATAAAGTACACATTCGTACAAGGCCCAGTGGAGTCTTCATGGTCGTGATATCTCTGCTCTCCATAGCCAACTGAAACTAGTCATAACCTGAATAGAGATCGTCCATAGAGTAGATGGAATGCCCAATAAACTCATCCACTATAGGTCCTGTTTCTATATTTCTAATTGTGACTTTATTCACACACTGTAGATCCTGGATGAACCGAAGCTTCTCATTTTTCTTAGGCATTGTAAACCACCTTTTTGAATATGGAGCCGAGGATGGTTACAATATCCGCATGGAAATCTTTTTCTTTAGCAACCTTATCAGCTCAGGCAAGTGAGCCTTTGGGACTGATATAGGCTGGATATCCCATGGTATATGTGGCACTATAAATATAATCATGGGAGGTACCTCTTTCAGGTCTACACAACCTATCTCATGTGAAAAAAGTGCAAATGCTTTTTCATGTTTCTTGATGACTTCAATGAACTTCTCTCTCTTCTTCTCTTGGGAATGATTTTTCTCCAAACTTGATCTCTTTAACAGTCTCGTCAGTAAAATGATGCTCTATGAGCTCTCGTTGTCTCAGCATAGGGTCATCTGACACTCGCACATATTTCTCATGACTATCTTCTGGCGATAGCTGAGCTATAGGTTTCACTTTCTTATCGACAGTCTTATACTTCGTATTTACATTTACTGCATGCCCTCTCGTAAACTCATCGATCATCTCATACTCTTGGATAGAGCTGAGCATAATGATTTCTGATTTCTCATTTCTCTCAAATGCGTGCTCAAACTCTTCCAGGGTAGTCGAACTCCTCTCCAAATAGATCACATCCTCTATCCTCTCGTGAGGTAACATGATTCCTAAATCTTTATAGTGTCTTTCATGAACTTTTCTGAACTTATTTGAAACATTCTCTTTCTGTAAGCATAACAACTTAAATGCAGATGAATAAATGGAAAAACTCTCAAAACTATGTACAAAATCATGTGAGACATCAAACCAACCCCCATTGTTATCTCGCTCAACAGTGGATCCTAACATAAATTTTGCTCATCAAAAGCTCCATACTCTCTAAAAGGCATACACTCATCATGGTCATGAGAATTAATAGGTCTCATTCTTATATTCTTTCTGTTGCTGGACTGATTTGGGCACACTGTCATAACTTGCAAAGAATGAAGACATGATCTAGATAAGATTCGTGCATAGGCAGACCCGTCATCCATTGCCTTAGTTTCCATTTGCACTTCAGCTATAAAGAGCTGCCAAAGGATAGCCTCATAAAAACAATGGTCCTGGATGAAGAAGTGGAATTCCTTAGAAATCCCTCCTATCATTATAGGCACAAAGGTGCATATCCCAAGCAGTGCTCCAGAGCCATTATCTGCCGTCCTCATCCTCCATCCATGGTATTTATCTATTGGCCACCTAAACTAATCATATAACTTCTTGGAGAGCATATTTATTTCTGACCTAGAGTTAATTAAGGCCAAAGCAAAACATGACTCTTCATTGCTTCCTAATTTCACCTTCATTTCAGGTGTCCCTCTTACCCAAAAAGTCTTGCTAAACTCACTTTCTGTCTTTCTCATCTCGTCATCAGGTGTAATAGGACCTAAGGTATTCTTATGGCACTGGCTATCTCATCATCCTCTTCATCAAAAGTATCACTCAATGCTACTGCTTCATTTGTCACATGTGTATCTTCAATTGCTTCTTCCATCTCTACATCTTCAGGTAATGGAAATCTTTTCCTCTTTATCAACTTAATAAAGCTCTCCTTCAAGTCAAGCTTCACTATAAAGAAGACCTGCTCCAAGGACATGGTCACTTGGCTCTACAATAGAATATCATTTAGTATCTCTCTTGCATCATTCTTCTTTTCTAACTCTAAGATCAAAACCACCTTTGGGACCTTCTTCTTTTTCTTCTTCTTCTCTTTACTATTCTCTTGAGTTTCATCAGTCTTTTGAATGGGCTCTTGTTCTTTCTCTTTCTCTTTACTTGGCTCTTGAGTCTTAATTGGTCCAGCTGGCCTCTTTTCATCCCTTATATCCTTCTTCTTTATCTCTGCCTGAGAAGCAACAAAATCTTTAAATTGCACTTTCTTTTTGGGCTCTTTAGCCTTCTCTTCAGCCTCCTGACTTTGCTTCCTAGTCACTCCTCTCTGGCTCAGCCTCTTCCTGGCTCTCATCCCTCTTCCTCTTTTCTTCCACATTGGCTATATATGAATAGACCGAGAATTGATCAACAGGAGACTTCCAGGAAGTCCTCTGCATAATCGCATCCCTAGCCCTCATTAAAGCTTCAATAGAATAGTTTCTTTGAGGTCGAGGCCTAGGCTCATCTTCATCTACCTCCTCTACCGGCTCTAATTGTGCAGTCCATGTGCTTTCATTGTTACATGATAGATTTTCATAAAGTTTCTTTATTCCTCCCTTTCCCAAATTCACAGGTAGAGGAAGGTGGGTCCTAAAGTCACACAACTTCTTATCTATATCTATTACCAATTGATGCTCCTTTGCTAGCTTAAGCTCTTCATACGCATATGAGAAATGTTATTATGCATCGCACCATACGCATCTCTTTGCCCCTCCAAACCCACCAGTCGCTCGTCCCTCAAAAGGTCCAGTGTTTCTTTGAAATGTAGGATGCACTGGTGATGCAGGTGTCTGTTGGGCAACAGGTTGCACTGGAGGTGCAGGCTGAGGCATCACACAGCCTTGCATATTCGGAATGGACATAGTACCTCTCTGTATTGCATCTGCATTACTAGTACTTGCCTAAGGAGGAGTGGGGTCCTGATATCCCTTAGAATAGACTATATTATGAATACTAGCCATTTCTTTTGACATAGATGCTTGCATCGTCATAAGATTTTCTATTTGTCGGCTGAGAATCTCAAGCTATAACTCCATTGGTGATCACAAAGTGGATGCAACATTAGCAGAAGCTGATGTTGCAGGCCCATTCGGAATCGTTGGAAGCGGAGCCTCCCTAGGTAGTTGTGGAGCTACTACTGTAGGTCTATCATATTACCGACTGGCCTTGCCTCATCTGGGCAACTGCTTCCACTTCTTTCTTCATTACGGCCCAGTCTTCTGTCAACCCAAACCTCTTACTAGGCTCTTCTATCCTCCTCTCGACCTCAGTCCTTTCTTCAAGATTTAAGATCTTAAGGAAGGGAATGACTAGGTCAGACTTTAATGCATCTAAATCACCATGGGAAAGCTGTGCATATCTACTCGAGAATTCATTTAATAGATGAGTCAAGGAAGCGGTAGGTTTTGGGGAGTTTACCCACCGTAGGAACCCCTCTCTACTATGTTGGGAAAAATCTTCCAAATAAAACAACTTATGTAATTCTTTTCTAAATTCGGCCTAGGGCTTTGCCTATGTTGGGAAAAATCTTCCAAATAAAACAACTTATGTAATTCTTTTCTAAATTCGACCTAGGGCTTTGCTATGTGCATTGTAATAGATGCTAGGATAGACCCTAAAACTATCCGTGTGATTTAATGTGCAAACACTTCTTCATGTAGACCGTAGATCCGTGCCTGTTCCTCAAATACATCTAGGTATTCAGTCATATTTAGACCTGTAAACTTGCCCTTCTCTCTCAAAACCGCTTGAACTACATGAGCCCTTGTTTCTCTATCACTAATTCCTTGAATACTTCCCCCATCTCTCTTCTTTGGTCTGTCCTAGAGATCAGAACGATGTCCAGTGTGAGTGGCTCTACTATCTCTCTTAGCTCAGAGTAGAGATCAGAGAAGAAACTCGATTGGTCACGAGCCAGGAGGTGGAGGTCAATCTAACACTCTCTCTCTGATTTCTAAATGTGTTTTTTCCCTCTTTCTTATGACGTTTTCCTAATGTATCAATGTTCTATCTAAGATATGAAATAAACAAATCCCTAGTCTAAGCAGGAATAAAAAGATGCACAAGCGTATGGACTAAACTAGTGTGAATCGTGAATGCTCAAGCTCAGGCAACCAAACAATCTTTCTGTTCAAAGTGTATATGTGAAGCAATGCAAAAAATCACAGAACCTGAAATGCTAGTACCTGGAATCTCTGTTTGATCTTGAGGTTCCTGTCTTTCTTCTCAAGGAGCGGGTGACATGTCGAGGATCACCGGGCTACCGCCTCCCTTCACGTCAGGTTCAGGTGTGGGAAGGAAGCAGATGATGGGAAGAGTCGGCACGAGATTGGATCAGGCCCCTGGTGTGCGCCGTTCCCACATCCAACGAGCGGCGTCTGCACGCTAGTCGCCTCACCCTCTCTCTGGCATGGCGATCATCGTAAGTCCCCTACCCTCTCTGAAGAGACGAGCGAATGTGCGTGCGTGTAAGACCGTAGGCATCGGGAGCGAGAAAATCCAAGTACATCGCTAAAACATGGAAGCCACCAGATCGATGTGCATACAAAGCTCAATGATACAATGTAAATGCCATCGAAGTCGTCCAATAAAACCTGAATGATACAAAGATTTCCGCTATCGTGCGGATCGGTGATATAGAAATCCGCTACAGTGCGGATGGGCGAATACAAATATACCATCGCTATAGTGCAGATCGGCCAAATATAAGGTAGACCTCCTGCTACAGTGCGAGAAGACGCCCACAAGATTCTTGGCAGGAACTTTTCTTCACTTTACTTTGGCCTTTTCTTTTCTTCCAGTTTCCTCGGCAATATCTTCTTTTCTCTTTTCTTTAGAATCTGTGCAAAAACCTAGAAAGAAGATCCACAGAAATGTGCACGGGGGATTGGAAGGGAGCAAAGGATAAAAATCATCAGTACACTTTGACAAAAACAATCTCATGAGAAAACTACTAGCATTGAATCTTAATAGAAAACATCTTATGAGCTCATGACCCCTTCTCTAGCCATTATGTGGAGATAAAAATTTCAACTCAATAGGTCATGTATCATGATCGAAACGAATTCTTTTTGCTCAAGACTATGAACTTGATGCTTCTTGTTCAAAAGTTTTAATTTTCTTTCGATTCAAAACCAGTATTTATTGTTTTGTCTTTACTTATTAAATCTAATTTATTATTTTCCTATAGCATGAGACATTGAAAAACAAAAGGTTAATTGTAAGAGCTCGTGTGATTACAACATATTATTTCTTTCATTCAAAGCATGAGACATTGAAAAACAAAAGGTTAATTGTAAGAGCTCGTGTGATTACAACATATTATTTCTTTCATTCAATGACTTGTGCCAATTTCTAGCTTTCTGCGCCTTCGTTTGATGGAAAAAAAATGAGTTTTGGACTTTGTTACTGTGATAATGTAATGTTATATAATAAACTTGTGTTGTTTCACTGACTCATGCATCAAGGAAGTTTGCAATTGATAGATCTTGAGAGGATCCCTTGACCCATACACTGTTTCTACTTAGACCGACATAAATGCTCCAAAACGCTCTGTAACGTCGCTTTAGACAGTTTGACCTTCTCTCTGTGTCTCGGAGCCATTCTCTTCCCTCTCTATCGACTTTCTCTTGAAACCTTCCATTATTTCCATAACCGCCTTCGTATGCGCATGGTATCATTTTCGAGCTTCAGATCTGGCTTCATTTTTTTCCTACAGCATCTCTCTCTCTCTCTCTCTCTCTCTCTCTCCCCCCTTCAGCCGTCTGCATCTACCTCAGTCCACCGCCATTAGCACTATGCACCGTAACCGACCTCTCTCTCTGTGCGTAGCCACCGCCTTCACCATCTCTGTGCCTGCGTGAATCCTTATTGCAGCTGATCTATCTCTCTACAACCATCGCTGTTGGTGAGTTCTTCTCTCTCTCTCTCTCCTGGAGTCTGACAACCATCGCTGTTGGTGAGTTCTTCTCTCTCTCTCGCGATGCCTCCCTGCAGCCGACCTGTAGATCTCTTTCTCTCTCTCTCTCTCTCTCTCTCTCTCTCTCGCGATGCCTCCCTGCAGCCGACCTGTAGATCTCTCTCTCTCGCAGTGGCGCGCGACCCTCTCTTGCTCTCTCTGCCGATTCAGCACGCCGACGTATCCTGCCGCCCCCTTCTCTCTCTCTCTTCGGACCCATCGTCGCCATCACTCCATCTCTCTTTCTCTCTCTCTCTCCCTCCTCTCTCTCTCGCTCTCTGCGCTGCGCACCTGCCGCCGTGGGACGGAGGAAGAGAGTTAAACATATTCTCTCTCTTATCTTTGCGACACGTCAACACTCTATCCTTTCTCTCTCCCCTCCATTTGGTTAACCAATTCTCTCTCCCTGTAGTGATCTTGACCACCGCTTGCACGTATTGTGGAGTTCCATCTCTCTCCTTCTCTCATCTTGAGCAGAGAATAAATCTTGAATTGCACTAGTGTATTACTCTTTAGCTATCTCATCGATGAATCATAAAAAATGCACTTGTATACAATCACCTCAACGATGCAAAGTGATAATACAGAGAAAGCATATATGAGACCAAAACCATATATGAGGCTTGATAAAAAGTGAAAAGCATACACAAGGTATCATCATGCAACAGGAAACAAGAATAAATTACCAAAATATATGATCAAGTTGGACTCTTCTCTAAGTGCACTCCCATAAAAGTATGAGCAAGAAGATAAAACATGAATGAACAGAAATGGACAAGGAGCATACTTGGAAAGAAGTTCCACACAGGAGATCCACGGGTTGGGGAAGAAGCAAATGAGTTTGCACTTATTTATAGGCCCTCCTTGGGACTTCCTTCTAGAATGTTCTAACCTTCTCACTTAAATTTCTATTTTTAATGGCCTTTTAATTTTTCCTTAGACTAAGGTTTTGGTTTCACACTATATATTCACAATTTAATTATTTTTAAGGGTTTGAACTACGGTAAATGCCAATTCCGAGGGTCTAAGCTAGGGTTTTTGGTCGGGGATATTAGGATTTGGATCACAATAAAGTCAAGCATGTTAATTCAAAGATCTATTTATAATTACGGGCAAAAATTTTAGGGCTTTCTAAGGGTTCAGGCTCGGTTTTCATGGGATAAAGTCATATTTTTTAGGGTTTTTTAAGGTCAAACCTAGGGGTTTATGGGTCAAAAGTTCACTATTTACAGACACAGCTCTAATGTACATATTTAACATGTTTTTGCAACTCTCAATCAATTAAATCGGCCAATTCATGCACAGATTATACCCCTCTCTTAGTCACACAAAACCCATAAAATCAATCAACTTTGAAAAAAAAATCATGCACACTTCCCTACGGGATTTCATCCTGACAACGCTTCTTCTTCAGAATATCACCAGGTCTTTACAAAGCTTTGTTATGTTGTTGTATGTCCTTTAGCTCTTAATAACTCATATATCTGCTAATTTTTCTCGAAATTATATGAGAGCTCTTGATCACCATTCTTCTCCTATCGACCTTTGCCTAACCTTTTGGTTTTAGCATCTCATTTGCATTCATCACCAGGAAGCTTGTTCTTCTGCTCAGCCCTTGTCTAATAAAGGATGCAAGAGAGTGATAAGCATAGAATGTTTAGGTGAAGCAAACACCTTCCCAATATTAGCTTGTAAATCGAAGATTGTTGCTCTTTTTAGTATTAGATTTTCAAGGTTTTTTCTCAGACAAAAACTCCATGTCCTATTCCAATGGCAACAGACAACTTCATGCCAAGAAAAATGACAGTATTTTTTAGAAGCTCGTTCTCATCAGAAAACATTTATTGTTTTTCTCATGTATGTGCATCCATTTGTCCCATAAGTGTAGTCTACCTTTGTACACATTTCCCTGTCACTCTCTGCATACTCTTCTGTTGATCCTAGATCATCTTCATGGCCTCAAGACCACTATTTATCTGACATAGGAAAGCTTCTACATGATACAGAGTATATGCCATGAGTGAACACAGACCCCCCTTCTTCGTATCACTGCCTAGAAGCTCAGAGACCTTGTCACAATCCCTTGAAATTTCAAGTGTCCTCCCTCTAAAGGGTCCTCAAAAACTTCCCCTTCTCGATGAATGCCCTTCGATGATTCGACTGCCTCCTCTTGATACTAAAAACATACCTTTTCATTGTATCTTCTCGAATTATGAACACATAGTGAAATTGACAACATGGTGCTAAGGACAATGGATCATAGTTTGGATCATTGGGATCAGGACTGTATCCACATATAGAAAAACATGTATGGGCATAGATATTTACATTTTGATCTAGAATCCTTGAGGTGTCATAAATGATGTGGTGATGTCAAATGGAATTTGAGCCCCATGTAGCATAAGGAAAATTGGTTTCATGCCAAAAGAGGGCCTTTGTGAATGATGGTTCCTCTAAAAGGTAGAGCCACATATTCAAAAGCCAACCCTTGGGAACAAGGTTGTTCATGAGAAGAGCAGGATAAAAAGGCTTCTTGGGTACAAACATCTGGGAGGCGATGTACCAAAATATTGTCATGTGAATGATACTTGAAAACAATTGTCTGAATCCCTTTTTATCTCATCACCCATGTGCCATATATTCCCACGCGTAGCACTTATGCACATGCACTTGCCTAAATACATACACTGCATTCATGCAGTATATTTGGCATGCATGTTAACAATGCAAATACACATGTATACATTTAGATAGATACTCACACATGCACACATAAAACATTACAATTTAATTATACTAATGCAAATGCACATGCACATTACTCACAAAAGTATGCACTTTTCTCTTTTACATGTTCTTGCACACATCCTTCCTCTCCAAACCATGCAAAAACAACATGACATGGAAACATAATCAATTAGACACACATTCAAGGATATAATTCATTTAGGTTAATGACTTCCATTTTGACATGTTTATCTTAGAATACCCATATGATTGCTTATCATAATTCCCGATTCCTTTTACCTGATCAATCTCAGAAAATAACAAACAAGTGCTCTTTCCACTTGAATTACATTTACCTTCTATTGTCTTTGACTCATAATTCTTTTTTGTTCTAGGCTTGTCTTAAATTCATGAACACATCCACCCCTATAAACTTGTGCATCCTCTAGAAGCACCAATCTATAAACAAAACATCAAACACAAATGAGCATCAAATAGTCAGAGGTGGTTGTAAATGAACTTGAAGAAAAATTTAACTAAACACATGCGTTTTTCATGAATAAACTTGGCACAATCTAAGAGAATAAAGTAGATGCAAGTATTACATAGAACCCATTGTGTTACAACCAATACAATAAGATTAGCAATCATACGAATGGATTGAAAACTTCTTAGATCTTTTGTTCAGTCAACCCATTCCAATCCAATAGCTCTTCCCAAGCACAGGCATACACTAATCCCTACTGTTGAGCCCATCAAAGTCATATTGGTTAAAGTCAACTGTAGTCAAAGTCAAAAGTTTAAAGTCAAATTAGTCAAAGTCAACAAAGTCAAGATCAAAGTCAACTGGTGCAAAGTCAAAGTGCTAAGGTGCAGGTGTCAAAGTGCACAGGTAGTGCATAATTAATTGTCCACAAAGGGTAAATTGGAGAAAGTGGGTTGCAGGTTGCAGAGGTATTTTCTTTAATTTCCCTAAGGTTTAAAGTGTTTTTAAAGTGTTTTGGAAGGTTCAGGTGAACCCTCCCTTATGTGCACATTTGAAGAGTTAAAAGGAAAATGTGGAGGTATGTGAAGCGGTAGTGTACGCAGAAGTGAAAGTATGCCCCCCCCCAATTAAAATTTTTGGTTTTAGTCTAAAGTCACTACAGGAAAAAACAGGGAGTCGTTGGCTGCCACTTGTGAAGACAATGTTGGGAGATCAAAGTGAGCACCAAGATACTCTTGCAGTTAGGAGCGTACGTGAATCAACACACTCAAAATCAAGGCAAGAACCATTCTTGGACAATCCTAAGTGTAAGCAAGAGTGAGCATAGTCTAAGTGGAGCAAGAGAGAGAAGTGCAAGAGACACACAGTGTGCGACGCAGAGAAGTGAAGTGCAAGGTGTGCATGAAGAGTGACCAAGGAAGTGTGCAGAGGAGTGCTAAGCTTGTCCCCCAAGGATCCCAAGGTTTTACTGAAGTGTGTGCGCGCTAACAGAAGGTATCCATCCCTCCCCCTTAGTGGAAGCTTGGTGCAAGGTGTGCACAAGAGCAGGCTTGTAGAAGGTGGAGGTTTGGTACAGAGGAGGCAGCAACAAGTCCCTTGGGTATTTGGTATTTTGTAATTGAGCACTCTGTGGGATTTTGCACAGAAGTATTGGTTGTATTGTGCTTCAACCTTGTATTTTTCTTACTGTAATCAATCGACAGAGGCTTCCAGTGTGTATTTTCTCTTCTGGTCTTCCACTTTTCTCCTACAAACACAATACACTGCCCAAAAAAAACCAAGTACATGTGATGTGTACTTTAATGTCAACCAAAATATGATTTCATAAAACAGAATATTATTGGACACAAAAGAGATAATCAGAATGAATCATGAACCATGTACAAAAAGAGTTATATATTTCATAAATGAAGCATGTACAAGAGTGTGGTAAACCACTGTCATATATGATGCTTTTACAAAATATGGCAAAGCATTGCATTGCCATATAAAAATCAAATACAAAATTTGGGTGTGCCACTGCCATACACATGCAAAGAGCGTTTCATATCAATAGTCCTACAACAAAGACCATTAATGAAATTAGATAAATTCACATGAAATTTACAAACAATAAGTAAAAACCAAGTTTATATTAATCACCTCATCGCAAATGCTCCCATGAAACGACCGCATCGCGTCCCTCTAAGTCCTCCAATAGTGCAGTCAATCCATGACGATATCCGTAAGCCTCCTCTGTTCATGTTGGAGGACGACCCATTGCCAGCTCCTGCAACAAATATACAAAACATTAGAGGAACATACATGAGAAACTTAACACAAAAAAATTCAATAAACCAAATGGTACTTACAAACTCATGATGCATCGTGTCATATCTGCCGCTGCCCAAATGTGACGGTTCAACCGTATCTAAACGTGTGGCTGCGGCATCGCTGCTGACGATATCGATCAGGAGTCTGCTGCTGCTTATTGCGAATCATATCCCACTCCTCAGCATCTAACCATACAGGCTTTGGTAAGCCTGCTTTGAAAGAATCACGAGCCTCGGATCGTCGATGGGACATAACTTCACGTGCGGTATGCAGAATCCACTCTGAACTGATAAGAGGCTGTCCATCAGCTGGTTGGAACTCCTGATAAATCGTCTGTGTGATATAATTATTTCGATTTCTATCTTGTTCACTCCATTTCAACATGATAGAGTGTCCAAACTATATAGAGCAAAGCTATCATATATGTGCATGCATTGCTTTGCCAGCCGCATCCATCACTGGAACTCCATCTCGGATACTGTACACCTTGGAGTCATCATGGTCATGACCACCCCAAGGTGTATGTGGTGTTCCACGTGGTGTACCGCGTAGCGTACCTACATCTGAGGTACTCGTCCTAGGAGTAGAAGCAGGTGACACAACGTCCGTCGCACTGCCTCCATAACAGCCGCCTCCTCCAGACCTACCTATAGATCCACTCCTAGAACCTCCTGCTCCAGTGCATGACCTCGACCTATGAGACGGGCCAGAACCTGTATCGCGCTAAGGTGTCAAACGCACATGTCTACTACTAGAGCCCGTAGGGGATGGCTGAAAAGATGGTCATGATGGAGCCATAAAGCTAGGAGACATACCTCCTGCGAGAGTAGCACGACCTGCAAGAGTGACACCGGCAGGAGTGACACCGGTAGGAGTGACACTAGTAGGAGTGACACCGGTGGGAGTGAGGCCGGCAGGAGTGAGGCCGAGAGGAGTGATGCCGACAGGAGTGAGGCTAGGTGGAGTGCTACCATGAGCAATCCAATAACAAAACAAGTCAAATAATTAGCATGTGATGATTAAGATAATATAAAAAAAAATTAGTAGGTACAAGTGTTTGATTAAAAAATCCTCTAGTTTAGCATCCTCTTGGAGATCAGATGCACCGAGAATATCTATCTCTATATTGATGATATCTAAATCGCTCGCTATGCTGTTTTCTTCCTGATCATCGTCCATTGCTTTGTCTTCTCGAACAATGACCTCTTCTTCAATGACCTCTTCTTCTTGAACAATGATCTCTTGCTCTTTGACGATTGAATGAATCTCTGAGTCCAGTACAGATGGACTTTTGTCTACATCTATGTTCTCACATGTTTGTCTACTACGTGGAGCGACTTGTAAAAGAAATAGTCACTCTGGTTCTTTTGAATCTAGTATGAAAATAACTTGCTCACAAGGTTCGGGAAGTACACATGTATCCCTTTCATCTGTCCATAATTTTGTGGAGTCGACTTGAAGCAAACGGCTTTTATCCCGCCTCACTGTTGCGTTTCTTCCAGAGGTGACTACTTTGAACCATTTCACATCAAAAACAAAGTAATCAAACTTCCTAAAAGATAGTTTCAAGATATCTTTGTTGGAGATAGACGTCTACGGAAGCACACTAACAACACAAGGAAGGAGAAGAAGCTTGGAGCACAACACACAATACTGAATGTATTACTAGAGAATGTACAAAGATAAGTAGCCCATTAGGGCAATAGGCATATATACAAGCCGGGGCAAAAAAACCTCCTAAAGAGGGAAAAAAGTGCCCCGGCAGTCCTAGTGTGTTCACACATATCACTACCTAAATATATCAACAAATCCCCCTTGGGAGTGATGCGGTGAACAAGGAGCTGGCACTCATGTATAAGGAAGTGCCAAGATATGTGGAAATCACTCCACAAAAGGAAGTAAGCCCAAAGCTTTGCGGAAATCTTCAAACTTCTCTCTAGGTAGAGCCTTTGTGAAAAGGTCTGCAATGTTCTCCTGCGTGGGCACATATGCCAAGCTAATCTCGCCAGCAGAGAACCTCTCCCTGACATAGTGATAATGCACCTCAATATGCTTAGTGCGAGCATGGAACACAGGATTCCTTGCAACTACCAATGCGCTTTGACTATGAGTGAAGATGGTGGTGGCAGAAGTCTGACCAACACCCAAATCAGCCATAAGGCGTCTGAGCCACACACACTCAACAATCATTGTGAAAGCTGCCCTATACTCAGCCTCACAACTGGAAGTGGCCACAATAGGCTGCTTCTTGCTCAACCAAGATATACATGAGCTACCAAGCATGAAGCAAAAGCCACTAGTGGACACACGATAGTCATAGCAACCAGCCCAATCGGAGTTAGAAAAAGCATGCAAATCTGTCGGTAGTGATCTCCCCTTGGGATAAAACAACCCAAGTAGCTGAGTACCACTCAAGTAGCGAAAGATGCGCTTAACGGCCTGCCAATGCTTGACTCCTGGGCAATGCATAAACCTGCTCATCTGTGAGATAGCAAACTGAATATCTAGCCGAGTAATGCATAAGTAAATCAAGCATCCAACAGCCTGCTGATAGAGAACCCCATCATATGCATCTCCAGCATCATGAAGACTCAATCATAAACCTGTCTCCATAGGAGTGGCAATAGGCTTACAGTCTTCAAGGCCAAAACGCTGCAATAATGTGTCAATATATTTCGTTTAACACAAAGCCATTCCACCATCAATGTGCATAAACTGAATGCCCAAATAATGATGCAAATGCCCCAAATTAGAGATCTCAAATGAGGCATGCAAATCAGCCTGAAGATCATCAATATGCTTCTCAATAGGACCAGTGAGCAGCATGTCGTCAACATAGACAACAATGATCAGAAGCACATCATTAGCACGCTTAACATATAAGGTGCTTTCAGTTGGACTGTTCTCAAAACCATGTGCATTTAGATAGTCATGTATCTTCTCATACCAAGCACGTGGTGCTTGTTTTAAACCATATAATGCCTTCTTTAACCTGCACACCTGGTTTTCATGCCCTTTATGCACAAAGCCACAGGGCTAAAAAACAAACACTTCTTCATGCAAGTCACCATTCAGAAATGCTCTTTTAATGTCCAACTCATGTACATTCCAACCATGATGAGCTGCAAGTGCACAAATACTCTGAACAGTAGTCATACGGCATGTAGGTGCAAAGGTCTCATCAAAATCAATGCCTCTTTCTTGCGCATAACCCTTTGCAACAAGCCTAGCCTTATACCTGTCAAGTGTACCATCAGGTTTACGCTTCAGCTTGTATACCCACTTAGTGCCAATGGCCTTCTTGCCAGGAGGCAAGTCACATAAAGACCAAGTACCATTCTTCATTATTGCATCATATTCAGATTGCATAGCTGTTATCCAATTTTCTGAATTTTGTGCTTCATCAAACGAAACAGGCTCAGTCTCATCACAAAGACTAGATGCAGCCATAGCATAGAAATCTGATGCAAAAGAGGCACTATGAGAGCCTGATCGAGTATGATATGATAGAGGTGCATCTAATTTACTGTCACGAAAGGTCTGCACCAACCATTTTGGCATAGTTCTTGCCTGCTCAATATCAATTCTCTCATCAATAAGTGTATCATGTAAATCTGCATCAGAAATTGAATTATCTGCATCATCACATGAAACCTATAAAGGCTGAGAAGTTGCCTCATTAGGACCAGCACTAGACTGTCCACCTGTAAAAAGAGGCAGCAAAGTATCCTCTCCTTAGTACATGAAAGCAGTGGCTGAATAGCATCTTCCACAAAAACAACACCACCGCTAACCAGAATGTGTTTAGTCTGTGGATGATATAGACGATAGCCTTTACTTTTAGAATTGTACCCAACAAAAATATATTTTACTGCTTTATTATCCAATTTTTTGCAATGTTGTTCAGGCACTAATGCATATGCCAAACAACCAAAAACACGCAGATGAGCAACAGATGGCTTGCGGTCATGCCAAGCCTCATATGGAGTGATAGACTGCAGCACTTTAGTGGGACACCTGTTCAGCACATATGCTGCACACATGATAGCCTCAAGCCAGAAACTATGTGGTAAAGCGTGACTCCTGACCATACACCTCACCATCTCCATGAGAGACGTGTTCTTCCGTTTAGCGACTCCATTCTATTGAGGTGTATACGGCACTGTACACTGGTGTTTTATCCCATGTTCAGCCAGAAATGCATTAAAATCGGAAGACATATATTCCCCCCCTCGATCAAAACAGAGGGTGCCCATTTTACATGTTGACACATTTTCAGCCAAAACCAAAAATTGTTTGAAGCACATGAACACTTTAGACTTTGCCTTCAATGGATATACCCATGCATGCCTAGAAAAATCATCGATGAAAGTCACAAAGTAGAGATAATTCCCAAAAGAAGGTGTCTGCATAGGACCACAGACATCACTATGTAGAAGCTGCAATTTCTAAGTAGCCCGAACTGAACCATCTTTTGGAAAGGACGAATGCTTCATTTTGCCCAAAATACAGCCTTCACAAACATGTTTTCTAGGTGCCTCAAGTTTGGGCAAAGAGGACACCATTTTAGATTTCTGTAGGCGTAGCAAACTAGCAAAATTCAGATGATCAAAGGATGCATGCCAAAGCTTTGCGTCTGACATAGCTTGAGAATCATTTACTACACATGCCAAATCATTTCCAGATCTTTCATAGTCTATGAGCTTATATAGCCCATGGCATAAAATGCCAGAAGTAATAATCACATCGCCATTTGACAGATCATGAACTGTACACCTGTCATCAACAAATTTCACAACCAAGCCAATCTTGGCTAATGCAGAAACTGGTAACAGGTTCTTCTTGATCCCTGGCACAAATAAAACATCTGACAAAGTGAAAGAACTACCATCAGCTGTAGTCAAAATGATCTTACCAACTCCCATAACAGGATAAGAGGAGTTGTTGGCGCATGTAACAGTATTCCCTGTAGGGGCAGGCACGAGTGAAGAGAAGAAACTACGCTGTGAGGTAATATGTTTGGTTGCCCCACTCCCAAAATAGTGGCAAACATCTGAGTCTACTGCAGACATGCACTGATCATGAGAAGATGCGTCAAAACTGCAAACAGTAGTATCCATTCTTCTTCTTGCAGAAGATTAGCAGACTCCGTTTTTGGTGTAGAGGCTACTGCAACAACCATTGCAGCCTCTTTCTTCTTTGACTCTTTTGCAACTAGTTTTGAACAGCTCTTTATGATGTGATCATTCCCTTTACAGTACTTACAAAACAGTTTCTGCTTTTCTGATTTTTTCTCATATTTGTCTTGGTTCTTCGAATGTGCAGCATTTACCGATTTCTGCTTACTAGTAGAAGAGCTCCATTTTTCTTTGCCCTTCTGACTAGCCAAGAAAGCTTGATCTGCAACACGCATAATGGACCTATTTTGCCTAGACTGATCTTCCTGCAACAGAACAAAGACTAACTCCTCAAATGACAAGGCATTTGGATTGCCTTTCATCATCAACCGAAGAGTAGAAGCAAAACTCTGATATGAATCAGGAAGACCATTCAGAACAGTCTACACAAGTGAGCTATCTGGTATAACCTCATCAGCAGAAATCAACTGTTCCTTAAAGTCTTTGATCTTTGTTAGGAAACTATCCATAGAATCACCTTCATTCATGTGCTCACTCTCCAACTGTTTTCGGAGGTAAGCAACACGAGCCTCATTCCTAGTTTGGTACAATGTGGTAAGAGTATCCCAAGCATCCTTAGCTACTCTACAAGAGTGTATGTGAGGAATGATGGCACGTTTGACAGACAAAGCTATCAATGCATGTGCTTGGGCATCTCTGCCATCCCAACGAATCTGCTCTGCAGTAGGTGCAGCAAAAATCGCAACACGAATAGGAATATGCAAAATATCATCATCTTCGACACACTACAACATATCGAGGGTATACCGAGACTGCTACCGAGGCAAATGAACAGGCGTGATTCCTTTGCGATGTCCGTGTTAGAGTCGGTATACGCGTCGGAAAGAAAGCCTCGGTATGGGCGCCGGTTTGGGCGCCGGTATAAGCATTGGTATGGACATCAGTATAAGCGTCGGTAATACCGACGCTTATACCGACGTCCATACCGACGCTCGCACTGGGTGTACCGACGCGTATACCGACGACCATATTGGAGCTACAGGCGCATATACCGACGACCCTATCTGCACAAAGTTTTTTGGGAAGAGTGTGTTGTCTTTTGCTACAGCATGATGTTGTTTAGCAAAAGACAATACACTCTGCCCAACTGAGTACATGTGTTATGTACTCTAATGGCAACCAAAACATAAACTTATATGAGCAAAAATGAACAATGAATCATGTACAGAAAGTTGTATATTCCATAAATGAAAAATGTACAAAAGTGTGGCAAAGCACTTCTATATAGGAATCGAATACAAAATGTGACAAAGCATTTCCATATAGGAATGGAATACAAAATTATGGTACATCATTGCCACGTAGGAGCGTAATACAAAATTGTGGCAATATGACAAAACACTTCCATATAGGAATCGAATACAAAATTATGTTACATCATTGCCATATGAGAGTGTGATACAAAATTGTGGCATTGACCAAAATATTTACACCTACAATCCTGCAACAAAACATATGTATAAAATAAGACCAATTAACATGACATTTATAAACAACAACTAAAAACACAAAACCAAGATATAACTTTACCTAATCAAGAATATTCTCCCATGAGACGATTGCACCGCGTCCCTCTAAGTCTTGTAACAGTGCAGTCAGTCCATGTCGATATCCATATGATTCTTCAGTTCGCGTCGGAGGACGACCCACTGCCAACTCCTATAATAAATATGCAAAATGTTAGATGAACATACATAATTTACTTAGCACAAACAACTTCAATAATTAACATGATACTTACAAATAGGTAGCGCATACTGTCATATCCGTCGCTACCTAAATGCGATGTTCCAACCGTATCTAAACGTGTGGCCGCCGCATCTCTTTGTTGACGATATCCATCAGGAGTATGTTACTGCTCATCCTGAATCGATTCCCATTCTTCGAGATCTAGCCATAAAGGCTTTGGTAAGCCTGCTCTGAAAGCATTGCGAGCTTCCCATCGTCGATGTGACATCACTTCGTGTGTTGTATGTTGAATCCACTCGGAACTCACAATAGGATTCCCAGGTGCTTAGCCAGTACTCTTCATATATGCATTGTGTGATATGATTTTTAGAGTCCCTATCCTGTTCGGTCCATTTTAACATTACTGAATGACCAAATTCGATGGAGCAGAGTTCTCGTATACGCTGATGCTTTGACTTTCCGGCCAAATCCATAACTGGAGCTCCATTACGGATATGATATATCTTGGAGTCGTCATAATCATGTGCACCTCAAGGTTTACGTGGAGATCCCATCTGATTCAATGTGAAGATCTCATCTCATCCAATGTATATATATGCATGCTTGTATACATATGCATTCATGTATACATATGCATTCATGTATACATATGCATTCATGTATACATATGCATTCATGTATGCATATGCTTGTATACATATGCATTCATGTATGCATATGCTTGTATACATATGCATTCATGTATGCATATGCTTGTATACATATGCATTCATGTATACATATGCATTCAATGCTTATATGCATATGCATGCATGTATGTGTATACATATATATGCATTCATGTATGTGTATACATATATATGCATTCATGTATGTGTATACATATATATGCATTCATGTATGTGTATACATATATATGCATGGTTGTATGCTTATGCATGCATGTATGCATATGTATACATGCATTCATGTATGCATATGCTTGTATGCATACACATGCATGTATGTGTATACATATATATGCATTCATGTATGCATATGCATGCTTGTATGCATATGCATGCATGTATGCATATGTATACATGCATTCATGTATGTATATGCTTGTATGCATATGCATGCATGTATGTGTATACATATATATGCATTCATGTATGCATATGCATTCATGTATGCATATGTATATGCATGCATGTATGCATATGTATACATGGATTCATGTATGCATGTGCTTGTATGCATATGCATGCATGTATGTGTATACATATATATGCATTCATGTATGCATATGCATGCTTGTATGCATATGCATTCATGTATGCATATGTATACATGCATTCATGTATGTATATGCTTGTATGCATATGCATGCATGTATGTGTATACATATATATGCATTCATGTATGCATATGCATGCTTGTATGCATATGCATGCATGTATGCATATGTATACATGCATTCATGTATGCATATGCTTGCATGCATATGCATGCATGTATGTGTATACATATATATGCATTCATGTATGCATATGCATTCATGTATGCATATGTATACATGCATTCATGTATGCATATGCATGCATGTATGTGTATACATATATATGCATTCATGTACGCATATGCATTCATGTATGCATATGCATACATGTATGCATATGCATGCATGTATGCATATGCATGCATGCATGTATGCATATGTATACATGCATTCATGTATGCATATGCTTGTATGCATATGCATGCATGTATGTGTATATATATATGCATTCATGTATGCATATGCATGCTTGTATGCATGTGCATGCATGTATGCATATGTATACATGCATGCATGTATGAATATGCTTGTATGCATATGCATGCATGTATGCATATGTATACATGCATGCATGTATGAATATGCTTGTATGCATATGCATGCATGTATGTGTATACATATATATGCATTCATGTATGCATATGTATACATGCATTCATGTATGCATATACTTGTATGCATATGCATGCATGTATGTGTATACATATATATGCATTCATGTATGCATTCTTGAACACGAACACACACACACAAGAAACAAAAAATAAGTAAATAATAAAAATAAAATAAAAAATAAAAAATAAAAAATAGTGAAACAATAAAAAATAATGATAAATTAAAAAAGAAACAAATTAATAATAAAAAATATAAATATATAAAAATAGAAATTAAATTAAAAGAAAATAAATAAAGATTAATAAATAATTAATAATAAATAATAAAAAATATAAAATATAAAATATAAAAAAATATAAAATATAAAAAAATATAAATACAAGCACATGTATACATGCATTCATGTATGCATATGCATGCATGTATGCATGTGCATTCATGTATATGCATAAGTGAGAGAGAGAGAGTGAGAGAGAGGGAGGGAGGGAGAGAGAGAGAGAGAGAGAGAGAGAGAGAGAGAGAGAGAGAGAGAGAGAGAGAGAGAGAGAGAGAGAGAGAGAAAGGGTGACAAACAGAGATCTGCTATTGGCGCGCACAAACTCGACAGGAGAAGAGCTGGATTCAAAATGCTCAGAATGACGAAATTGGGTTTCGACCCCGATTAAAAAGAGAGTGTCGGTATAAGCGTTGGTAATCCCAGCAAATTACCGACGCGTATACCGACGCTTATACCGACGCATATACCGATGCCACCTTTTCGAGGCAAAGTGGCTTTCTCAAATCAACCGAGGGTCATACCGACGCCGACAGCTGACCGTCGGTATACTGACCATCGGTATTCCCTCGATCTGCTTCAGTACGTGTAGTTGTAATAGTTGCAAGTGTGATAGGACATCGCATCATATAAGCCCATAACGGGTAGTTGCTACCATCCAACTTATCCTCAACAACCAACATATGGAATACATCACTGCTTTCAGCCATGGCCGGTGACTAAAATACCTTCATGCAGAAAATTGATTGTATCTCAAAAAGTTGAACGGAACTGCCCAGATAAATTCTTCTAGACCTGTAGCAGACTTCGAGACGCTTATACTGGCGAAGAGAAACTGGTATACACCTTTGGCACAAAAAGACAAAATAGCCTATACAAGCGCTACGATAGTGCGTTCGGAGGCCGAAACGAGCTTAGATAGCAATTTCGGCACCACAGAGCAAAGCAGTTTTGATCTCGGAAACACTCTGAGTATGCTCACCAAAATTCATGCAATTCTGAGACTGCAAACCAAGGAGTGTCGACGGCACCCCAGATGAAGCGATGACCTGCTCTTAGACCAATTATTGGAGATAGACGTCTGCAGAAGCACGCGAACAACACAATGAAGGAGAAGAAGCTTGGAGCACAACACACAATACTGAATGTATTACTAGAGAATGTACAAAGATAAGTAGCCCATTAGGGTAATAGGTGTATATACAAGCCGGGGGAAAGAAAACCTCCTAAAGAGGGAAAAAAGTGCCCAGGCGGTCCTAGTGTATTCACACACATCACTACCTAAATATATCAACAATCTTGAATCACACCACAATAATCTAGCTGGCCTTCTTGAGCATTATCATCTCTTGTACTCGCTCTACTTTTTGCATAAAGTTCACCATCACTCCACTATAAAAACTAGACCTATTTTTATCGATTCGTGCCATCCGAAAGTGTCGTATATGAGATCATAGTGCATCGTATTTAGTATTCTCCCAATCACATCCCTTTGCAAGTTCTTCTTCTTCTTCAGAGATATCTTCACCCGCTGCCTTTGCTTGTGAAACCGTTGTATCTAGCCATCTACTCGTTGGAAAAGGTGGAAGAGGTCAAAGACTTTTTGGAAGAGGTAAAAATCGAGTGGCACGATTCCTTCGAAACTGAGTTCTTTCCTTTGCATTGGTTTCCTTGGCAAGCTAATACTTTTCTAACCACTTCTGCATAGGCTCAGAGTTAACTATGCAAAAGTTCATTGCCTTCTCTCTTAAATTTACATCCATTTTTCTTTGCAATCCTTTACCTTGTGGTTCATCACCTATGAGACGAACATCTTCATCATTGCTCCATAAGCGAGGCATTTTGGGATCCGACATACGTAGAAACTCAGGTATGATACAAGAGACTCTTGTACAAGCCCTCCCTCTGCCATGCTACCCTCTAGACGTGCTCTCTGTCGAACAAACCCTTTTAATGTCTTCATAAAGCGCTCTAAGAAGAATATCCATCGACTATGGACAGTTCCTGCTATTGCAACTTCATCTACCACATGAACTAGTAAATGAAGTTGAATAGTGAGAATACTTGTGGGAAAGTATTTATCTACCATACAAACAACCTCGATAGCATTGAGTTTCGCACTCTCTATGCTATCTTTATTTATCTCTTTAGAAGAGATCCATCGTAGTAAAGAACTAATTTTATAAATGGTTCTTTGTACATCCTCCAAAAGACAATCTTTTACGGCTACAGCGAGCACAAACTATAAAAACTTGTGCCAATCATGAGACTTGAGCCCTCCAAGATTGTGGTTTCATGTGAAAGTAGTCTTTAGATACCTCATGCATCCAGTAGGTGTCCGAAACTCTGAAATTGTTTTCTTCACTTGTTGCTCTTCCATCCTGCAAAGCACCCAAGGAGCTCTTGATAACGATACTGTTCCGTTGGGCTTAGTAATTGCCCATAACTCTCGCATATGACCTTGCTCTTCTAAGTCCTCCCTTTGTTCTTTGCTTTCTTTCTTTCCGATCAAAGTCTTCCAAAGAATCTCTCCCACATTCTTAAAAATATGCATCGGGTCTAACAATGATTGATCCATAATTCACTCCAATAAGGGAGTTCATGAAAAATGGACAACCGTTTCATGCCCGCGACTGGATTTTTTGAATCCCACAGTTGTTTCCAATCGCTAGCTTTCATTTGGCGTTGTGCTTGTCGAGCAATTTGTCCTTCACGTAAAACATGTCCATTAGGCAAATATCTATGGTGTCCTTCATAGACAGTCTTACATAGTGCTTTCGAATAGCATGCTTCGAGTCATGGTCCGCATAAGGAACAAGCATGGTAACCCGAAATCAATAAACCTAAACATTCACCATAACCAGGCCAATCATGCATCGTCCACATAAGTATGACTTGCACTCACACGTCTCGTCTTCTTATAGGTTGAGATATGTCACACACAATAACCCCATCCCATAAAATGCGTAGTTGTTCCACAAGTGGTGCAAGATATACATCCATGTTTTTTACCTTATAATTACCTGGTACAATAAGAGCTAATAATAAATTACCTTTCCTTGTGGCCAGCCATGGTGGGATATTATAATTGACCAAACATACACGCCATGTGCTACTGCATAAAGCAAATGGATCCACTCCATACATAGCTAGGCCTAGACGTATGGACCCAGGCTAACTAGCAAACTCTAGCCACTTACTATCTATGTGCTTCCAAGCATCAGAGTCAGTAGGTACTCACATTACACCATCTGCAGACCTACTCTTTGTATGCCATGAAATTAACTCAGCCATAGATTTGCATCTAAGCATGTTCTTAATTCGTGGAATGATAGGAAACTGGTAAAGAATCTTTGCAGGGATTGCTTTGCCTATAAGGTCTTCTGTAAATCTATTTGCTTCACACTTTGGACATACGTGGAGATGCTCATACTCATTCCGAAAGAGGATGCAATCATTCGACCAAGCATGAATCTTAGTATAATCCATTCCAATGGACTCTAGAAGTTTTTTTGCATCTCCACGTGTTGGAGGCATGTCATTACCATCTGCCAAAAATTGATCTTTAAGAAGCCTACAATAAGTAATTAAAACGATATTAGTAAATAAAGTTATTTTGATACAAGAATGAAAGTTTATTTCAAATCCACTTACCTGAACAATTCAGTGACACTACTATCTGACCATCCATAAATGGGTTGCAGATTGAGCATCGTGAGTGACGCACGTAGTATAGATATCTTTGCTCCATCATAAAGTGATAAACAGGCTAGTCTTCGTACGTTTTCATATTCTTCATCGACTTCTGATCATGGAAATTGTGTTGTGTCCATGAGACTCTCGACATCTTCTCCACCATCATGATCTTCGTCCATCTCATAAAATGCTTCAAGCATCTCTTCCATATGTTCATTCCGTGTAATGCTATTAGTACTTGCTTGTACGTCCAAGTCCTTTTTTGTTCTCTTTTGTCCACGAGAGGTTACCGGTGCAATGTCGTTTGGGTCTATCTGCTCTCCTGTGGGACCATGCGAATGGTAACGTAGATTTTCTAGTCGACTTTTGTCAAAGGATCCATACTCTCTAACATATGCAGTACAAATCTATCGTTTCCGACAAATTTGATACTTGCACTAAGTGACATGCCATTCTCTCCTCTGGATCCAAACTAGCCATCTGATATAATATGGACATTTTAGAACATTTGTGTTTTTTATTAAACCTAAAGATCATACTCCTAAAGACTTAAACCTGAAATACTAAAACCTAAATACTTAAACACCTAAAAACCTAAAAGGCTAATCCTATTTTATATATTTTTTATTATATATATTTAATCCTATTCTATATGAATCCTATTTTTATATATTTAATTATATATAAATAATTAAATTATTTAAAACACTAGTTCTTTTTATATTCATTTATCTATATATTTATCGTATTTTATATATATGTTTATTTATATATTCATATTTTTTCCTTAATTTTTTTCTATATGTGTATGTGTATGTGTGCATATATGTTATGTAGGTGTTAAAATCTTAAAACCTATTATATATATATTGATTTATATATTCATATTTTTTTCTTAATTAATCCTATTTTTATAGATTTAATTATATATATTTAACTAAATTATCTAAAACTCTAGTTCTTTTTATATTTATTTATCCATATAATTATCCTATTTTATATGTATATTTATTTATATATTCAGATTTTTTCCTTAATTTTTTTCTATATTTTTGCTTTATATGCCTAAACCCTAAAACCCTAATCCTAAAGATCTAGACCTAAAATATGTATATTTCTGTATGCATATGTATATACATGTATATATATATATATATATATATATATATATATATATATATATATATATATATATATATTATATATATATATATATCTATATATATATATATATATATATATATATATATATATATATATATATATATATATATATATATATATATATATATATATATATATATATGTGTATTATATGTGTATGTGTATGTGTGTATATATGTTATATGGATGTTAAAACCTTAAAATCCTAACAAAAAAGACCTAGACCTAAAACATGTATATATGTGTATGCATGTGTATGCATATATATATATATATATATATATATATATATATATATATATATATATATATATATATATATATATATATATATATATATATATATATATATATATAGGTGTATAACACTACAACATATCAGGGGCATACCGACGTTGCCCATACCGACGGTCACGCCTCGACGTCGCCATGACTGTTGAAAATGCTTGAAAAACCACGGATGCAATACCGACGGTCATTTAATGGTCAGTATACAAGCGCCAGTATGAGCGCCGGTATACCGACACTTATACCGACGCCTATACCGACCCATATACCGATGCTTATACCGACGCTTATACCGAGGCAAGGTTTTAACCGGGCTCGAGAGCCGAAATTTGACATTTGCTTGCATTTTGAACCAAACTTTGCTACTGTCGAGTTTGTGCGTGCGAACTACATTCTGTGCCTATTGTGTACACACGTCTCTCTCTTTCTCACTCTTTCTCTCTCTCTCTCTCTCTCTCTCTCTCTCTTTCTCTTTCTCTACATCTCTCTTTCTCTAGATCTGAATTTTTTGTAAGAGTTGCACCAACTGTAGCACCATTTCTCTTTCTTTGTGTTTTCCCCTTTCTAATTTCTCTTCTCTTTTGTTTTGCAGGAGCTTTTTGGAATCAAATCTTTGGAATTCGACGAAGGGCATCATTAAGTGAACCTTGAGGACAATGCTCCAAACAATTGCATCGATGTAAGTGATTGTTTTGTTTTCGATTGATATAGAGTGAGATAGAGAGAGAGATGAAAGAAAGAGAGAGATCTAGAGAAACATAAAGAGAGAGAGAACGAGAGAGAGAGAGAGAGAGAGAGAGAGAGAGAGAGAGAGAGAGAGAGAGAGAGAGAGAGAGAGAGAGAGAGAGAGAGAGAGAGAGAGAGAGAGAGAGAGAGAGAGAGAGATGAAAGAGAAAGATAGAGAGAGAGTGAAAGAGAGAGAGATGAAAGAGAGAGAGAGATGAAATAGAAAGAGAATGAGATAGAGAGACAAATGCATACATACATACATATACACACATATGCATACACATACTTACATACATATTACATACACACATGCATACTACATACACACTCACATACATATTACATACACACATGCATATACATACACATACATATTACATACTCACATGCATACATACATATACATACATACATGCATATTACATACAAACATGCATATTACATACACACATGCATATTAGATACACACATGCATATACATACACACACATATTCATTCTCATACTCATATACATACATACATGTATAGACACATATACATACACACATGTACACACACACATGTATACATACATACATGCATATGCATACATACATACACACATATTTGCATGTACACACACACATACATACGTAAACACATGCATATTACATACACACTCACATATGTATACACACACATATGTGCATACACACATGCATATGCATACACACATGCATATGCATACATACATACACACACATATGCATGTACACACACATACATACATACACATGCATATTACATACACACACACATATATATACACACTCACATATGTATACACGCTCACATATGTATACACACACATGCATACATGCACATACACATACACACATCACATATACATACACACATACACACATATACATGTTTTAGGGTTAGGGTTTTAGGATTAGGGTTTATGAAGTTCTCTTTTCTTTTGTTTTGGAGGAGATTTTTGGCATCAGTTCTTTGGAATTCGACGAAGGAAAACATTAAGTGGACTTTGACGACAACGCTCCAAACAATTACATTGATGTAAGTGATTGTTTTGTTTTCAATTGATATACAGTGAGATAGAGAGAGAGAGAGATGAAAGAAAGAGAGAGATACATACACACATATTTGATTGTACACACATATACATACATACACACATGCATATTACATACACACACACATATAAATACACACTCACATATGTATACACGCACATATGTGCATACACACATGCATATGCATACATACATACACACACATATGCATGTACACACACACATATGCATGTACACACACACATACATACACACATACACACATACACACATACACACATACAAACATATACATGTTTTAGGGTTAGGATTATCGTTTTTGACTTTTTCACATATACACACATAATACATACACACATGGATGCATATACACATGCATACACACATCTCTTTGTCTCTCTATCCCCCTACACACACATCTCTTTCTCTCTCTCTCTCTCTCTCCCTACACACAGTAGCTTTTTGGCTTTTACATATATCTTTTTTAATTTCTCTTTTCTCTTGTTTTGCAAGAGCTTTTGGCATGGATTCATTCGAATTTGAAAGAGACGACGTCGATTGGGCTTTGAAGAGAGCAATAAAAAGAATTACATCGATGTAAGTGACTATTTTGTTCTTTTTTATAAATGGAAAGAGAGAGAGAAAGAGAGAAAGAGAGAAAGAGAGAGAGAGAGAGAAAGAGAGAGGGGGAGAGAGAGAGAGAGAGAGAGAGAGAGAGAGAGAGAGAGAGAGAGAGAGAGAGAGAGAGAGAGAGAGAGAGAGAGAGAGAGAGAGAGAGAGAGAGAGAGATATGAAAGAGAGAGAGAATGAGAGAGAGAGAGGGAGAGGGGAGAGAGAGAGAGAGAGAGAGAGAGATGAAAGAGAGAGAGAATGAGAGAGAGAGAGAGAGAGAGAGAGAGATGAAAGAGAGAGAGCATAAGAGAGAGAGAGAGAGATAAAGAGAGAGATATAGATAGATAGAAAGAGAGAGACATAGAGACACATACACACACATGCATACATATTTCATACACATATGCATATGCAGATGCATACATACACACACACACACATATACATGTTTTAGGGTTAGGGTTTTAGGATTAGGGTTTTTGATGTTTACACATATACACACATAACACATACACACATGCACACATATACACATGCATACATACATCACATACAAACACATCATATATACATACACACATATGCATGTTTTAGGGTTAGGGTTTTAGGATTAGGGTTTTGTGCTTTTACATATATACACACATGCATACACACATATACACATGTAAACACATAATACATATACACATACACACACACACACAAAGACACACACACATACATACATACATACATACATACATACATACATACATACACACACACATAGATATATACACACATGCATACATACATACACACATGTGACATATACATACACACATATGCATGTTTTAGGATTAGGGTTTTTGGCTTTTACTTATATACACACATGCATACACATATACATGTTTTAGGTCTAGGTCTTCAGGGTTAGGGTTTTAGGGTTTTTACATAGATACATATATGCATACACACACATACACACACACACACACACACACACACACACACACATATATATATATATATATATATATATATATATATATATATATATATATATTCACATACACATATATATACATAAAAATACACACATACACATGTTTTAGGTCTAGGTCATTAGGATTAGGGTTCTAGGGTTTTTAAAAATTCATACAAATATTTTCACATATACATATATAGACACATAATACATATACACATACACATTTATATGCTGTTTATAAATATCATGTCAATGTGTCTCATTTCTTTGTACATGGTTCATGATTGATTTCTCCCATGTCTTTTGTATTTGACAGTATGTTTTGCTTTATCAAATCATGTTTCTGTTGCCTGTCATACATGTCACATGTAATCGCGTTTTTCTTGGGCAGAGTATATTGTCTTTTGCTACACAGCAGCATGGGAATGTTGCTGTAGCAAGAGACAACATACTCTGCCAAAAAAAATTTTGCATATATGGTCGTCGGTATAGGCGACGGTATAAGCATCAGTATCCCCAGGTAGATACCGATGCTTATACCGACTATTTTGCCCAGGGGAATACCGTCGCTTATACCGACGCTTATATCGACGCCTATACCGATGCTAATATCGATGCTAATACCAAAACTCTGAAATTGTTTTCTTCACTTGTTGCCCTTCCATCCTGCAAAGCACCCAAGGAGCTCTTGATAACGATACTGTTCCGTTGGGCTTAGTAATTGCCCATAACTCTCGCATATGACCTCGCTCTTCTAAGTCCTCCCTTTGTTCTTTGCTTTCTTTCTTTCCGATCAAAGTCTTCCAAAGAATCTCTCCCACATTCTTAAAAATATGCATCGGGTCTACCAAATGATTGATCAATAATTCATTCCAATAAGGGATTTCATGAAAAATGGACAACCGTTTCATGCCCGCGACTGGATTTTCTGAATCCCACAATTGTTTCCAATTGCTAGCTTTCATTTCGCGTTGCACTTGTTGACCAATTTGTCCTTTACGTAAAACATGTCCATCAGGCAAATATCTATGGTGTCCTTCATAGACAGTCTTATGTAGTGCTTTGGAATAGTGTGCTTCGAGTCATGGTCCGCATAAGGAACAAGCATGGTAACCCGAAATCGATAAACCTGAACATTCACCATGGCCAGGCCAATCATGCATCGTCCACATAAGTATGACTTGCACTCACACGTCTCGTCTTCTTATAGGTTGAGACATGTCATGCACAATAATCCCATCCCATAGAATGTGTAGTTCTTCCACAAGTGGTGCAAGATATACATCCATGTTTTTTACCTTATACTTACCTGGTACAATAAGAGCTAATAATAAATTACCTTTCTTTGTGGCCAGCCATGGTGGGATATTATAATTGACCAAACATACACGCCATGTGCTACTGCATAAAGCAAATGGATTCACTCCATCCATAGCTAGGCCTAGACGTATGGACCCAGGCTAACTAGCAAACTCTAGCCACTTACTATCTATGTGCTTCCAAGCATCAGAGTCAGTAGGCACTCACATTACACCATCTGCAGACCTGCTCTTTGTATGCCATGAAATTAACTCAACTATAGATTTGCATCTAAGCATGTTCTTAATTCGTGGAATGATAGGAAAGTGGCAAAGAATGTTTGCAGGGATTGCTTCGCCTGTAAGGTCTTTTGTAAATCTATTTGCTCCACACTTTGGACATACGTGGAGATGCTCATACTCATTCCGAAAGAGGATGCAATCATTCGAACAAGCATGAATCTTAGTATAATCCATTCCAATGGACTCTAAAAGTTTTTTTGCATCTCCACGTGTTGGAGGCATGTCATTACCATCTGGCAAAAATTGATCTTTAAGAAGCCTACAATAAGTAATTAAAGCGATAATAGTAAATAAAGTTATTTTGATACAAGAATGAAAGTTTATTTCAAATCCACTTACCTGAACAATTCAGTGAAACTACTATCTGACCATCCATAAATGGATTGCAGATTGAGCATCGCGAGTGAGGCACATAGTATAGATATCTTTGCTCCATTATAAAGTGATAAACGAGCTAGTCTTCGTACGTTTTCATATTCTTCATCGACTTCTGATCATGGAAATTGTGTTGCGTCCATGAAACTCTCGACATCTTCTCCACCATCATGATCTTCGTCCATATCATAAAATGCTTCAAGCATCTCTTCCATATGTTCATTCCGTGTAATGCTATTAGTACTTGCTTGTACGTCTAAGTCCTTTTTCGTTCTCTTTTGTCCACGAGAGGTTACCGGTGCAATGTCGTTTGGGTCTATCTGCTCTCTTGGGGGACCATGCGAATGGTGGCGTAGATTTTCTAGTCGACTTTTGTCAAAGGATCCATACTCTCTAACATATGCAGTACAAATCTGTCATTTCCGACAAATTTGATACTTGCACTGAGTGACATGCCATTCTCTCCTCTGGATCCAAACTAGCCATCTGATATAATATGGATATTTTAGAACATTTGTTTTTTTAATTAAACCTAAAGATCATACTCCTAAAGAATTAAACCTGAAATAGTAAAACCTAAATACTTAAATACCTAAAAACCTAAAAGCCTAAGCCTATTTTATATATATTTTATTATATATATTTAATCCTATTCTTTATGAATCCTATTTTTAAATATTTTATTATATATAAATAATTAAATTATTTAAAACTCTAGTTCTTTTTATATTTATTTATCTATATATTTATCCTATTTTATATATATATTTATTTATATATTCATATTTTTTTCTAAATTTTTTCTATATGTGTATGTGTATGTGTGCATATATGTTATGTAGGTGTTAAAATCTTAAAACGTATTATATATATATATTGATTTATATATTCAGATTTTTTTCTTAATTAATCCTATTTTTATATATTTAATTATATTATTTAAAACTCTAGTTCTTTTTATATTCATTTATCTATATAATTATCCTATTTTATATGTATATTTTTTTATATATTCAGATTTTTTCCTTAATTTTTTTCTATATTTTCTCTTTATATGCCTAAACCCTAAAACCCTAATCCTAAAGATCTAGACCTAAAATATGTATATTTCTGTATGCATGTGTATATACATATACATATATATATATATATATATATATATATATATATATATATATATATATATATATATATATATATATATATATATATATATATATATATATATATATATATATATATATATATATGTATGTGTGTGTGTGTGTGTATTATATGTGTATGTGTATGTGTGTATATATGTTATGTGGGTGTTAAAACCTTAAAATTCTAATAAAAAGACCTAGACCTAAAACATGTATATATGTGTATGCATGTGTATGCATTTGTATATATATATGTATATAGATAGGTCTATAATTAAGTATATGTGTGTATGTGTATGTGTATACATATTTACTCTGATTAAAATGATTAAAATTAAACCTATTTTTATATTATTTCATCATATATATTTAATTTACTTATTAAAATCACTAGTTCTTATCAGATTTATTTATCTATATTATTATCCTATCTTATGTATATATATTTATTTATATATTCAGATTTTTTCCTTAATTAATTCTATTTTTATATATTTATTTATATATATTTAACTATATATATTTAATTATATATATTTAATTAAATTATTTAAAAACTAGTTCTTTTTACATTTATTTATCTTTATAAGTATCCTATTTTGTATGTATATTTATTTATATACTCAGATTTTTTCCCTAATTTTTTTCTATATTTTCTCTTTATATGCCTAAACCCTGAAATCCTAATCTTAAAGATCTAGACCTAGAATATGTATATTTTTGTATGCATGTGTATATACATTTATATATGTATTATATGTGTATGTGTATGTGTGTATATATGTTATGTAGGTGTTAAACCCTATAACCCTAATTAGAAAGAGTTAAACCTAAAATATTAAAACCTAAAGACGTAAACCTGAAATACTAAAACTTAAATACTTAAACACCTAAAAAAACCTAAACCCCTAATCCTAAAACCCTAATCCTATTTTATATATATGTTTATTTATATATTCAGATTTCTTTCTTATTTTTTTCTATAATTTTTCTTAATATAAATGTAATTCAATTATATGTATGCCTAAACCCTAAAACCTAATCTTAAATATCTAGACCTAAAATATGTATATTTCTATATGCATGTGTATATACATGTATATATGTATTATATTTGTATGTGTATGTGTGTATATATGTTATGTAGGTGTTAAAATCCTAAAACCCTAATTAGAAAGAGTTAATCTAAAATACTAAAACCTAAAGACTTAAACCTGAAATGCTAAAACCTAAATACTTAAACACCCAAGAAAACCTAAACCCCTAATCCTATTTTATATATATGTTTATTTATATATTTCAGATTTCTTTCTTATTTTTTTCTATACTTTTTCTTAATATAAATGTAATTGAATTATATGTATTCCTAAACCCTAAAACCATAATCTTAAATATCTAGACCTAAAATATGTATATTTCTATATGCATGTGTATATGTGTGCATGTGTGTATGTATGTGTGTGTATGAATGTATGCATGTGTGTATATGTGTATGTGTGTCTATCTATGCATCTGTGAGTATATGCTATGTGTGTGTATGTATGCATGTGTGTGTATGCATTCATGTGTGTGTGTGCATGCATGTGTGTATGTATGTGTGTGTGTGCATGTGAGGTATGCATGCATGTGTGTATATGTGTGTGTATGTATGCATGCATGTGTGTATATGTGTGTATGTATGCATGTGTGTACATATGTGTGTGTATGGATGCATGTGTGTACATGTGTGTGTATGTATGCATGTGTGTACATGTGTGTGTATGTATGCATGTGTGTACATGTGTGTGTATGTATGCATGTGTGTACATATGTGTGTGTATGTATGCATGTGTGTACATATGTGTGTGTATGTACGCATGTGTGTACATGTGTGTGTGTATGTATGCATGTGTGTATATGTGTATGTGTGTGTGTGTATGTATGCATGTGTGTATATGTGTATGTGTGTGTATGTATGCATGCATGTGTGTATATTTGTATGTGTGTGTATATATGCATGTCTGTACATATGTGTGTGTATGTATGCATGTGTGTACATATGTGTGTGTATGTATGCATGTGTGTACATGTGTGTGTGTATGTATGCATGTGTGTATATGTGTATGTGTGTGTATGTAAGCATGCATCTGTGTATATTTGTATGTGTGTGTATGTATGCATGCATGTGTATATGTGTGTATGCATATGTGTATATGTGTGTGTGTATGTATGTGTGTATGCATGTGTGTGTGTATGTATGCATGTGTGTATATGTGTATATGTGTGTATGCATGCATGTGTATATATGTGTGTGTATGTATGCATGCATGTGTGTATATGTGTGTATGTATGTGTGTGTATGTATGTGTGTGTATGTATGTGTGTATATGTGTGTGTATGCATATGTGTGTGTATGTGTATGTATGCATATGTGTATATATGTGTGTGTATGTATGTGTGTATGCATGTGTGTGTGTATGTATGCATGTGTGTATATTTGTATGTGTGTGTATGCATGCATGTGTGATATGTAAGCATGCATGTGTGTACATGTATGTGTATATGTATGCATGTGTAGATGTGTGTGTGTGTATGTGTGTGTATGTATGCTCTATGTTCCAATCTCTATCTTCCACTCTTTCATCTCTTCTCCCTCCCCCTCCCCCGCGACCTCTCCCTCCCCCTCCCCCGTGACCTCTCCCTCTCCCTCCCCCGCGACCTCTCCATGCACCTCCCCCGTGACTTTCCCCTCCACCTCCCCCACGACCTCTCCCTCCCCCTCCCCCGCGACCTCTTCCTCCCCCTCCCCCGTGACCTCTCCCTCCACCTCCCCCACGACCTCTCCCTCCGCCTCCCCCACGACTTTTCCCTCCACCTCCCCCGCGATCTTACCCTCCCCCTCCCACGCGACCTCTCCCTCCCCCTCCCCTGCGACCTCTCCCTCCACCTCCCCCGCGACCTCTCCCTCCACCTCCCCCGCGACCTCTCCTTCCACCTCCCCCGCGACTTTTCCCTCCACCTCCCCCGCGACCTCTCCTTCCCCCTCCCCCGCGACCTCTCCCTCCCCCTCCCCCGCGACCTCTCCCTCCACCTCCCCCGCGACCTCTCCCTCCACCTCCCCCGCGACTTTCCCCTCCACCTCCCCCGCGACCTCTCCCTCCCCCTCCCCCGCGACCTCTCCCTCCCCCTCCCCCGCGACCTTTCCCTCCCCCTCCCCCGCGACCTCTCCCTCCACCTCCCCCGCGACTTTTCCCTCCACCTCCCTCGCGACCTCTCCCTCCACCTGCCCCGCGACCTCTCCCTCCACCTCCCCCGCGACCTCTCCCTCCCCCTCCCCCGTGACCTCTCCCTCCCCTTCCCCCGCGACCTCTCCCTCCCCCTCCCCCGCGACCTCTCCCTCCCCCTCCCCCGCAACTTCTCCCCCCCTCTCTCTCTCTCTCTCTCTCTCTCTCTCTCTCTCTCTCTCTCTCTCCCCGCTGCCCCGCGTAACCCCTTTTTCCCTCTCTCTCTCTCTCTCTCTCTCTCTCTCTCTCTCTCTCTCTCTCTCTCTCTCTCTCTCTCTCTCTCTCTCTCTCTCTCTCTCTCTCTCTCTCTCTCTCCCCGCTGCCCCGCGAAACCTCTCTCTCTCTCTCTCTCTCCCCGTTGCCCCGCGTAACCTCTCTCTCTCTCTCTCTCTCTCTCTCTCTCTCTCTCTCTCTCTCTCTCTCTCTCCTCCCCCTCCCCCTCCCCCGCCACCTCTCCCTCCCCCTCCCCCGCAGCTTTCCCCTCCCCCTCCCCCGCCACTTCTCCCTCCCCCTCCCCCGCAACTTTCCCCTCCCCCTCCCCCGTAGCTTTCCCCTCCCCCTCCCCCGCAACCTCCCCCTCCCCCTCCCCCGCAGCTTTCCCCTCCCCCTCCCCCACAACCTCTCCCTCTCACACCCCCCTCCCCTCAGCCTCCCGCATCCCCGCCCCCTCACGCACCCACCCCCACACAGTCTCACCCCCACACATGCACATAGCCCCACACACACACACATGCAACACACACACACCCACACTTAATGCATCCCATGCATACACACACACATCCACACACGTGCACACACACATACACACATGCACACATATGCACATTCACATGCACACATATGCACATTCACTCATACATGCACACATATGCACATTCACATACACACACCTATACATATACACCTACACCCACACACACACACACCGGCATATACACACACTCCCACACACACACACAGACATGCAACATACACACACACACACCCACACACATACACACACAAACACCCACATATACACACACGCCCTCGCACACCCACACACACTCAGAAGATCTCACACGGACTCAGATGGTCAGAATCGAAGGGAGGTAATTTGTGACAAGTGGCGAAGAGCTCCTCTCAAGATGAAGATGTTCTCAACAGGTTGGCATATCGAATGCAGCCAAATATAGACGTCCCAATGCCTGAGGCAGGTGGTAGGAAACCAACATTGAAGCAAGCAAAAGTCATGCCACATTAAACTCTTGGGATGGGAAGCTAGGGTCATCGGCAGTTGATGGGTGGACAAGGCACTTCGTTTGAATTCCCCAGGATTAAATCAGTGAGGAAACAAAACAACAACAAAATGAGAATCTCGGATGACAAGTGAAAAGGTAAAAGTGAATTGTTAAAAGTGAAAGTGGATAAACAAATGTTGCCGCCAACCATTCACAACGACTACCTATTTTTGGGGATCCAATTCAAATCAAGGGAATAATTGACCTACCCCTCCAATCTTGGGAAATCAATCGGCGCGTGATCATTTGACGTGAAGAATCGGCAAGGCCCTCTTGGCCTATTTGGGTCTATAAAAACAATGGATTTGGGCTCATTTGGGGTACAATGTTTAGAGATACATTTGTTCAGATACACCATTGCGTACGTACAGAGGTCCTCTCTTGCACTTTGTGGCTTCAAGCCTATTGGAGGAAGTCACTCTGTGGTGTGGATGCATGGGCTTCCCGAGTGGAGGGATAGTATCACTATAGAGTGAAGAGAGTGGCGTGGCTTTGTCATTTCGTCTGAGTCAGTAGTATTTTCATGCTCTTTCTTTTAGGACAAGTCTCCATACTTTGTATTGATCAAGACTAGTCTACATCTAGTTGTGTTCATTATACGGATTGTCTGAGTCTCTTGTATTGAGGTTATTTGGAGTATTATGTTAACTTAGAGCACCATTGTCTGTTGAGCACCATTATCTGTTGCATTTCCTTGACTTAAGGTGTAATCAAATACCTTTGGATTCTCCAAATATTGTCATTTATCTTAATCCTTACTCTGAGAATCATTTTATCTGCCTGCTCACAGAAGTGTTAAAGGGTATACTTCCCTAAAGAGAACCTCCCTTGAGTAGGAGACGTACTGGATTGGTTTATTATCTACTCTTGATAAAAGTGGATACCCCAGTACCTCCTGTACAGTTTGGCACGCACGGTGGGACCTTTGCATTTCTGTGAGAAGTATTTTTCCCTATTACATTTGCAAGTAGGTACATGACCCATACACGGGCAGATAAGGAGTCTCTTCGTGTTCGGAGGAGCCTTAACAAGTTAGCAATAACCACGGCTAGTGAGTCTACCTCCCCTCTGCCTTCCCTAAATTTATCTATTGATTTGGGTGCGACACCATTGTCAAAAGAGAGGTATAGGAGAACTCTAGACTTCTCCTCAGATACATCCGAAGAAACACCAGTACAAATGGAGGATCTCTCTCATTTACTCTCCAGATTAAACATCAAATTCCCTACCTTCAAGGGACAAGCTTATGAGGATGCTGATGATCATGTGAGGAGATTCATCTCTTTATGCCGTGGACGAGGTCTGCAGAATAGAGAGGATGCAATGTTGGCACTTTTTCCATCCACATTGGAGGGTCTTGCAGATAAATGGTATAGTCAATATGCAGATGGCCATTTTACTACTTGGGAGGCTCTGAAGGTGGCTTTCTCACAAACATTCAGACCAAGTGATTCTTCGGAAAGAGCTCTATATCAGCTAGAGAATTTGAAGCTAAGGCCAGGTGAATCTTTTCATGAACTTCACACTAGAACAAAAGCACTTGTTGCACGTCTACCACATGCTCCCAATGACTTCTTGGTTAAAAAGTGGATTGAAAAGGCTCTGCCCAGGTCATCTCAGCAGAAGCTTCGTGAGTCTCTTAGATTGGATGCGACCCTCAATGATTTTGTTGCAGCGGCATCACGCATTGAAGAAGCAAGGCAACATTTTGAAGGGGATACACAACCAGAGTATGCTGCAGACCTGGATCCGATTGAGCAGCTGAGAAGGGAACTGGAAGCATTGAAGATGCAACAAAATCAACAAGAAGAGAAGGTCTTGCCACCACTGCGACGCACTGATGATGAAGTAGCCCAACTTCGCCGAGAGTTAGAAGATTTTAAGACCACACAAGATATAAGGAGACAAATTTGGTGTACAATCTGTAACAACAATGGACATTCCAATGCTAATTGCCCTATTAAGGTAAGCTGTCAATTTTGTGGAAAGGACGGTCATGAAGCAAGGGATTGCTACTACCTCAAGGGTACACAGCAGAGAGGTAACCCTCAAAATTTGGATTCATATTATGCTAGTACATCAAATACATCAAATAGAGAGGAGAATCGGCCTGCAAAGCCTAGATATAATAGACCTTTGATGTGCTATCGTTGTGGTGAGTACGGCCACATGTAAAATAGGTGCTCTCTTCCAGAAGACGCACCTCCTTGTCAACATTGTCCAGAGGCAAAGGATCATTATACCAAAGATTGCCCAAGAGGTCGTCCTACTCCAATCCACATGATTGTAGTCTCTCCACATGAAGAAGGGAAAATCACTCAGTCTTATGCTATTTCATCCTCTGCAATGCCCATGATGACTAGAGCTAGACAAGCAGGAGCAATCCATAGGGAGGAACAACAAGGATTTCAGGATAAAGAGGAAGAAAAGAAGTCTGGATGGAAGGACCAAGTAGAAATTGAAGGAGCTTATGAAAAGATGGCTACTACTATGAGGGACCAATCAACAAGTTTGAAAGAAGATGTTCATAAGGTAGACATTGAGCAGATCTTGAAAGGTATTCATCACAAGGTTAGTTTATATGAACTTATAAGGATGGATTCAAAAATAAGAAGTGACTTACTGAAGATTATACACTCTGCTCACTTGGTCCAATCACCTAGTATAGATGGTTTCATGGTTGATTTTCCCCCTGCACCCTTAGCAGACTACCAAAGCTCAAGATTATCTGTTTGTATAAAGGATGAAACTCTCACAGGTGTGATCATAGATGGAGGCTCTGGTATCAATTTGATGCCAGATTTCACAATGAAGAAACTGAATTTGAACCCCACCAAAATGGCACCATTTACAGTTACACTAGCAGATCAACAGCGGGTTGCGCCTCTTGGCATTATTGAAAAGGTACGGATGATAGTACAGGGTTGCCACTTTGTGTTGGATTTTGTTGCTATTGCACTTCCACAGGAGACTTCTTACCCTTTACTCCTGGGGAGACCTTGGCTGAGACAAGCAAAAGCTTTGCAAGATTGGGGGAAAAACAAACTATGGATTTCAACAAGCACCAATAGCTAACTACAATTACATTTGGAAGAGGGATTCGACTCGGGAAAAACCACTGGATATACTGTGGATACTCAGGTAATGCCCTCTATACCCCAAGAAGATGATACATTGTTAAATTGGATGATGGGAAGTGCAGAGTGTTGCACAGTGGAGATCAAAGAAATTGAGGAAGAAGTTGCAGATAAGGTAAATGAAGTCCACAAGGTATTGGAGAATGAGCAATTGCAGGAAAATACTAGCTTTGAGGAGGCAACCAATATAAAAGTATCGGAGGGAGAAGGTTATGAATTTAAGAGCAGAGAAGATCTTCCTTTTGCAGATATACCTCAAGGATGGATGGAAGAACATGTTGCAGAATATAAATTAAAATCCTCTCCTGCATATAGTGGAGCTGATTTCTCAAACAAGACCAGTCGTGAAACATTGGTTCAAGAAGTAAATTTAGGGAATGAAGTGAACCCTCAAGTAGTCCACTTAGCATCCTGGTTGTGGCATTATCCTCCTTTGCTACAGAAGGTAACTTCTTTGCTTTTTACTTACAAAAGAGTCTTCGCATGGTCCTACAAAGATCTAACAGGGATACCAGAAGAGCTTGGGTTACATCGGATACCCTTAGTTGAGGGAGCCGCGCCAGTAAGAAGTAGACTATATCGACTCAATCCGAAATATGCAGAGGCTGTAAAAGCAGAAATTACAAAGCTAGAAGAAGCTGGTATAATTGTTCCAATAGAACATTCCAGGTGGCTTTCTTCCATGGTTATTGTACCCAAGAAAAATAGTGGCAAAATAAGAGTATGTGTTGATTTTTGTGCTTTGAATAAAGTGACTGTTCAAGATGGATTTCCTCAGCCCTCCACAGAGCAAGTACTTGAGGAAGTAGCTGGTCACACTTTGTATAGTTTCTTGGATGGTTTTAGTGGCTACAATCAGATAATGATCCATCCTGATGATAGGGACAAAACAGCCTTTGTCACTCCCTGGGGCACTTATGTCTATACTCGAATGGCTTTTGGTTTGAAGAATGCACCAGATTCATTTAATAGAACGATGTATCTGATATTGGGCAAATGGTTAACAACATTTCTACGCATTTTCATGGATGACTTTTCAGTATTTTCAGGTACAGATAAACGAGTAGCAGTTCAAGATTTCCATGACCATTTGGAAAATCTAAAAGAAATTTTTGAGCAATGTCTCAAAACAGGTTTGAAATTGAATCCTGATAAATGTCACTTTTTGGTCACCAAGGGTACTCTTCTTGGTCACATAGTATCTGCTGAAGGTATAACTGTTGATCCTGCAAAGGTTACAGCTATTCTTTCCATGCCAATTCCACAAAGCCCAAAGGAAGTGCAAAGTTTCTTGGGCCATGCAGGATATCACAGAAGATTCATTAGGATGTATTCAGAAATTGCTAAGCCCTTGTCAAGGCTTACCAGTAAAAAGATCCCTTTCTCATGGAGTGTTGAAGTCGACAAAGCATTTTGTGAACTAAAGTTGAGGCTATGTACTGCTCCACTTTTAAGTGTTCCTAATTGGTCATTGCAATTGGCAATTCCATGTGCATACAGATGCTAGTCTTCATGCTGTTGGTGCAGTTCTAGCTCAACCATCATCTCACAAAGTAGATAGACCTATCTCTTATGCCAGCAGACTACTCAACCAAGCTGAAAGAAATTACAGTACAACGGAAAGAGAAGGTTTGGCTATCGTATTTGCTCTTCAAAAGTTCCGACATTATCTCCTTGGTGTACATTTCATTGTTATTTCTGATCATCAGCCCTTGAAGTATTTGATAAACAAGCCTAGAGTAGCTGAAAGGATTTGGAGATGGTTACTCTTATTTCAAGAATTTAATTTTGATATTCATATTAAGCCAGGAAAAGAGCACTACATGGCAGATCAAGTGTCCATGACGGCAATGAGCGAAGAAGCAACAGGTATTAATGATGAACCGGTGGATAGCAATCTCTTCCTAGTAACAATTCAGACTGGTTGGTATGATGAAATTCTTCATGTTCTCACTACTGGAAAGATCCCAGAACACTTGACACCTGTAGAAAAAAGAAGATTGCTTTTGAAAACCAAAGCATATTCTCTTATAAATGGGAATTTATATAAATACTGTCAGGATGATATATTGAGAAGGTGTGTCTATCCACAGGAGGTAGATCTTCTGCTAGAAGCTGCACACAATGAAGGACACCAAAAGGGGGAAGAATTGGCTCATAGAATCATCCACAAAGGTCTATGGTGGCCGCATATTTACAAAGATGCAATCAAGTTTGCTAAGGAATGTCACATCTGCCAGAGGTGTGCTCCTGCGCCAACCAGATTGAATTTCCAACCATTGGTCATATCTACAGGATGGCTCCCATTTGAACGATGGGGTCTTGATTTCATAGGACCAATTAGCCCAACTAGTCAACCTGGAGGTAAAAAATATATTTTGATGGCCACATGTTATGCCACTAAATGGATAGAGGCTAAAGCTACTGTGGACTGCACGGCTCTAACAGTAGCTAAATTTGTGTATAAGCGTATTTTTTCAAGATTTGGTTGCCCACTGGAAATTACTAGTGATAGGGGAACACATTTTGTAAATCAATTGCTCCAGTTTATATTTGATAGGTACAAAATCTTCCATAAAAAATCGTGTGCCTACTACCCAAGGGCAAATGGCCAAGCAGAGAGTTCCAATAAGCTTTTGATTGGACTGCTTCGCAAATTATCTTTCGATCATCAAAGCTCCTGGCCACAAGCACTGATCGGTGCAATTTGGGCTTTCAGAACTACGAAGAGGGGAACCACAGGCGAGACTCCATTTCGTTTAGTGTATGGGAAAGAGGCATTGGCACCATTCGAGTTCATTATCAGAAAGGAAATAGGAATCAAAACCATTGGAATTGAACCCCCCATTCAGAGATTGGTGGCATTAGAAGAATACAGAGAAGGGGCAATGCAGAAGCTTCAGGTAACACAAGAAGAGCGCAAGAGACTGCATGACAGGTATCTGAGGTCCAACGAAGTTCAGGAAGGGTCCATGGTTTTACTGCATCAAGTCCCAGCAATTTCAACTAAATTGGCACCCAAATGGATAGGACCTTATAAGGTTATCAAAGTATTTCCACATGGCGCAGTGCATCTCGAAGATCTGCAGGGTAAAAGGATTCCCCTGGTCAACATCTCCAGGGTGAAGAAGTATTTGAATTAATTCAAAATGGAAGCACTCCATCCCTTGTACATACCATGTTTCCTTTCAGTAATTGCAGTATAACTAGATCTCATCGAAATAAGTACAATAAGGGAGAAATTGCACCAGGGATGGTGCAAAAGCTTGATGTGGGGGTCTGTAGATCCCTCTCTCTCTCGGGCTTGTTTGAGCTCTACTACCGACAGTGTGTTCCACTTATGGTTTCGGTCTGTTAGCAGTGATGATCGGAATGGAGTAACACATTAAGTAGAAGATATCTTGTCTATGTGATTAAAAGCTCATCCTTATAGCATACGACATTATACCCATTTTTTAAAGGCAAGGTTTTGGCTGTACATACGCTACATATGCTGGCGTTCTCATCCTGCTTTCTCTGCTTTGGGGTTGGACAGTTGATAGAAGGAAGTCCGATATGTGTGATTTTTGTTGGTGGAGCAATAGGTGTTGAGGGAGCATGCATCATTATGTTTGTTTCTCGTTCATCTTAGTTCAATGTGTGTTATAGACTCCCACTTATGATTTTGCATTCTGGTCGTCAAGTGTTACATACAAGCTTTCAGCTATGGATGGTCCGGATTCCGGAGTGTTGCAGAACAAAGCGCCAGCGGCCACAAAGGAGAACCCCCGCTCTCCCTCTCCCTCCCCTGCAACCTCTCCCTCCCCCGCAACCTCTCCCTCCCACTCCCCCGCGACCTCTCCCTCCCCCTCCCCCGCAACCTCTCCCTCCACCTCCCCCGCGACTTTCCCCTCCACCTCCCCCGTGACCTCTCCCTCCCCCTCCCCTGCGACCTCTCCCTCCCCCTCCCCCGCGACCTCTCCCTCTCCCTCCCCCGCGACCTCTCCCTCCACCTCCCCCGCGACTTTCCCCTCCACCTCCCCCGCGACCTCTCCCTCCCCCTCCCCCGCGACCTCTTCCTCCCCCTCCCCCGCGACCTCTCCTTCCACCTCCCCCGCGACCTCTCCCTCCACCTCCCCCGCGACTTTTCCCTCCACCTCCCCCGCGACCTCTCCCTCCCCCTCCCCTGCGACCTCTCCCTCCCCCTCCCCCGTGACCTCTCCCTCCACCTCCCTCGCGACCTCTCCCTCCACCTCCCCCGCGACCTCTCCCTCCACCTCCCCCCCGACTTTTCCCTCCACCTCCCCCGCGACCTCTCCCTCCCCCTCCCCCTCCCTCGCGACCTCTCCCTCCCCCTCCCCCGCGACCTCTCCCTCCAGCTCCCCCGCGACCTCTCCCTCCACCTCCCTCGCGACTTTCCCCTCCACCTCCCCCGCGACCTCTGCCTCCCCCTCCCCTGCGACCTCTCCCTCCCCCTCCCCCGCGACCTCTCCCTCCCCCTCTCCCGCGACCTCTCCCTCCACCTCCCCCGCGACTTTTCCCTCCACCTCCCCCGCGACCTCTCCCTCCAGCTCCCCCGCGACCTCTCCCTCCACCTCCCCTGCGACCTCTCCCTCCCCCTCCCCTGCGACCTCTCCCTCACCCTCCCCCGCGACCTCTCCCTCCCCATCCCCCGCGACCTCTCCCTCCCCCTCCCCCGTGACCTCTCCCTCCCCCTCCCCGCAACTTCTCCCTCTCTCTCTCTCTCTCTCTCTCTCTCTCTCTCTCTCTCCCCGCTGCCCCGCGTAACCCCTCTTTCCCTCTCTCTCCCTCTCTCTCTCTCTCTCTATCTCTCTCTCTCTCTCTCTCTCTCTCTCTCTCTCTCTCTCTCTCTCTCTCTCTCTCTCCCCGCTGCCTCGCGAAACCTCTCTCTCTCTCTCTCTCCCTGCTACCCCGCGTAACCTCTCTCTCTCTCTCTCTCTCTCTCTCTCTCTCTCTCTCTCTCTCTCTCCTCCCCCTCCCCCTCCCCCGCCACCTCTCCCTCCCCCTCCCCCTCCCCCTCCCCCGCAGCTTTCCCCTCCCCCTCCCCCGCCACTTCTCCCTCCCCCTCCCCCGCAACTTTCCCCTCCCCCTCCCCCGTAGCTTTCCCCTCCCCCTCCCCCGCAACCTCCCCCTCCCCCTCCCCCGCAGCTTTCCCCTCCCCCTCCCCCACAACCTCTCCCTCTCACACCCCCCTCCCCTCAGCCTCCCGCATCCCTGCCCCCTCACGCACCCACCCCCACACACTCTCACCCCCACACATGCACATAGCCCCACACACACACACATGCAACACACACACACCCACACTTATTGCATCCCATGCATACACACACACACACCCACACACGTGCACACACACATACACACATGCACACACTCACTCATACATGCACACATATGCACATTCACATACACACACACCTATACATATACACCTACACCCACACACACACACACCGGCACATACACACACTCCCACACACACACACACATGCAACATACACACACACACACACACACCCACACACATACACACACACACCCACATATACACACACGCCCTCGCACACCCACACACACTCAGAAGGTCTCACACGGACTCAGATGGTCAGAATCGAAGGGGGGTAATTTGTGACAAGTGGCGAAGAGCTCCTCTCAAGATGAAGATGTTCTCAACAGGTTGGCATATCGAATGCAGCCAAATATAGACGTCCCAATGCCTGAGGCAGGTGGCAGGAAACCAACACTGAAGCAAGCAAAAGTCGTGCCACATTAAACTCTTGGGATGGGAAGCTAGGGTCATCGGCAGTTGATGGGTGGACAAGGCATTTCGTTTGAATTCCCCAGGATTAAATCAGTGAGGAAACAAAACAACACAAAATGAGAATCTCAGATGACAAGTGAAAAGGTAAAAGTGAATTGTTAAAAGTGAAAGTGGATAAACAAATGTTGCCGCCAACCATTCAAAGCGACTACCTATTTTTGGGGATCCAATTCAAATCAAGGGAATAATTGACCTACCCCTCCAATCTTGGGAAATCAATCGGCGCGTGATCAATTGACGTGAAGAATCGGCAAGGCCCTCTTGGCCTATTTGGGCCTATAAAAACAATGGATTTGGGCTCATTTGGGGTACAATTTTTAGAGATACATTTGTTCAGATACACCATTGCGTACATACAGAGGTCCTCTCTTGCACTTTGTGGCTTCAAGCCTACTGGAGGAAGTCACTCTGTGGTGTGGATGCAGTGTGGGCTTCCCCAGTGGAGGGCTAGTATCACTATAGAGTGAAGAGAGTGGCTTGGCTTTGTCATTTCGTCTGAGTCAGTAGTATTTTCTTGCTCTTTCTTTTAGGACAAGTCTCCATACTTTGTATTGATCAAGACTAGTCTACATCTAGTTGTGTTCATTATACGGATTCTCTGAGTCTCTTGTATTGAGGTTATTTGGAGTATTATGTTAACTTAGAGCACCATTGTCTGTTGAGCACCATTATCTGTTGCATTTCCTTGACTTAAGGTGTAATCAAATATCTTTGGATTCTCCAAATATTGTCATTTATCTTAATCCTTAATCTGAGAATCATTTTATCTGCCTGCTCACAGAAGTGTTAAAGGGTATACTTCCCTAAAGAGAACCTCCCTTGAGTAGGAGACGTACAGGATTGGTTTATTATCTACTCTTGATAAAAGTGGATACCCCAGTACCTCCTCTACATCTATGTGTATGTCAAGATGATTTATCTACCCTCTTCTCACCTTGTTTTCACCATTTCTTGTGTATAATAGGTGTAAAAAGAGACTTGAGTGGAAGTAGGAGACCCGCAACACATTGTGTTCTACCGATAACTTTGGCTAAGCAATTGGGAATAAATTGAGGCTACTTTCAGCTATTTTGGCTCGTGAATAGCTTGGACATAACCTTCTTTTTACCCTATTTGAACTCTGAAGATAAGAGAAATTTACATTTTAATGTTTTCTATTTTGTGTGTAAAATTGCATGACCTAGCATGTACGTGGTGCTTGTGTGTGTATGCTTATTTCCCTTTCATGCTTCTTTGAACTTTCAATGCATCCACCATCATGCATGCACATGCTTCTATGTCCGTTATTGGGTATACTCTGAGTTTCGTAATCTAATGTGTGAGTTAAGCCACCACTTCATTACAATTGTACTATATGTGATTGCTAGAATTGCTTCTCAAGAGTTGCTATTAATTTCAACGTGATATTCTTGTGTATGATAACATTATAAATTTGACTAATGTCTAAAGTAACTATGTATTCTCATTTTCTAACAAATCACACTACATTTATGATGCAATTCCATGTGAGCAGATGAAATTATTTAGATCTTTTCAAACTGAAGACGTTTATCTCTACATAAATGTTTATTCAACAAGGAATTAAGATTAGATATTTCCAAAAACTTCCAACTACAATATATAGCCCTATCTTATCTTTTGATCCGACTGTATCACAAAATGATAAGAATACATTTGAATATCTACATGCATTTGTATTCTATTATTTATACGTATTAATCATCCTTCTGAAACTCATGCTGAATTGATGTTATCTACGTTTTGCATCCATTCTCTAAACTCTTCTTATGCTTCACTATTGATTGTATTTAGCAAAACATAATCCTTATGATCAGTCCCTAACATCATACTTTTTACACCATAACTCAAATCACATAACCATGCCATTCTCTCTTTGATTTTGAAGCACCAGAAAACATGTTATTCGCAATGTCTTCACAATTCTACACTTCTCTTTGGTCCACTTTGTAAGTCCCCAGAACCTTGCGTTCCCATGGACTCTTTATATATTTTATTGTCTTTCTTCCACATCACTTTATCGCTTTTCATTAATATTATATGAAATTCAAAGTATTTTCTAAGGTTCTTGAATATGTTTCATCCTTGCTATTATAAAATTTTTCTTAGATCAAAAAGTTTTTCCAAGAAGCTTGCAGTCATGTAGATATGTAATACTTTCCATATGCCAATACTCATTGTCCATTGTTTCTAGATAATAGTGAGATCTAGTCATTGAATGATTATTATAATATTCAATTTCTAACGTCTTCAAGGTGGGACAATAATTTGAAATGATCATCATTAAACAACTCAAGATCTGACACGTCTAGAAGAGCTTGAGAAGAAATTTTTGCGCAACTCTATGAGATAAAGTAAATTTTCTACATTAGGTTATTTAGCCATTGCCCATGGCTAAAAGCAACGATGTGTTCCATATGTTGGTTGTTGAGGATAATTTGGATGGTACTAATTAACCATTGTGGGTATATATGATGTGTCATGTATTGGTAGAAAAAAGGCTATGAAATATTGTGTAGGGTGTTCAAAAACATCCTACTACACTTGCAAATATAGTCATGGAAGGTGATGTAGATCGTATTGAAGATGATTATCTTCAATTTCATGGTCGTGTTACGGCTCCTATTGCAACTTGTATAGAGAAACATTGTTGGGATGGTAGAGATGCACATGCACAACCATTAATAGCTTTGTCTATCAAATGTTCCATTATCCCATATATTCAGTCTTGAAACATTCTACTAGGCAAGAGATGAGGCTTGTGTTGCTTGCCTCTAAATAGACTTGGAAAGTGAGCATATGGATGTATGAGATTCAATGGATAGTTTTTTAACAAAGATCAAAGATTTGAAGGAGCAATTGATTTCTGCACATGAATTCTCTCCAAATAGTTCACTTGTAGCGCTTCTTAATGATCTTCTAGATTCTTATCAAAATTTATGTTTTGCTCTTTGTTTGATGATGAAAGAAGATCCAAATGCCTCAAACTTTGAGCATTTAGTCTCTATTTCATTGCAACAAGATCACTTCACATAGAATAGGTCAATTATGCTTACTACAAACCAAGATTTCTTACCGATCGAGAAGGTCAAAGGTAAATGGAACGCATCTACTAGTATAGTGCCTAAATTTTAAATGGAACTACAAGATCTGATGCACAAATTTCAGTAGCACGCATGCAATTTAGTATTAGGACTACATTAAACTCCATATGAGGTAGTCTACCCTTGTAAAATGCTTTACCGAATCTTGAAAGAAATTGGTAGTATCTTGTAAGAAGCTAAACATTGTACATACAAAGGAGTTCTACACAAAGTAATCCATAGCAAAATGTTGGCCAATGCATAAAGCAATTTTGTACAATGCTCATGTCATCGCATAAGCTAATTCAACTAGAATTCTCTTTGACCAACACACGATGTCAACTATTTGAAATTGTTCTTGAAGAAAAGTGAGTTCTCTAGGGTGAGCTACCACCCAAATTTTAGGACACTAATGAAGAAGTAGAGTAAATCAATTTTTGTGTGCACATTCATTGTGCATGCCAGTTCTTAGCTATCAAAGGAGCCTATATTTTTTTTAAGTATTATTTTTATGTTTTGTCAATTTTGGGGAATTTATTTCGTATCTCCTTGAAGTTCTTCATTTGAATTTGAACATATTAATTTGTTAAGTCACTGGCGCTATGTAACGATGTGTGAGTGGTGAAGTACATTATTGATTGATTAGGGATAATCACATTGTGGGATATCAAAGTGGTAATATGTGTATATGTTTTGCTACAATATTTCTTGAATCCAAATATCGAAGGATGATACTTCTTATGGCTAGGATTGTGTGCAAGATTATTTTTGTATGCTTTAAGGTTTTTGAATAATGTTTATAGTTGTTTATTTTTCACTTGTTTTCTTCTTTGAGTTCTTAAGACCTAGGTCACATGTATCCCAATGATATTGCCGCTCTATTGAAAAGGACTCTCCATCACACTAGACATGTTGCAAATCAATCAATTTCTTAAATGTTTCTATCATCTTACGTTATGTCTAATCCTCCACTTTCTATAGATGATATTCATGGCACACATTCAATACAATGTTTTCATCCATCCATTTTACTCTTAAAGGTTTCACATTAACTATTGTTTGACTCACAGTAGTAATAGCCATCAAAGTGCATGTGACTTGGTTTGTTGACATATTAGTTGGATCTATATCTTATGGGCAAAAAGATGTCTCAGCAATTATGTTGATGTAGTAGCTCTTTGTTTTGATCATGAGGTATGCTTTAAACAAGTATATAGAATTGGGAAATTCTATGATGTTTCAACTCTATGCAGAACTTTTGATTTAACTATTAGGCACAACCCTTCTTGGTTTCAACTAGTAAACTAGTAGGATTGCCGAGATCCAATTTTTACCCTTGATTAGAGAGGTCATACTAAAACTCTTGTAGAAAGATATTCAACATGGAACCTATTCAATAGTCCATATCTTTAAACAACAACCACAAAAATCTCTAAGAGAAAGTGCTCAAAGATACAAAAACTGTGTTAGCGATTTCCCACTAAGAGAATTACCATTAGAGGATAAATTGAACTAACTATTATTGAATGGACTAGTTAATGGAGATTGAGATCATTGGTTGACATTTGGTAGTTGAAAGGGTTAAGTGCATATTGATAGGATTGGATGAATGTAAAGAAACTTTAGCATGAGATCTAATCTTGACCTAGCTGGCCTAAAATTTTCACAAGATACATGGAGTGCCAGAAAAAAATGATACGTAGATCAAAGAAAATACTACAGAACATTGTCAAAAGAGATTAAGATCAGATCAAGATATAAAAAATTACATTTGAAAAGATAATCATCAACTAGTAGGGCAACACTAGACCGTGCTTTTTTACTAAAATTGAACATGATTTCGGATATATGCTTTTGATTACAATATTAATCATGTAGGGGAGATATTACAATAATAAAGAACTCTTACAAGAAGTCCCACAATAGAGGACCAATAGATATGGATAACGTGACTAGACCAAACACGAGGGATCACAGAACCCATGATTCTGACACTCAAGCCAAATCTCTAAAGTACAACAACTCCATAGTTTCGTTATTATTATCAATATTACTATAAATTTGAACATTTGAAAAGAGAAGGAAGATGGCCATTTGAAAAGAGGACTATTTGAAACTCAATGGAAAATGCAAAATGGTCCTAATGGTTAGGATTTCGATGTAGATTTGCACTTTGTGCGTTCCAAAAAATAAAACCAAGCAATATTGTGAAGCCAAGTCATCCAAGCTACAACATCCAAAGAGCAAAGAAGTTATGGAACAAAGCTTTTAGAAAGTGAAAACATCTTTGAAACCATGATGCAGGTCACTAGATAATCTCATTGCCCTAGAAACAGCCCGATTTGGAAGTCTCTCACTAAGATTTTGAACTTAACAAGACAAATCTGCTGGAAACAAGCTCTTCTTCGAGAAACAATTGGCTGCTCTTCAATTTTGTGGAATGCCATCAACGGCTAAGCGCTATGGAAGATATGGAAAGAAAAATGTGCTAGAAACTTTGACGGCCAAAGAGTGGTCAATTGAAAAATCTCTATACCCGTTAGGTAGAAGAATATGTAACAGTAAAAAGTCTTGCCCTTTTCGTCACCACAGGATGTTTGTCTTGGAAAACAAAAAGATTAAAAGCAAGTGGGTCGTTCACGAAGGTGACAAAAAAATCATTAAACTTTTCAACAACTCTTTTTAGAATATTTTTCTCGTGTCGAATCTTAGTTATCCTATCGATTTTGTTCAATCATAGCATTTCGGCCATGATACCCCTGCTTTATGGGATATAGGGGATCCCAAGGGCGCTAAGCTCATTCATTGAATATTTGTTCTTTTATGCATAGGAGAGTAGGCTAGTCCTGAACTTTCTTTTAAAAAGAAATATATATATATATATATATATATTGTTTATTTCAAATCGTTGCTTTCCATTTGTTAAGATTTGTATGTAAAGTTGCACTTTGTGCGTTCTAAAAAATAAAGCAAAGAAATATTGTGACGGCAAATCATCCAAGCCAGTTGATGCAGTTAAAGCTTCCATGAGCGGTCATGTGCATAGAAAGACAATACCGTGCGCCGTGAGACCCATGGTTCCTTAGCTGGATGGTTGCTGTTTAACTCAATGTCGCCCGATCCACAGTCACCTCGATCCCACCAAGACATGTGCTGTTGCCTGTACTTCTACTACTTGTCCCCTCTCTAATTCCACTGCATCTCCATCTATGCTGTACTCTAATTGCCATTTGCTCTGTTTTGGTGGGCAATCTATGCTATTCTATACTTGACGCGCTCATCGAGTCAAAGTTCTGTTTTGTTCTGAGCTACCTGCGTAGGGCTGCAATGTTACAAGAGTTGATGTAAAGATAGAGTGAGATAGCGCAGTTATATGAACGCCTTTTTCTAGCCGGCAGAGGTTGCAGAACGCTTTTATGTGCAGCCCGCAGCTAGAAAGACGTGACGATGACGATGTCTAGCCCTGTATCATATACTTACCAAAATGCAATTCTGTGTATTACTGAGCACGCCAGATTGTATTTTAAGCATTCACACATGGAAAGATTCATTGTATTCATCTGAAAGTAATCTACGAATTGATGTCCAAGCCTACATAGCTTAGTGGTTGATGTTTTGAATTTTTAGGAGGAAGTCCTAAGTTCAAATACTGGTTGGGCATATCCATGAGTTTCCGAAGATGGGTGTCCATGAAGAACCCCAAGATGAGTGCCTCTACCCTACAAGGTCCGGTGTCTCTCCAATTAATTGTACTCTCAAAAGAAAAATAAATATAAGAATTGATTATGATATGTCTCAATAACAATCGTAATTTAAAGTTTAACCCCCTTGTGTGTGATGACTAGAAACAAGTTTCATCCACAAGCTGTGTGTCTTTCCAATTCATTGTACTCTCAAAAAAAAATAAATCTAAGAATTGACTATGATATGTTTCACTAACAATCATAATTTAAAGTTTAACCCAATTGTGTGATCACTAGAAACAAGTTTCATCCACAAGCTCCACTTGGCGCATAGGTTAAGTTAGATACATTCATTCATCATTAAAGAAAAAAAATATTTCCTCGTATAGGCTGGTTTTTATGTGAATGGAAATTAAGATGTAAGCATGTAAGGTAAGTGATGCAAGGTATACAGTGTTATGATTACTGTCCATTTGAAAGGCCAAATGGTCATGGACACTTTTATATATATATTTTTAATAAAACACATAGTGCCATGTTCAATCACAAACTAGAAGTTTGAGTCATTTGCAAAACCTAAGAAATACATGTTTAGGTCTATGTGTATTGTGTAGCTTTCATGCATTCTGCAACTGTATGTAGAGTACCATATGTATCTCCTAGAGCTCAGTTTTGTGCCACAAAAGCATCATCTTGAAGCTCTCTTAGAGGTGAATGCAATATCATGCATCACCATTGGATCACTTCACTTGTATTAGAGAAGTTTTTAGTGAGAATTTCTTGTTGTTGTGCGAGCAGGGTGAGGACGACTTGTTCCTAGCACTTTCTTGATTGTAATAGCTTCCTCCAAGGCATATGACCAAGGCGGCGACCAAGGCATAGATCTTGGCATACCTTGTCATTAGACTCACCCAACCCATGGTTGGTCACATTGCTTGCATGCTAAGATGGCCTTCAATGATCAAGGAAGACAAGAATTAGTACTTCTTTGGAGGTCACCCATTCCAGTAGTGCTCCCCCCCAAGGCTCACTTATCTGGTAGGTTTTCTTACCACTAAGCCCTAGTTCTTTAGTAATTGTATAAGCATAGATACTTAAGGTTAACATTATTTTAGAGCCATCAAAGTGCCTTCTTAGGATCTCTCCATCTATTATTTAGAGTTTCTTTGGGTGAAAAACAAGGAGAAATTAGAAGCAAATTTTGTAGTTTTGGGACATTTTTGAGTACACACATGGAAAGATAGGTCCAAAGATCAAACTTGGTGTGAGAGTCAATTGCATCTCTCTCTAATTGGAAGTTTACATATAGCTTTACCCTTGAATTTTCAACTCTTTAGTATTATTATGGGTTTCTTGGAAGGCTTTCAATTCGGATGGGAGTAAACATTGCAAATTTATGCAATTTTTGGGTTAGAAAAAATGAAGGTGATAAACACTTGTAAGTGTTTGTGGCTAGTATATCACCTGTAAATGTCTCCCTTTATTGACATTTTATTGCATACACTGAGCACACATATACTATGTACACTTTTGTGGATACCTCTTATGTATGCCCATATGGTCTCTGATATATTAGTTACGTGTTCTCATAAAGCCTTGGAGATTAGTAAAGAGGATGCTGGTGATGTTTCCTTAAGTGGGAGATACCTAGATGTTAGCATCTCTTTGTTGATACACTTACCTAGCCTTGCCATAGGAGATGTATGCTAGATGTTCATAGGTTCTCGATATGCTAGTTGGCTTTTTTCAATGATACACTATGCAGGTTCACATGTGAGTATCACAACTCTATGATTTTTCTACATTGATCATATGCTCATTTTGGACAAGAGACTAGCAAAATTTTTATAGATTTTAGTTTTTTAGCTATAAAAATTGACTTTACTCCTTGAGAGGAGACTTATTCATGTGCTCGCATACTTTATCATGTAATATCTTTGGTTGTTCTTTGTTGTTCATTGATCCATTTTTTGGGTAGACTCTACCAAAATTCTCCCAAAATTTGATATTTAGTGATTCTTTTGAGCCTCACTAGTGTTTGGACTATTCTAGCTTGATTATTGTTCTAGTCCATTACTTTATCATCATAGCATCAAAGGCATTAGTTAAATCTAGTGTATTGTGGTCTAGTGCTAGTGTTCCCATGAAAAGCTATAACTTGAAGGGAAAAGATCATTTTCACACTAAGAAATTTGATTGCACAAACTTTGCTCTATGGAAGAATTGGAGTAAAGATGTCCTCATTTGGAGGAGGCAATGGAATCCAATAAATGGTAATGCCATTAATTATGATTAGGATGATTTCGATTGACTTGCTTGATTTACAATTCAACTGCACCTACAAGATAGTCTTTCTCCATAGTATTGGACAATTAAAGTGCAAAGGACCTTTGGAAGATGCTCTGGAACATTTATGAAAAGGAAAGAGTATCTGATGATAAAGTTATATTTTCTATGAATGAAGGATACAAATAGTGTTATTTATAATCTATATGAGTTTCGTGCTATAGTTCTCTCAAAAAAAAAGCTCAAAAAATGGAGAAGGATAATCAAATGAAAGAAAACTTGTTGTTATGCACCTTGCTAACATCATGGGATATATTTTGCGTAGCTATTAACAATAGTGCATCTTATGGTAAAATAGTGTATCATGATATATGTGGGGCACTCTTTAGTGAATAGATCTGTAGAAATTCTACGAATGGAATGTAAAGTGGAGATTCAACTATTGTTTGTGATTGTTACCAAGGAAAAGGTTAGCAATGTTTTAGGAGCAAGAACAAGGAAAACAATGGTCAATAAAATAAGAGTAGAATGAGATCAAGGAATAGGGATATTAAATGTCATTATGTTCATAAGAAAGGACACATGAAGGAAGATTGGTCTGCATTTAATAATGCCAAAGGTAAAGGACAACATGTTGATCATCATATTAAACACTTACCCACACCATCCACTTTGACTATGAAGATAGAAGAAATTAATGCTATTTTTGATGATCTTGATGTTTTGATACTTGATTGTACTATGTCTAGTGCGGTGTTTATGGATAATTCTCTTTCTCTCACATGGATACTAAAATTTGATGCTTCTTTCCATGTGACACCACATAGGGAATGCATCTCCACTTATGTAGAAGACTCTCTTGGTAGCGTGAGACTTGATGATTCTTACTAATGTGTTGTTGTTTAGATTAGAGATGTGGTCGTGTAGTTCACAAATGGTTCATCAGTTGCTATGCAGAATGTATGCCATGTGCTTCAAGTATTATGTAGTTTGATGTCACTTCGATAAGTTGATGAATTTGGTTAAAACATGTTTTTCTATGCTCAATCTCTTTGCATCTCAAAGGGAAAAATATTAGTGCAAAAGGAAGCAAATTTGGCTCACTTGATCCTTTATTTTTATCATACAAAGAAGACTTGTTATTTTTAAATGATATTACTTATATATGGTGGGGACGTTTTGGCCACATATGTTGTAGTGGAATGGAAAATCTTACTTGTTTTGGCTATTTACATGTGTTTTCTTTCTCCATCTTTTCATTTTTTGAGCATTGTGGATATGGAAATCAAACTAGGAATATGCATAAAACACACTTTCACTCTTGATTTCAACCTTTCCAACTCATTCATATAGATGTATGTGGATCTATGCTTACAAGTTCATTAGTTGGCTCTTTTTACTTTTGCACTTTAATAGATGATGTTACCAGAAAAGCTTCAGTATATCCGATTAATTTGAAGGATGAGGTATTTTGTACTTTCAAAAATATGACTTGCTTCAGTTGAGACTTAGAAAAGGAATTAAGCTCAAGGCTTTACATCCAAATAATGGAGATGAATGTACCTCACATGAACTTAGCGTTTTCTATGATGCTAAGGTATTCTTAGAGAGTTTATATCTCCTTATGCCCCAATACATAATGGCGGAGCTAAGAGGATGAATAGAACTATTAACGATAGAGTACGTTCTATGTTGCACCTGTACACCTTTCACAAGGATTTTGGTAAGAGGTAGTGTTGACTATAGTTCCTGTGATTAACCTTTAAATTAGTATTATGAGATATAAAAGTGGCGTACGAGTTATGGACAAGGATGTCACCATATTATGGTCATCTTTCAACTTTCGGGTGTGAAGCTTATGTTCCGATATCCAAAAATGTAGGACAAAAGTTGGACTATAAGTCAAAGAAATGCATTGTCTTGGATATGGTGGAAACTATCAATTTTGATATCGCATATGGGGTCGTGATACATGGAGAGTGATGATAATTAATTTTATCATTTTCAATGAGTCTAAGATGCATGAAAAAACCCCATTAAGGAGTTTTAAGGGAGAAGTATGGTGTTTTAGTATACTAATCCTCCATCCAACATCATAACAATGCTGCAAATAGGGATATTTTGGAGAATTTCCAATTAGATTAGTCTAGAAACGGTCTTGTTGAGAATCCTTTGTGACCATTTATGCATGTTTCATATCCACTTGATAAATATGTTCCAATATCTGATTTCATTATGCTAACCGATGCTAGTAAGCCTTCTTGATATGAAGAGGCTATGCAGACAAATGATCATGTCAAGTAGGAGCATGCCATGAAGAGCTAATTGGATTCTCTTCACAAACATGGTACTTGGGATTGGGTACCTTTGGAAAACCAAAGTAATTCTTTACCATATAAATGGATATTCAAGGTGAAATTCACATCAAATAGTGCTACTAGTTGAAAATGGTTTAAAACAATAACATGGTGTGGATTTTGAGAAAATATTCTCTCTACTAATCAAGATGACTACATTGCTCATGTTTCTTGGATTCAATACAATGGAGGACTTAGATCTATTCCACTGGATGTGAAAACTACTTTATTGCATAGAGATCTACAGAAGCGACCCATATGCAACAAACAAATTATTATCTAGTTCCTCACAAATAGGATCTAGTTTGTAAGTTGAATAAGTGCTTATATGGACTTGAATACTCCCCGAGACAATGGTACCAAATGATTGATGCTTTTTGGAAGTCTCAATGCTATTCTCAAAGCAATGAGGATCATCGTTTTAATAAGAAAAGATCCTCAAATGGCAGCTTGCTATGCTTAATTCATTATTTCAACGACATTCTAATTGCTAGGAAGTCCTTTGATGACTTCTTCTTGCTCAAGTAGAAGTTGGATGAGACATTTGATATGATAAATTTGTGGGATGCCAAACATATCCTTGGCATGCACATTAATCATGATAGGAGTAAAAAATGCATATAATTGTCTAAAAGTGAGTAAATATCCAAGGTACTTCAAAGGCTCAATATGTCAGGATGGAAGGCATTGAGTACACTACCTATGCATATGACATTGTGCGAGGATGATTGCCCCAAATTAAATGAGGAAAAGGAATTCATGACCAAAATTCTTTATGGTTCTTTTGTTGGTAGTGTTATATATGCTATGGTAGCTATGAGACCATACATGGAATTCACAATTGGAGTTACAAGAAGATATATGCCTAATCCTAGCAAGAAGCATTGGAAATCATTGAAGATGATTTTGAGATATCTAAGTGGTACTATGGACAAGTGTTTATGCTTGCATATAGGAGAGGCATCCATTATTCGTTAGATAGATTCTAATTATGTTGGTTTTGCAATCAATCAAAAGTCTAGATATATATATATATTCCACTTTGCAAGGGTTGATATCTCTTTGAGATCCCATCTTCAAAAATATACACTTGTTTCCACTGCTCAAGAAAAGTATGTTGCAACTAGTGAGGCATGTAAGGAAGCATTATCTCCTTCTTGTGTTGCTTGTGATCTGGATCTACCTCAATATGTACCTCATTCTCTCAGTGATAGTAAGAAGACCATTGCTTTGGTTGAGAATCATGACTATCATGCAAAGAACAAGCACATTGAGGTGAGTTATGACTTCATTAGAGACTGGCCACACATTGAGCATATTATTCTTTTAAAGCTTCATACTCGAGATAATGTTACAAATGGTTTGAATAAATCTCTACACATGATAGCTTTCCACATTGTTGTCATATGATGGGGGTAACTTGATTTATGATCTTGCATAGTTACTTGTACACTATGTAACATGCCCATCACATTGTGGGATGTCAAAGTGTTAATATGCGTATATGCTTTCCTACAATATTTCTTGAATCCAAATATCTTACGCCCATACTTCTTATGGCTAGGATTGTGTGCAAGATTCTTTTTGTATGCTTTAAGGTTTCTAAATATGTTTTACTCATTTTCTTAGATTACTTTTTTGTTTATAGTTGTTTATTTTCCACTTGTTTTCTTCTTTGAGTTTGTGAGACCTAAGTGTGCATGTATACCAATGATATTGCTGCTCTATCTTGTAAATAGTATGTCCAACCTATTCAAAAGGACTTTCCATCATGATAGACATGTTGCAAATCAATCAATTTCTCAAATCTTCATATCATCTTGTGTTACGTCTAATCATGCACGCTCTATAGATGATATTCATGGCCACATTTAATAAAAGTTTTTCATCCATCAATTTTACTCTTAACGGTCTAATAACTATTGTTTGAGTCAGAGTACTAAGACCCATCAAAGTGCATGTGATTTGGTCCGTTGACATATTAGTTTGATCTATATTCTATGGGCAAAAGAATGTCTCAACAATTGTGTTCATTTAGTAGCTCTTTGTTTTGATCATGTGGTATGGTTTAAACAAGTATATAGAATTAGGAAATTCTATGATGTTTCAACTCTATGCAAAACTTTTGATTTAACTATTAGGCACAACCCTTCTTGCTTTCAACCACTAAAATAGTAGAATTGTCAAGATCCAATTTTGACCCTTGATTAGAGAATTTATACTAAAACTCTAATAGAAAGGTATTCAGCATGGAACCTATTCAATAATCCATAGCTTTAACCAACAACCACAAAAATCTCTAAAAGAAAGTGCTTTAAGCCACAAAAACTGTGTTAACAATTTCGCACCAAGAGAATTACCATTAGAGGATAAATTGATCTAAGTATTTTGAATGGACTAGTTAATGGAGAATCGAGATTGTTGGTCGAAATTTGGTAGTTGAAAACGTTAAGTGTATATTGAAAGGATTGGATGAATGTAGAGAAACTCTAGCATGAGATCTAATATTGACCTATCTAGCCTAAAACTTTCACAAGATACATGAAGTGCCAAAAAAAATGATAATTAGATAAAAGAAAATACTATGGAACATTGTCAAAAGAGATTAAGATCAGATCAAGATATAAAGAATTACATTCAAAAAGATAATCATCAACTAGTAGGGCATCACCGGACTATGCTTTTTGAGTACATTTGAACATGGTTTTCCAAATATGCTTTTGATTACAATATTAATCATGTAGGGGAGACATTACAATAATATAGAACTCTTTCAAGAAGTACGACAACAGAGGACTAATAGATATGGATAACTTGATTATACCAAATATAAGGGATCATAGAACCCGTGATTCCAAGATGGAAGCCCAATCTCTAAATTACAAGAACTCCATTGAGCCAAATGAAATGGTTCAAAGAAATAATTGAAAAAGATCTCATATTATGATATTAAAAGAGGATAATAAATGCTGTCGAGAATATTGAACTAGACAAGACTACATCCAGAAGCAAGAAAAGATCTAGAACTAGAACTAGCAAAGTACTTACGTCGAGATCTTGACTCCATGAGCTATTATGACTAGTATTGAAAATACAAATGATATATTTCTCCAAGCCCATTATATAGGTGTTGAAGGGTGATTACAAATTTATAATTTGATCAATGATGCTAGCAATCCCAAAGAGCATCATTCAATCCCAAAGTTATGCAAGTAGAAATTCAATCTTAAGCTTTTGTCATGCTCTCGACATGATGGTAGGATTAGTTTTTGTAAATTCTGAACCAATGATAAGATATAGAAATTCATAGTGAAGTTTAAGTTTCAAGATTGTTTCCTTTGTGTCCATGATATAACCTCTTGCTCAAACGATGCATTTCATGAGGAGTGACCACGTTCAATGGTTTGGATTCCATTGAATTCTTCTTATTGAATTCAAGACCTTAATTGTGTTCTCTAAATATTTTCTAGAAATTCCTAAGCATGATCCCTAATTTCACAGATTCTGCATTGAACAAGGTATTCCAAACTTTCATGAGAGCCTCACATTTCTAAGACATGCTCAATCTTGAATTCTTCATGCTCCTCAATCTCAGTAGGTGGAAAAGGAGTGTTTTGCCTCCCCCCCAAAGGGGAGATCCAATATGGTTCCAACATGGATTCATGGAAAGCTAGTTGTAGTCTCATGGTACTTGCTAATTAGCCCTTAGTTGGAGGAGGATTGTAATCCAATAGGTGTGGGATATCCATTGTATTCAATGTAATATTTCAAATGGTCATGAGAGAGTCATAAAAAATGACCTAATTGATATCAACTTCATTGAGAGAATAGTGATAGAGCTTCATCTCGTTAAATGTAACATTGCTATCGTGGAGCTTCATCTAGTTAAATGTAACATAGTAAAACTCTCCACCAAGGGCAAGGGAGTAGATAAATGGATAGATAGTGAGTGAGTGAGTGAGAGGGGGGGGGAGAGAGAGAGAGAGAGAGAGAGAGAGAGAGAGAGAGGGGGAGAGAGAGAGAGAGGGAGAGAGAGAGAGGAATGGAGATAGATATAGAGAAAGAAGACCATACAATGAGAGAAAGAGAGAGGAAAGAGAGAAAGATAAGAGAGAGAACAAGAGAGAAAGAGAGAATAGAGTAAGATAAGAGAGGGGAAACGAAGAGAAAAAGTTTTTTATGGACTCTTGGCTTTTTTGACAAAGCGTTTGAGCAGGACGACCCCAACAACATCCAAAAAGAAATCTTGTTTTATGTAAAAACCTAGGTCTTGATAATTTTTATTTTTGGAAACGTGTTGCGAGTTTAGCCCCATAAGTTTCGAGGTAAAGGAAAAAGGATACAATAATGTGAGTAAAAATATCTATTCGCGTGCGAGTTAATGATGCTCAATGCCGCGAACTCCTGGGAACCTTAGAAGATTCTTTTGTAACTTTAATTTAATGTTCGAACTTGCTTTATTACTATCAATATTACTAGAAATTTAAACATAGAGTTCACCTATTTGAAACTTAATGGAAAATGCAAAAGGGTCCAAATGTGTCAATCAAAGGCCGAACATCCATGTAAAATTCGATGTATGATCCTACCCATCTTATTTCAAATCGCTGCTTTCCATTTGTTAGGATTTCTATGTAATATTGCACTTTGTGCCTTCCAAAAAATAAAACAAAGCAATATTGTGAAGCCAAGTCATCCAAGCTAGTTGATTTGGAGAACATCCAAAGAGCAAGGAAGTTATGGAACAAAGGTTTTAGAAATTGAACACATCTTTGGAACCATGATATAGGTCACTCGATAAGGTTTGCGGACATAGACTATGCTAGGAGAATGGACTATGATGAGTAGTGTCTTCTTAGGCAGAGAATCAACTCTTGGGACAACTCAGAGACTCCTGTTCTTCTAGGAAATGACCCCCTCCCCCCCCAAATTGAAGTGTTAAGATGGACCAATGGTAACAAATTAGACAAAATTATGAGGTTACATAAGCACCTTGACTTGTATGTGTCCCTTAACAAGAGACGATCTCAGAACTAGTCTAGCATTAGATGGAAACTGTAATAAAGTAAGTCTATGATCTAAGGGTCCAACCAATTCAGACGGATCTGAAATCGGTCATCGTTTGGTCACCCATATGTATGACCAAATATCTCGAGTCTAGACTTACTAGAAGTCAATATACTCTTGTAACTAAGTGATCCAGTTAGCCTAGTGGTTAAGTCTCAATGGTCTGAAGGAGGAGGTCTTGGGTTCAATCCCCATGGGGTACATGTGGAGAGTGTTTTGCCCAAGGAGGTCTAGAACCTTCTAGAATCATCCACTTGAGTTAACTCTGGTTAATTGGAACACTTGGTGCACATGTAGTTACTTGGATGGTTAGTATCCACTTGCCCAAGAAGGCAGTCCCCTGGAGAGAGCTATATATAGAGACATTTGGTTGGGAGGAGAGTCATCTCTCTTGCACGTGGTGGTCGTAATACTTGTTCTCTTGCATTGGTATGAGAGCAAGCTTTCATGGTGACCTTGGTGGCTCATCATCTTCTTCATAAACTCCTATGAGGACTTCAACATGATGCTAATCACCTTTATCATCGATTATTATTTCTTGAGCTATTCTTACTCGCTTAGTTTCTTTTCATCACAGATTCGGCCCACTCCTAACTGGCATTTCTTGCTCTCTAGTGCATCGATCCCTTTTGGCAGTGCAATACATAACAAAAAAGAGATTCTATAGCAAGTTGCACGTGGGGTTTGAACCCGCGACTTGAGGGGAGGATATCTTTTGCATGATGCCATTGAGTTTTAGTTATCAATGGAAACTATCGAGCCATTGATTCTTAGCCTGGCTTTATCATTGATGGTTATGCTACATTTACCATATCGAACATTAATGCTCTACTCGACAGAGGAAAGGCCTCCGCCTCAATATGTCATGGGATCAAACCTAGTAGTTCACATCACGTGGTTATAAAACAATGCTTTTGCTTTTGCATTGCACCTATACTATATAAATAAAAAGATCATAGCAATGAAGTTCTAGCTACAACATTCCTGCAAGAGCCCAGTTGACAAGTTCAGTACTCCATGGAAACACCCAAACATCCTGTTGCAATGTGGTTGGGGTTTTGGATAGAAGATGTTAATGATTGATAATTAAAAAGATATAGCATCTTTGTACAATTACTAGTGACGAGACACAAACACTGTGCAACTTTGTTTTTAATAGTGAAGCCGAATAGTCATGGTAACTCGACTAAGAGCAAACTCAAATCGAATCTTGAGGCCGCCAATCTCTTTTTTTTTCTTTCTAGACGAGTTGTGCTGAGCAGAAATCAACTTTTACACACATATCTGGGTGTAGATGAACACTATGGGGTGCCGAGGTAGGGGATAAAATCAAATAAAATCAAATGGAAGTTAATCAATTGAACTTTCAAGCAAAGGATAGTTGATATGCTCCAAATTTGAAAAAATCACGGAACTATTGAAGTTTTTTCTTTGATTTCATCCTGGCGTGATGAACCTCAGGGAGGTGAATAAACTTTAGCATCACTTGAACTTTAGTATTCAATAGTTGGATGCTAGGTTCCATGATTCCATCTCTAGTCAAGATGCAAAGTTTTCAAAATTCACGGAAACTTCGTTAAGCACTTTTCTGAGGATGAGAAAAGAATGCTTGGTTTTGTTTAAACTAATTAGAGCTTAAAGAAGAAAACCAAATCAAAGTAAACTTTGGGAATCAAGATATTTTCCTAAAAGATACTTCAAAGTAATATTTGGGAATCAAGATATTTTCCTAAAAGATACATCAAAGTAGTCTTTGGGAATTAAGCTACTTCCTAAAAATAATCCAATATAGAAAATAGTTTGGTTAACTATTTCAATGGTTGAAAAGGAATATCTTTTGGACAAACAATAAAACTTTAAGTCTTGGTCTTGTTCAAAAGTCAAAAATTTCTTTTGAAGAAAATTCCAGTAAATAAAAAAATTCCAAGATGAATCATTGGAGTGGAAAGCAAAAGATTTCAAAATGAATCATTGGCTGAGTGTTACTTGATTCCTTGACAGGAATCTTAAAGAAAAATCTCCCTAGATGTGAGACTGGAATCTTTCAAGTAAGTTTAATACCAAGTAGTTCCCAATAATTCCCATACCACCAGTATGGGTACTTAAGCCCAAATAGTGATATAACCTAAAGGTATATTAAAGATTCTTAGCTTTGGAACCTGAGAGGCATCATTGTATGCTTGGACTGAAGTTCAATTAAAGATCTCTAAAAATCCTGCAGGTAAGCGAAGAAGCTTTAAATAGTTCAGAGATCTTAAAGATAAAGAATAAGTCTTTATTTTAGTCGCAAGGTCAACCAGACTTGATCAAGCTTGGCCATGATTGTCCAAGAACTTGCAATTGGAACTACCATGAAGATTGCCCAAGTATTGGCAATAAAGTTCCTTTTGGGAATTATTCACTCAAGTTCCATTTATCCAATGGAAAATTGTGAAAAGAGTAAGTTGTTTCAAGTCTGAATAGAGTGAAGGAATTCCAAGAATGTAGTCTGTAACTATGAAGACCGTACTTAACTCTGTGGAAGGTAAAACATAATGTTTGCCTATCCTTAAAGGGATTTTGATACAAATCTAGAAAGCATGAGCGGATGCTTGGACTTAAGCAGTAGAGAGATTCCTGTGAAGTCTCAGTCGGGCTAGGTACTTAAAGCATCAGTAAGAAAGAAATCTAAAGACAAGAAGTCAAAAGCTCTTGTCACTACAAATTGGTCAAGAATAAACCAATTGAACTTGAATCTCTGAAAATTCAAGTACTTGGAATTCTAATTCATTTTCATTTGAAAACCCTAGCAAAGAAGGATGGATCTTCCATCAAAAGGTTTTTCAAGTTTCCACAGGAAAGCACAAGAGCATGAAACGATCATGTGAAGGGATTAAAACCTAGAAAATCTAGTTAGAGGTAATGCTTGAAACTTCAAAATTCTCATAAAGAATTGAAGAAAGAGGGTACTCTCTCAAGAGATGTTTAGACTTTAGGATAAGTGTCACCCACACATGAATGTGAATATAAAATAGGGTAGTATGGGACATCAGATTTTATACTCAGATTGATGTAGGAAAGATGGTATGGGACATCAGACTATGGATGATAATTATCTTTTAGTACCAGATTGGATCTTGAAGTTAGGTTTGATCCTAAGGGAATTAAAACTTCAAAGAAGAAGTTTAATTTCAAGGAGGATAAAACTAGTATCTAAAACTAGTATCTCAAGATAACTTCAAGATCAAGGAAACAGACGACATGAAGTAAGTAACTTCCAAGAACTTCTTGAAACACTTCAAGATAAAGTGTTGTTAATTTGGAAATATTTCATAAATTTCTGAAAAGTTGGACTCTGACTCTCTGTTGATCTTTTCAACCAAGGATTTGATTGACTAAGTCAAGCACCAAGTTCCAAGTGTAACTTGGTAAATTCACTCTTTTGACTCAATGAAATGCATAAGAACTTCATTCCGAGTAAGGAGTTAGAAAGATTGAATACGATCTAAACTTAGACTCAAGTGAAGCATTATTTGAATACAAAATTCGTTAACAAAACGTGAGTGGCTCGACACACTCATGTTGGTTACCACACTAGTATCTTGTGGTTGGATGATGTTTTCGATTTGCTTTGAATCTTTTGAGAATCCATCTTATTTCTCTTAGAGATAGAGAAAATGCTTCAATACCTTGTTGAAATAGATCTTTGAGAAGTTAAAGTCCTGAGTCATCTAGACTTTGACTCATAACAAGTTTACATGTCTTCGAAGTTTGAAATGGTTGAAGAGAGTTTTAGTTCTTTCTTTCCGCTTTCCTAATCCATTGGATTTGACTCAAATATGGTATCTGATTCTTTTTACAAAAAGCAAGGGGTAGCCCATTAGAAGCAAGTAACTAAATTAAACATCCCAGATAGATTTTCTGTACAAGAAGCTTCTTAATCTTCAAAAGATAATAATTCTAAGTGAACTTATTTATTTGAGTTTGCTTCAAGTTATAGGATAAATGATTTCCTAGAGTCGAGTATACTCTAGAATAGAGAAGTTAGGAATCGCTTATCAGATTGACAATTCCTAAGAACTTTTAGCACAAGACTTTGAGAAAAGTGTCCTAAGTTGGATAATTTTCATTTTTGAATTTGAATTGGTCAAGTTATAGTACCGTTGACTCCAAGAAAATGGTAAACTCTCTCCTACCATTTACATAGGAATTTTAAACTCATTAGGACAAAGTAGTCCTCTAGTCAGATGAAAAAAATCAAGTAACTGTAGGTTGGGAGTTAACCATTATACAAACATCCAAGTGAGATGTTTAGATCAACAAAACTTCAACTTTTCCAAATCAAATTCATATGAATCAGGAGTTCTCAAAGTCTTCATTGGGATAAGAATCCCACATTAGTTACTAAGTTCATGCACCTGTTATACCAAAAAATGGACTTGTAATTGGAATCCATCCATTTCATATGTTTGTGGCTAGATCGCAAATCAAGAAACAATGAAGTGGCTAGGGATGTTTTTCGATCCACCCTTATAATTCATTCAATACTTTGTACTTTGACTAGTTTCTCAAAGAACAAAGCGAGAGAGTGTTTTTGAATCATTTAGATAGGGATGCCATCAGAGAGATGAGACATGTTCTTCCAGTTCTAGAACATGGCCATGTTCTTCCAGTTGTAGAACATTAGGCTCGGGGGTTGCCTACAGTATTTATATAGCTCTATTTTTTAGGATGAAAATATTATCAAAGGGGGAAAGAATGTAATGAAGTAATTCTATGATCTAAGGGTCCAGCCGATTCAGATGGATCTGAAATCGGACACCGTTTGGTCATCCATATGTATGGCCAAAGATCTCGAGACTAGACTTACTAGAAGTTCATTTACTCTTGTAACCAAGTGATCCACTTAGCCTAGTGGTTAAGACTCAAGGATGTGAAGAAGGAGGTCTTGGGTTCAATCCCCATGGGCTACATGGGGAGAGTGTTTTGCCCAAGGAGATCTAGAACCTTCTAAAAGCATCGGCTTGAGTTAACTCTACTTAATTGGGATACTTAAACGTGCACATGTAGTAGTTACATGGCTAACACTTGGATGGTTAGTATCCACCTAACCAAGAAGGGAGTCCCTTGGAGAGAGCTATATATAGAGGCATTTCGTTGGGAGAAGAGTCATCTCTCTAGCATGTGGTGGTTATAATCCTTGTTCTCTTGAAGCAAGTCATGTGTGGCTACCTGTGGCACCCTCTCATTGAGAACAAAAAATCTATTCTTATGTGGCAAATCCTCCATCATTGAATCTGGATGAACACCAAAGCTAACAAAATATGTGGGGCCCCTCATTGGTGTAAGCATCCCATCGATGGTGGAGAAACTACAAGAAATATGGGGGCATAGCGATGCCCCTGAATTGAAAAAAAAAAATGAATACTGTCGCTTATGCGACGCTAGCATCGCATAAGCGACGGTGCTGTTTTTGGATTTTTTTTTCCCGGCCATTCGTTGCATAAGCGATGCTTGCGTCGCTTATGCGACACTAAATTAGAGCACCACAAATACCGTCGCTAACTAGCGACGTTATTTGCGATGTTGGCAAACTGGACAGCGTCACAAATGCGACGCTCTGCAATATAAGAAAAAAATCGATTTCTCTCGGCACATTTGTGCCTGGATTTGGACGCGAGAGCAAGAAGAGACAGAGAGAGAGAGAGAGAGAGAGAGAGAGAGAGAGAGAGAGCGTGAGAGAGAGAGAGAGACGCATCTCGTTGAAGCAAGGTATGTGCACACACACACACTTACACACGCATACATATGCATACACACACATATACACACATAGACACACACACACACACATACACATAGACACACACACACACATACACACAAATACACACATATACACACATACATAAATAATATTGCATACACACATGCACACATAATGCATACACATGCACACACATATACACATACATATACACACAGATACACACATACACACACATACACACACATACACACATACAAACACATATATGCATACACACACATAGAGAGACATGCACACACACACATACATGCATACATAATGCATATGCATGTGTACATACATACATACATACTTAGATGCATACACACACATATGCATACACACACATATGCATACATAATGCATGTGCATATGTGTACATGCATACACACACATATGCATAGATAATGCACATGAATACATACACATACATAAATCATATACATACATAATGCATATGCATACATAATGCATATGCATACATAATGCACATGCATACATACACATACATAATGCATACACACACATACACACACATATGCATACATACATGCATACACATACACACATAGACACATACACACACATAGACACATACACACACATAGACACATACACACATATAAACAGATACACACTCATAAACACACACACATACACATAGACGTGCACATACATACACACACATATACACACACACATACACACATAATGATGCATTCACACACATACACATGCATACACACACATATACACACACACATACACACATACACACACATATATGCATACACACACATAGAGAGACATACACACACATACACATACATGCATACATAATGCATATGCGTATGCATACATACATACTTACATGCATACATACACATACATAATGCATGCACATACATGCATACATAATGCATACACAGACACACACATACCTATGCATACATACATGCATACACATACACACATAGACACATACACACACATAAACACCTACACACTCATAGACGTGTAGCGACACATACACATAGACACACACACATACACACACATATACACACACACATATACACAAACACATACACATAGACACATACACACATAATGATGCATACACACACATACACATGCATACACATACATATGCATACATACATGCATACACATACACACATAGACACATACACACACATAGACACATACACACACATAAACACATACACACTCATAGATACACACACATACACATAGACACACACATACACACACACATATACACATACACACATACACACATACACATGCATACACACACATACACATGCATACACACATACAGACACATATACACACACATACACACACATACACACATACACACACATATACGCATACACACACATATACACATACACACACATAGAGAGACATACACACATATACACATACATGCATACATATGCATACAATGTACATACATACTTACATGCATACATAATGCACATGCATAGATACATACACACACATAAACACATACACACATACACACACATAAACACATACATACTCATAGGTACACACACACACACATAGACACACACACACATACACACACATATACACACACATACACACATAGACACATACATAATGATGCATACATACACATACACACATAGACACATACATAATGATGCATACATACACATACACATGCATACACACATACAGACATATATACACACACATACACACACATATATGCATACACACACATACACATACATGCATACATATGCATACATAATGCATATGCATATGCATATGCATACATACATACTTACATGCATACATAATGCACATGCTTACATACATATACATAATGCATACACACACATATGCATACATAATGCATACACACACATACACACATATGCATACGTAATGCATATGCATATGCATGCATACATACTTACATGCATACATAATGCACATGCTTACATACACATACATAATGCATACACACACATATGCATACATAATGCATACACACACATATGCATACATACATGCATACACATACACACATAGACACATACACACATAGACACATACACACACATAAACACATACACACTCATAGACGCATAGCAACATATACACATACACATACACACACATATACACACAGACAAACATACACACATAGACACATACACACGTAATGATGCATACATACACATACACAGGCATACACACACATATGCATACATACATGCATACACATACACACACAGACACATACACACACATAGATACATACATACACATAGACACATACACACTCGTAGACACACACACATACACATAGACACACACACACATATATACACACACACATACACACATAGACACATACACACATAATGATGCATACACACACATACACATGCATAAACACACATATGCATACATAGATGCATACACATACACACATAGACACATACACACACATAGATACATACATACACATAAACACATACACACTCATAGAGACACACACATACACATAGACACACAGACACACACATATACACACACAAACACACATAGACACATACACACATAATGATGCATACACACACATACACATGCATACACACATACAAACACCTATACACAAACATACACACATATATGCATACACACACACATAGAGAGACATACTCACACATACACATACATGCATATATATACATACATAATGCATATGCATATGCATATATACATACATACATACATGCACACATACACATACATAATGCATACACACACATATGCATACATAATGCATACACACACATACACACACATATGCATACATACATGCATACACATACACACATAGACACATACACACACATAGATACATACATACACATAAACACATACACACTCATAGACACACACACACACATAGACACACACACACATATATACACACACACATATACACATACACACATAATGATGCATACACACAGATACACATGCATACACACACATGCATACATACATGCATACACATACACAGATAGACACATACACACACATAGATACATACATACACATAAACACATACACACTCATAGACACAAACACATACACATAGACACACACACACACATACACACACAAACACACATAGACACATACACACATAATGATGCATACACACATAAAAACACATATACACACACACATAGAAACACATATACACACACACATACACACATATATGCATACACACACACATATGCATTTGGATGGTACTAATTAACCATTGTGGGTATATATGATGTGTCATGTATTGGTAGAAAAAAGGCTATGAAATATTGTGTAGGGTGTTCAAAAACATCCTACTACACTTGCAAACATAGTCATGGAAGGTGATGTAGATCGTATTGAAGATGATTATCTTCAATTTCATGGTCGTGTTACGGCTCCTATTGCAACTTGTATAGAGAAACATTGTTGGGATGGTAGAGATGCACATGCACAAGCATTAATAGCCTTGTCTATCAAATGTTCCATTATCCCATATATTCACTCTTGAAACATTCTACTAGGCAAGGGATGAGGCTTGTGTTGCTTGCCTCTAAATAGAGTTGGAAAGTGAGCATATGGATGTATGAGATTCAATGGATAGTTTTTTAACAAAGATCAAAGATTTGAAGGAGCAATTGATTTCTGCACATGAATTCTCTCCAAATAGTTCACTTGTAGTGCTTCTTAATGATCTTCTAGATTCTTATCAAAATTTTTGTTTTGCTCTTTGTTTGATGATGAAAGAAGATCCAAATGCCTCAAACTTTGAGGATTTAGTCTCTATTTCATTGCAACAAGATCACTTCACATAGAATAGGTCAATTATGCTTACTACAAACCAAGATTTCTTACCGATCGAGAAGGTCAAAGGTAAATGGAATGCATCTACTAGTATAGTGCCTAAATTTCAAATGGAACTACAAGATCTGATGCAGAAATTTCAGTAGCACGCATGCAATTTAGTAGTAGGACTACATTAAACTCCATATGAGGTAGTCTACCCTTGTAAAATGCTTTACCGAATCTTGAAAGAAATTGGTAGTATCTTGTAAGAAGCTAAACATTGTACATACAAAGAAGTTCTACACAAAGTAATCCATAGCAAAATGTTGGCCAATGCATAAAGCAATTTTGTACAATGCTCATGTCATCGCATAAGCTAATTCAACTAGAATTCTCTTTGACCAACACACGATGTCAACTATTTGAAATTGTTCTTGAAGAAAAGTGAGTTCTCTACGGTGAGCTACCACCCAAATTTTAGGACACTAATGAAGAAGTAGAGTAAATCAATTTTTGGGTGCACATTCATTGTGCATGCCAGTTCTTAGCTATCAAAGGAGCCTATATTTTTTTTAAGTATTATTTTTATGTTTTGTCAATTTTGGGGAATTTATTTCGTATCTCCTTGAAGTTCTTCATTTGAATTTGAACATATTAATTTGTTAAGTCACTGGCGCTATGTAACGATGTGTGAGTGGTGAAGTACATTATTGATTGATTAGGGATAATCACATTGTGGGATATCAAAGTGGTAATATGTGTATATGGTTTGCTACAATATTTCTTGAATCCAAATATCGCAGGATCATACTTCTTATGGCTAGGATTGTGTGCAAGATTATTTTTGTATGCTTTAAGGTTTTTGAATATGTTTTCGTCAATCTTTTATATTTATTTTGTTTATAGTTGTTTATTTTTCACTTGTTTTCTTGTTTGAGTTCTTAAGACCTAGGTCACATGTATCCCAATGAGATTGCTGCTCTATTGAGAAGGACTCTCCATCACACTAGACATGTTGCAAATGAATCAATTTCTTAAATGTTTCTATCATCTTACGTTATGTCTAATCCTCCACTTTCTATAGATGATATTCATGGCACACATTCAATACAATGTTTTCATCCATCCATTTTACTCTTAAAGGTTTCACATTAACTATTGTTTGAATCACAGTAGTAATAGCCATCAAAGTGCATGTGACTTGGTTTGTTGACATATTAGTTGGATCTATATCTTATGGGCAAAAAGATGTCTCAGCAATTATGTTGATGTAGTAGCTCTTTGTTTTGATCATGAGGTATGCTTTAAACAAGTATATAGAATTGGGAAATTCTATGATGTTTCAACTCTATGCAGAACTTTTGATTTAACTATTAGGCACAACCCTTCTTGGTTTCAATTAGTAAACTAGTAGGATTGCCGAGATCCAATTTTTAACCTTGATTAGAGAGGTCATACTAAAACTCTTGTAGAAAGATATTCAACATGGAACCTATTCAATAGTCCATATCTTTAAACAACAACTACAAAAATCTCTAAGAGAAAGTGCTCAAAGATACAAAAACTGTGTTAGCAATTTCCCACTAAGAGAATTACCATTAGAGGATAAATTGATCTAAGTATTATTGAATGGACTAGTTAATGGAGAATTGAGATCATTGGTTGACATTTGGTAGTTGAAAGGGTTAAGTGCATATAGATAGGATTGGATGAATGTAAAGAAACTTTAGCATGAGATCTAATCTTGACCTAGCTGGCCTAAAATTTTCACAAGATACATGGAGTGCCAAAAAAACTGATACGTACATCAAAGAAAATACTACGGAACATTGTCAAAAGAGATTAAGATCAGATCAAGATATAAAAAATTACATTTGAAAAGATAATCATCAACTAGTAGGGCAACACTAGACCGTGCTTTTTTACTAAAATGGAACATGATTTGAGATATATGCTTTTGATTACAATATTAATCATGTAGGGGAGATATTACAATAATAAAGAACTCTATGGATAACGTGACTAGACCAAACATGAGGGATCACAGAACCCATGATTCTGACACTCAAGCCAAATCTCTAAAGTACAACTCCATTGAGCGAGATGAAAGAGTTCAAAGACATCATGGGAAAATATCTAATACTAAGATATTAAAAGAGGACAAAAAATGATGTCTAGAATATTGAACTAAACAAGACTACATCTAGAAGCAACACAAGATCTAGAACTAGAATTGGCAAAGTACTTACTTCGAGGTCTTGACTCAATGAGCTACTAAGGCTAGTATTGAAAATACTAATGATATATTTCTCCAAGCCCTCATTATATAGGTGTTGAAGGGTGATTACAAATTGATAATTTCATCAATGATGCTAGCAATCCCAAAGAAGATCTCTCAATCATAGTGAAACAATGATAAGCTATAGAAATTCATAGTGAAATTTAAGGTTCAAGATGGTTTCCTTTGTGTCCATTATATCACCTCTTGATCAAACGATGAGTTCAATGAGGAGTGACTAGGTTCTGTGGTTTGGATTTTATTGAATTCTTCTTATGGAATTCAAGACCTTAATTGTGTTCTCTAAATATTTTCTAGAATTTCCTAAGTATGATCGCTAATTTCACACAATCTCCATTGAACAAGATATTCCAATCTTCCTTTAGAGGCTCTCAATTCTAAGACATGCCCAATCTTGAATTCTTCATGCTCCTCAATCTCAATAGTTGGAAAAGGAGTGTTTTGCCTCCTCCCCCCTCAATAGGGAGATCCAATATGTTTCCAACATGGATTCCTGGAAAGCTAGGTGTATTCTCATGGTACTTGCTAAGTAGCCCTCAGTTGGAGGAGGATTGTAATCCAATAGGTATGGGATATCCATTGTATTCAATGTAATATTTCCAATGGTCATGTGAGAGTCATAAAATGACCTAGTTGATCTCAACCTCATTGATAGGATAGTGATAGATCTTCATCTCGTTAAATATAGCATTGCTATTGTGGAGCTTCATCTTGTTAAATGCAAAATAGTAAAACTCTCCACCAACACCATAAGCTAGGAGAGTGCATTTCCTACTCTTCACATCAAGCTTCTAAAGAATCTCTTTAGGCATATGCACATAGACTTTGCAACTAGAAATCTTCAATGATAATAGCCTAGAGACCTACTTGACCATAAATTTGGTGCTACCTCAAATCCCTTAGTCGTATTTGATGATAGGTTTATAATGTGGAGTGCTCTCAATAGTACTTCTGCATGCAACTATTTTCCCAATTTTATGTAATGTAGCATTGAAACGAGGCATTCTTGTTCATTGAAGTTTTGTGATAGGTGTTCCCTCCACTCATCTATCCAAAGTTATTCTAGCTATTTATCAATCTCCAATTTCCACTACAACTAACCATTTTCGAAAGATAACAAATATTTTACACTTCAAATTGAGAGGTTATGCTCAGGACCGACATAGTAAAGGTCATGAAGTATAATGCACCACCAAGATACCTACTGGGCATCAATATACAAACATCTGTGTGAACCAAACCTAACGGTGTCTTGGAAGTTCTAATTGAAGCAGTATGTGGGCTTTGTGTTTCTCACTCAAACTCGAGAATGTTAATGGATTGAAAAATACATAAAGGATATTTCTTGAATATATAATTTTTGGATAAAACTATTATCATACGACATGATAGATATCACAATTAAATGTTTCATAGTAATAGACTTATGATTAATATACCTTTTTATTAGAAAATAAGACTATTTTACTCGATATCACAAGACTCATGAGTAGTAGAGTATTTTACTAGGCAAATAGAGGGTAAAGAGTATCTATTTTGGTACATCTTGTAATAATCTATTATCTATATAATCGAGCATAAAAGGCTACTTTGTAGCCAATATTTGGTGTGAAGAATACTCTTTCTTCGATTTCAATTGTGACATATCCAACCCCATAGCCTTATACCCGAAGATATTATGACAACGATAAACTAAACAGAAGAAGGACAACACCCCTATAGAATCCATTTTCCCACTCGAAATTGGAGGCAACAAAAAAGATATTAAGAGACAAGGTAGCAGAGACACAGAGATACAAAGATGCACAAAGAGAGAGAGAGAGAGAGAGAGAGAGAGAGAGAGAGAGAGAGAGAGAGAGAGAGAGAGAGAGAGAGAAAGAGATAGAGAGAGAGAGAGGGAAAGATGGAGATAGGTCAGGAGAGAGAAAGAGATAGAGGAAGGGGGAGAGAGATGGATATAGGGAGGGAGAGAGAAAGAGATAGAGGGAGGAGAGATGGAGTGAGAAAGAGGGAGAGAGAGATAGATAGAGGGAGAGAGAGGGAGAGAGAGAGAGAGAGAGAGAGAGAGAAATAGAAAGAGAGGATGAGATAGAGAGGGGCAAGAGATAGAGAGATAGAGAGAGAGAGATAGAGAGAGAGAGATAGAGAGAGAGATAGAGAGAGATAAATAGAGGGAGGGAGGGCAAGGTAGTACATAAATAAACAGAGAGAGAGAGTGAGTGAAAGAGAGGGAGAGAGAGAGAGGGAGAGAGATGGAGGGAGGTAGATATAGAGAAAGAAGTCGATGCAATGAGAGAAATGTTAGATATGCTCAATACTCCACCCTCATGCGACCACAAATGATCCATGATGCTCTAAGTTGTAAGGCCCCCATTGTGAGGAGAAGCCATTATGAGAGCCCGGACATTTGTGGAACCCTAACTTCCAAGTTAGATGAGGTCTAACATTCTACCGGCTATTTTGTATCTCCTGACTACATTTATCTATACCGAACCGCCTTGTAGAAGCTATATAAGCACGGCCGAGGTTGAGCTTTACACTGCATTGCACACTAGTAAGCCCGTCATCTAGAGTCTATCTAGATCGCCATCTAAGCTCCACCTTGGGAGCGCATGGGTGGATAGCACCATCATTGTAACTACATTAGGCTCAGCAATCTGAGAATTTGAGTTCTCTATCTCTTAGTCTCCATCTATATCTATCTGTGTTTTTCTCTAAACTCTGTCTAGAGGTCTATTTTGCTTTGCTGTTATTTTCCTACAAGGAAGAGAGAGGAAAGAGAGAAAGATAAGAGAGAGAACAAGAGGGAAAGAGAGAAGAGAGAAGAGAGTGAGAGTCAAGATGGAAAAAGAAGAGAAGAGATTTTTTATGGAGGTATTTCTTGGCTTTTTTGACAAAACGTTTGAGCAGGACGACCTGAACAACATCCAAAAAGAAATCTTGTTTTCTGTAAAAACTTAGGTCTTGATGATTTTTATTTTTGGAAACGTGCTGAGAGTTTGGCCCCTTAAATTTCGAAGATAAAGGAAAAAATATACAATAATGTGAGTTAAAATATCTATTCAGACTCATGCGAGTTCATGATGCTTAATGCCGCTAACTCTTAGAAGATTCTTTTGTAACTTCAATTTAATGTTCGAAGTTTCGTTATTATTATCAATATTACTATAAATTTGAACATTTGAAAAGAGAAGGAAGATGGCCATTTGAAAAGAGGACCTATTTGAAACTCAATGGAAAATGCAAAATGGTCCTAATGGTTAGGATTTCGATGTAGATTTGCACTTTGTGCGTTCCAAAAAATAAAACCAAGCAATATTGTGAAGCCAAGTCATCCAAGCTACAACATCCAAAGAGCAAAGAAGTTATGGAACAAAGCTTTTAGAAAGTGAAAACATCTTTGAAACCATGATGCAGGCCACTAGATAATGTTTGAGGACATAGACGATGCTAGGAGAATTGACTTTGATGATTGGTGTCTTCTTTGGCAGAGAATCAACTCTTGGGACAACTCAAAGACTCGTCTCCTTCTAGGAAATGACTCCCTCCCCCCTAGATTGAAGGGTTAAGATGGACCAATGGTAACAAATTAGACAAACTTATGAGGTTACATAAGCACCTTGAATTGCATGTTTCCCTTAACAAGGTATCGTGTCAAAACTATTCTAGCATCAGATGGAAAGTTATGTGCGGGTACCTCTGGCACGCTCTCATTGAGAACAAAAATTCTATTCTTATGTGGAAAATCCTCCATCATGGAATCTAGACGAATGCCAAAGCTAATAAAGTCCATGGGGGCCCTCACTAGTGTAAGCATTGCATCTGTGGTGGACAGGACCTTGGTCATCTCTTCTTCTCATTGCCCTAGAAACAGCCCGATTTGGAAGTCTCTCACTAAGATTTTGAACTTAACAAGACAAATCTGCTGGAAACAAGCTCTTCTTCGAGAACCAATTGCCTGCTCTTCAACTTTGTGGAATGCAATCAAAGGCTAAGTGCTATGGAAGATATGGAAAGAAAAATGTGCTAGAAACTTTGACGGCCAATGAATGGTCAATTGAAAAATCTCTATACCCGTTAGGTAGAAGAATATGTAACAGTAAAAAGTCTCGCCTTTTTCGTCACCACAGGATGTTTGTCTTGGAAAACAAAAAGATTAAAAGCAAGTGGGTCGTTCACGAAGGTGACAAAAAAATCATTAAACTTTTCAACAACTCTTTTTAGAATATTTTTCTCGTGTCGAATCTTAGTTATCCTATCGATTTTGTTCAATCATAGCATTTCTGCCATGATACCCCTGCTTTATGGAATATAGGGGATCCCAAGGGCGCTAAGCTCATTCATTGAATATTTGTTTTTTTATGCATAGGAGAGTAGGCTACTCCTGAACTTTCTTTTAAAAAGAAATATATATATATATTGTTTATTTCAAATCGTTGCTTTCCATTTGTTAAGATTTGTATGTAAAGTTGCACTTGTGCGTTCTAAAAAATAAAGCAAAGAAATATTGTGAAGGCAAATCATCCAAGCCAGTTGATGCAGTTAAAGCTTCCATGTGCGGTCATGTGCATAGAAAGACATTATCGTGCGCCGTGAGACCCATGGTTCCTTAGCTGGATGGTTGCTGTTTAACTCAATGTCGCCCGATCCACAGTCACCTCGATCCCACCAAGACATGTGCTGTTGCCTGTACTTCTACTACTTGTCCCCTCTCTAATTCCACTGCATATCCATCTATGCTGTACTCTAATTGCCGTTTGCTCTGTTTTGGTGGGCAATCTATGCTATTCTATACTTGACGCGCTCATCGAGTCAAAGTCCTTTTTTGTTCTGAGCTACCTGCGTAGGGCTGCAATGTTAGAACAGCTGATGTAAAGATAGAGTGAGATAGCGCAGTTATATGAACGCCTTTTTCTTGTTGCAGATCATGTGCATATGCCCCCAGGCCGCAGACAACCTGCATTACCATTCAACCTCAATCTTTGTCTTCTTTACACTAAATGCTATACGTCCTTCCGCTTGCTCCTTATTGTTTGTGGTTTTCCGTTGGCTGGCTTGTCATACTATCAGCTAAGCATCAATAACCTCTTGAAGTCGCAAGCGCTAGTGTATCGGTCCTTAACTGCTCTTTATAAATGAATTGATCTCATGGATTGAAGCATAGGCACATGCTCCCTCTCTTTGTACATCCTTAACCCTCGAGAGTCTGAGGCCTCCACCTCACATCTTCTTGCCAATCTAGATGGCCGCGATTGGCCTAGTGCTCGTGCTGTTATTTTCGTCAGGAGCGCTGAATTCGATTTTAGGTCGAGCATCGGCGTCTAGCACTTACGGCCCTGGTGGATGGAGCAGCGCACATGCTACGTTTTATGGTGGAAGCGATGCTTCCGGCACCATGGGTAAGCCCCGGCATCATTACAGTCCTATGGAATGCGACTTGTGTTTCTTGTTTTGAGTTCTAATATAGTGCATCATGCCCTGTCCTTCACAGGTGGCGCGTGTGGATACGGAAATCTCTACTCATCCGGCTATGGAACTAGCACGGCAGCCCTAAGTACTGCTTTATTCAATGGCGGACTGAGCTGTGGTGCATGATTCGAGATACGCTGTGATGCATCGTCCGATCCCAAATGGTGCATCTTCGGTACCTCTGTCGTGGTCACTGCTACAAATTTCTGCCCTCCAAACAATGCGCTACCCAACAACGCGGGCGGCTGGTGCAACCCTCCCCTTGAGCACTTCGACATGGCGCAGCCTGCGTACGAGAAAATTGGCATCTACAAGGGGGGAATTGTCCCTGTGGAGTACCGCCGAGTTCCGTGTGAGAAGACAGGGGGCATCCACTTCACAATCAACGGTCACTCTTACTTCAACCTTGTCCTCATCACCAACGTGGGTGGGGCGGGCGACATTCATTCCGTTTCCGTGAAGGGAGACCGCACCGGTTGGCAGCCCATGTCGCGAAATTGGGGCCAGAATTGGCAGAGCAATACTCTGCTGGATGGACAGAGCCTATCCTTCCAGGTCACTACCAGCGATGGCCGGACAATCACATCTTATAATGTAGCTCCCTCGGACTGGCGGTTCGGGCAAACATTCAGTGGCGAGCAGTTCTAGTCCGTCCCAAACGAAATTGTAGCTAGCTAGCATCTCTCTTCGTGCGAGAGGCCTCCCTCGGCCTCGAATCCTCGATCCAGCTCTAGCCGGCAGAGGTTGCAGAACGCTTTTATGTGCAGCCCGCAGCTAGAAAGACGTGACGATGACGATGTCTAGCCCTGTATCATATACTTACCAAAATGCAATTCTGTGTATTACTGAGCACGCAAGATTGTATTTTAAGCATTCACACATGGAAAGATTCATTGTATTCATATGAAAGTAATCTACGAATTGATGTCCAAGCCTACATAGCTTAGTGGTTGATGTTTTGAATCTTTAGGAGGAAGTCCTAAGTTTAAATATTGGTTGGGCATGTCCATGAGTTTCCGAAGATGAGTGTCCATGAAGAACCCCAAGATGAGTGCCTCTACCCTACAAGGTCGAGTGTGTTTGTCTCTCCAATTAATTGTACTCTCAAAAGATAAATAAATATAAGAATTGATTATGATATGTCTCAATAACAATCGTAATTTAAAGTTTAACCCCCTTGTGTGTGATGACTAGAAACAAGTTTCATTCACAAGCTGTGTGTCTTTCCAATTCATTGTACTCTCAAAAAAAAATAAATCTAAGAATTGACTATAATATGTTTCAATAACAATCATAATTTAAAGTTTAACCCCGTTGTGTGATCACTAGAAACAAGTTTCATCCACAAGCTCCACTTGGCGCATAGGTTAAGTTAGATACATTCATTCATCATTAAAGAAAAAAAATATTTCCTCGTATAGGCTGGTTTTTATGTGAATGGAAATTAAGATGTAAGCATGTAAGATGCAAGGTATACAGTGTTATCATTACTGTCCATTTGAAAGGCCAAATGGTCATGGACACTTATATATATATATTTTTAATAAAACACATAGTGCCATGTTCAATCACAAACTAGAAGTTTAAGTCATTTGCAAAACCTAAGAAATAAATGTTCAGGTCTATGTGTATTGTGTAGCTTTCATGCATTCTGCAACTATATGTAGAGTACCATATGTATCTCCTAGAGCTCGGTTTTGTGCCATGAAAGCATCAACTTGAAGCTCTCTTAGAGGTGAATGCAATATCGTGCATCACCATTGGATCACTTCACTTGTATTAGAGAAGTTTTTAGTGAGAATTTCTTGTTGTTGTGCGAGCAGGGTGAGGATGACTTGTTCCTAGCACTTTCTTGATTGTAATAGCTTCCTCCAAGGCATATGACCAAGGCGGCGACCAAGGCATAGATCTTGGCATACCTTGTCATTAGACTCACCCAACCCATGGTTGGTCACATTGCTTGCATTCTAAGACGCCCTTCAATGACCAAGGAAGACAAGAATTAGTACTTCTTTGGAGGTCACCCATTCCAGTAGTGTTCCCCCCCAAGGCTCACTTATCTGGTAGGTTTCCTTACCACTAAGCCCTAGTTCTTTAGTAATTGTATAAGCATAGATACTTAAGGTTAACATTATTTTAGAGCCATCAAAGTGCCTTCTTAGGATCTCTCCATCGATTTTTTTAGAGTTTTTTTGGGTGAAAAACAAGGAGAAATTAGAAGCAAATTTTGTAGTTTTGGGACATTTTTGAGTACACACATGGAAAGATAGGTCCAAAGATCAAACTTGGTGTGAGAGTCAATTGCATCTCTCTCTAATTGGAAGTTTACATATAGCTTTACCCTTGAATTTTCAACTCTTTAGTATTAATATGGGTTTCTTGGAAGGCTTTCAATTCGGATGGGAGTAAACATTGCAAATTTATGCAATTTTTGGGTTCAAAAAAATGGAGGTGATAAACACTTGTAAGTGTTTGTGGCTAGTATATCACCTGTAAATGTCACCTTTTATTGACATTTTATTGCATACACTGAGCACACATATACTATGTACACTTCTGTGTATACCTCTTATATATGCCCATATGGTCTCTGATATATTAGTTACGTGTTCTCATAAAGCCTTGGAGATTAGTAAAGAGGATGCTGGTGATTTTTCCTTAAGTGGGAGATACCTAGATGTTAGCATCTCTTTGTTGATGCACTTACCTAGCCTTGCCATAGGAGATGTATGCTAGATGTTCATAGGTTCTCGATATGCTAGTTGGCTTTTTTCAATGATACACTATGCAGGTTCACATGTGAGTATCACAACTCTATGATTTTTCTACATTGATCATATGCTCATTTTGGACAAGAGACTAGCAAAATTTTTATAGATTTTAGTTTTTTAGCTATAAAAATTGACTTTACTCCTTGAGCCGAGACTTATTCATGTGCTCGCATACTTTCTCATGTAAGTGGTTGTGTAGTTCACAAATGGTTCATCAGTTACTATGCAAAATGTATGCCATGTGCTTCGAGTATTATGTAGTTTGATGTCACTTCGATAAGTTGATGAATTTGGTTAAAACGTGTTTTTCTATGCTCAATCTCTTTGCATCTCAAAGGGAAAAATATTAGTGCAAAAGGAAGCAAATTTGGCTCACTTGATCCTTTATTTTTATCCTACAAAGAAGACTTGTTATTTTTAAATGATATTACTTATATATGGTGGGGATGTTTTTGCCACATATGTTGTAGTGGAATGGAAAATCTTACTTGTTTTGGCTATTTACATGTGTTTTCTTTCTCCATCTTTTCATTTTTTGAGCATTGTGGATATGGAAATCAAACTAGGAATATGCATAAAACACACTTTCACTCTTGAATTCAACCTTTCCATCTCATCCATATAGATGTATGTGGATCTATGCTTACAAGTTCATTAGTTGGCTCTTTTTACTCTTGCACTTTAATAGATGATGTTACCAGAAAAGCTTCAGTATATCCGATTAATTTGAAGGATGAGGTATTTTGTACTTTCAAAAATATGACTTGCTTCAGTTGAGACTTAGAAAGGAATTAAGCTCAAGGCTTTACATCCAAATAATGGAGATGAATGTACCTCACATGAACTTAGCGTTTTCTATGATGCTAAGGTATTCTTAGAGAGTTTATATCTCCTTATGCCCCAATACATAATGGCTGAGCTAAGAGGATGAATAGAACTATTAACAATAGAGTACGTTCTATGTTGCACCTTGTACACCTTTCACAAGAATTTTGGTAAGAAGTAGTGTTGACTATATTTCATGTGATTAACCTTTAAATTAGTATTATGAGATATAAAAGTGGCGTACGAGTTATGGACAAGGATGTCACCATATTATGGTCATCTTTCAACTTTCGGGTATGAAGCTTATGTTTCGATATCCAAAAATGTAGGACAAAAGTTGGACTATAAGTCAAAGAAATGCATTGTCTTGGATATGGTGGAAACTGTCAATTTTGATATCGCATATGGGGTCGTGATACATGGAGAGTGATGATAATTAATTTTATCATTTTCAATGAGTCTAAGATGCATGAAAAAACCCCATTAAGGAGGTTTAAGGGAGAAGTATGGTGTTTTATTATACTAATCCTCCATCCAACATCATAACAATGCTGCAAATAGGGATATTTTGGAGAATTTCCAATTAGATTAGTCTAGAAACGGTCTTGTTGAGAATCCTTTGTGACCATTTATGCATGTTTCATATCCACTTGATAAATATGTTCCAATATCTGATTTCATTATGCTAACCGATGCTAGTAAGCCTTCTTGATACGAAGAGGCTATGCAGACAAATGATCATGTCAAGTAGGAGCATGCCATGAAGAGCTAATTGGATTCTCTTCACAAACATGGTACTTCGGATTGGGTACCTTTGGAAAACCAAAGTAATTCTTTACCATATGAATGGATATTCAAGGTGAAATTCACATCAAATAGTGCTACTAGTTGAAAATGGTTTGAAACAATAACATGGTGTGGATTTTGAGAAAATGTTCTCTCTACTAATCAAGATGACTACACTGCTCATGTTTCTTGGATTCAATACAATGGAGGACTTAGATCTATTCCACTGGATGTGAAAACTACTTTATTGCATAGAGATCTACAGAAGCGACCCATATGCAACAAACAAATTGTTATCTAGTTCCTCACAAATAGGATCTAGTTTGTAAGTTGAAGAAGTGCTTATATGGACTTGAATACTCCTCGAGACAATGGTACCAAATGATTGATGCTTTTAGGAAGTCTCAATGCTATTCTCAAAGCAATGAGGATCATCGTTTTTATAAGAAAAGATCCTCAAATGGTAGCTTGATATGCTTAATTCATTATTTCAATGACATTCTAATTGCTAGGAAGTCCTTTGATGACTTCTTCTTGCTCAAGTAGAAGTTGGATGAGACATTTGATATGATAAATTTGTGGGATGCCAAACATATCCTTGGCATGCACATTAATCATGATAGGAGTAAAAAATGCATATAATTGTCTCAAAGTGAGTAAATATCCAAGGTACTTCAAAGGCTCAATATGTCAGGATGGAAGGCATTGAGTACACTACCTATGCATATGACATTGTGCAAGGATGATTGCCCCAAATTAAATGAGGAAAAGGAATTCATTACCAAAATTCTTTATGGTTCTTTTGTTGGTAGTCTTATATATGCTATGGTAGCTACGAGACCATACATGGAATTCACAATTGGAGTTACAAGAAGATATATGCCTAATCCTAGCAAGAAGCATTGGAAATCATTGAAGATGATTTTGAGATATCTAAGTGGTACTATGGAAAAGTGTTTATGCTTGCATATAGGAGAGGCATCCATTATTGGTTAGATAGATTCCAATTATGTTGGTTTTGCAATCAATCAAAAGTCTAGATCTATATATAAATTCCACTTTGCAAGGGTTGATAACTCTTTGAGATCCCATCTTCAAAAATATACACTTGTTTCCACTGCTCAAGAAAAGTATGCTGCAACTAGTGAGGCATGTAAGGAAGCATTATCTCCTTCTTGTGTTGCTTGTGATCTGGATCTACCTCAATATGTACCTCATTCTCTCAGTGATAGTAAGAATACCATTGCTTTGGTTGAGAATCATGACTATCATGCAAAGAATAAGCACATTGAGGTGAGTTATCACTTCATTAGAGACTGGCCACACATTGAGCATATTATTCTTTTAAAGCTTCATACTCGAGATAATGTTACAAATGGTTTGACTAAATCTCTACACATGATAGCTTTCCACATTGTTGTCATATGATGGGGGTAACTTGATTGATGATCTTGCATAGTTACTTGTACACTATGTAACATGCCCATCACATTGTGGGATGTCAAAGTGTTAATATGCGTATATGCTTTCCTACAATATTTCTTGAATCCAAATATCTTACGCCCATACTTCTTATGGCTAGGATTGTGTGCAAGATTCTTTTCGTATGCTTTAAGGTTTCTAAATATGTTTTACTCATTTTCTTCGATTACTTTTTTGTTTATAGTTGTTTATTTTCCACTTGTTTTCTTCTTTGAGTTTGTAAGACCTAAGTGTGCATGTATACCAATGATATTGCTGCTCTATCTTGTAAATAGTATGTCCAACCTATTCAAAAGGACTCTCCATCACGATAGACATGTTGCAAATCAATCAATTTCTCAAATCTTCATATCATCTTGTGTTATGTCTAATCATCCACTCTCTATAGATGATATTCATGGCCACATTTAATAAAAGTTTTTCATCCATCAATTTTACTCTTAACGGTCTAATAACTATTGTTTGAGTCAGAGTACTAAGACCCATCAAAGTGCATGTGACTTGGTCCGTTGACATATTAGTTTGATCTATATTCTATGGGCAAAAGAATGTCTCAACAATTGTGTTGATTTAGTAGCTCTTTGTTTTGATCATGTGGTATGGTTTAAACAAGTATATAGAATTAGGAAATTCTATGATGTTTCAACTCTATGCAAAACTTTTGATTTAACTATTAGGCACAACCCTTCTTGGTTTCAACCACTAAAATAGTAGAATTGTCAAGATCCAATTTTGACCCTTGATTAGAGAATTTATACTAAAACTCTTATAGAAAGGTATTCAACATGGAACCTATTCAATAATCCATAGCTTTAAACAACAACCACAAAAATCTCTAAAAGAAAGTGCTTAAAGCCACAAAAACTGTGTTAACAATTTCGCACCAAGAGAATTACCATTAGAGGATAAATTGATCTAAGTATTTTGAATGGACTAGTTAATGGAGAATCGAGATTGTTGGTCAAAATTTGGTAGTTGAAAGCGTTAAGTGTATATTGAAAGGATTGGATGAATGTAGAGAAACTCTAGCATGAGATCTAATATTGACCTATCTAGCCTAAAACTTTCACAAGATACATGCAGTGCCAAAAAAAATGATAATTATATAAAAGAAAATACTATGGAACATTGTCAAAAGAGATTAAGATCAGATCAAGATATAAAGAATTACATTCAAAAAGATAATCATCAACTAGTAGGGCATCACTGGACTATGCTTTTTGAGTACATTTGAACATGGTTTTCCAAATATGCTTTTGATTACAATATTAATCATGTAGGGGAGACATTACAATAATATAGAACTCTTTCAAGAAGTGCCACAACAAAGCACTAATAGATATGGATAACTTGATCATACCAAATATAAGGGATCATAGAACCCGTGATTCCAGGATGGAAGCCAGATCTCTAAATTACAAGAACTCCATTGGACCAAATGAAATGGTTCAAAGAAATAATTGAAAAAGATATCATATTATGATATTAAAAGAGGATAAGAAATGATGTCGAGAATATTGAACTAGACAAGACTACATCCAGAAGCAAGAAAAGGTCTAGAACTAGAACTAGCAAAGTACTTACGTCGAGATCTTGACTCCATGAGCTATTATGACTAGTATTGAAAATACAAATGATATATTTCTCCAAGCCCATTATATAGGTGTTGAAGGGTGATTACAAATTTATAATTTGATCAATGATGCTAGCAATCCCAAAGAGGATCATTCAATCCCAAAGTTATGCAAGTAGAAATTCAATCTTAAGCTTTTGGCATCCTCTCGACATGATGGTAGGATTAGTTTTTGTAAATTCTGAACCAATGATAAGATATAGAATTTCATAGTGAAGTTTAAGGTTCAAGATTGTTTCCTTTGTGTCCATGATATAACCTCTTGCTCAAACGATGCATTTCATGAGGAGTGACCACGTTCAATGGTTTGGATTCCATTGAATTCTTCTTATAGAATTCAAGACCTTAATTGTGTTCTCTAAATATTTTCTAGAAATTCCTGAGCATGATCACTAATTTCACAGATTCTGCATTGAACAAGGTATTCCAAACTTTCATGAGAGCCTCACATTTCTAAGACATGCTCAATCTTGAATTCTTCATGCTCCTCAATCTCAGTAGGTGGAAAAGGAGTGTTTTGCCTCCCCCCCCCCAATGGGGAGATCCAATATGGTTCCAACATGGATTCATGGAAAGCTAGTTGTAGTCTCATGGTACTTGCTAATTAGCCCTTAGTTGGAGGAGGATTGTAATCCAATAGGTGTGGGATATCCATTGTATTCAATGTAATATTTCCAATGGTCATGAGAGAGTCATAAAAAATGACCTAATTGATATCAACTTCATTGAGAGGATAGTGATAGAGCTTCATCTCGTTAAATGTAACATTGCTATCGTGGAGCTTCATCTAGTTAAATGTAACATAGTAAAACTCTCCACCAAGGGCAAGGGAGTAGATAAATGGATAGATAGTGAGTGAGTGAGTGAGAGGGGGAGAGAGAGAGAGAGAGAGAGAGAGAGAGAGAGAGGGAGAGAGAGAGAGAGAGAGGGAGAGAGAGAGGAATGGAGGTAGATATAGAGAAAGAAGGCCCATACAATGAGAGAAAGAGAGAGGAAAGAGAGAAAGATAAGAGAGAGAACCAGAGAGAAAGAGAGAATAGAGTAAGATAAGAGAGGGGAAACGAAGAGAAAAAGTTTTTTATGGACTCTTGGCTTTTTTGACAAAGCGTTTGAGCAGGACGACCCCAACAACATCCATAAAGAAATCTTGTTTTATGTAAAAACCTAGGTCTTGATAATTTTTATTTTTGGAAACGTGTTGCGAGTTCAGCCCCATAAGTTTCGAAGGTAAAGGAAAAAGGATACAATAATGTGAGTAAAAATATCTATTCGCATGCGAGTTAATGATGCTCAATGCCGCGAACTCCTGGGAACCTTAGAAGATTCTTTTGTAACTTTAATTTAATGTTCGAACTTGCTTTATTACTATCAATATTACTAAAAATTTAAACATAGAGTAATATTACTTGCTCAATATTACTTAATGGAAAATGCAAAAGGGTCCAAATGTTTCAATGAAAGGCCGAACATCCATGCAAAATTCGATGTATGATCCTACCCATCTTATTTCAAATCGCTGCTTTCCATTGTTAGGATTTCTATGTAATATTGCACTTTGTGCCTTCCAAAAAATAAAACAAAGAAATATTGTGAAGCCAAGTCATCCAAGCTAGTTGATTTGGAGAACATCCAAAGAGCAAGGAAGTTATGGAACAAAGGTTTTAGAAATTGAACACATCTTTGGAACCATGATATAGGTCACTCGATAAGGTTTGCGGACATAGACTATGCTAGAAGAATGGACTATGATGAGTAGTGTCTTCTTAGGCAGAAAATCAACTCTTGGGACAACTCAGGGACTGCTGTTCTTCTAGGAAATGACCCCCTCCCCCCCAGATTGAAGTGTTAAGATGGACCAATGGTAACAAATTAGACAAAATTATGAGGTTACATAAGCACCTTGACTTGCATGTTTCCCTTCACAAGAGACGGTCTCAGAACTAGTCTAGCATTAGATGGAAACTTTAATAAAGTAAGTCTATGATCTAAGGGTCCAGCCAATTGAGACGGATCTGAAATCGGTCATCGTTTGGTCACCCGTATGTATGACCAAATATCTCGAGTCTAGACTTACTCGAAGTCAATATACTCTTGTAACTAAGTGATCTAGTTAGCCTAGTGGTTAAGTCTCAATGGTCTGAAGGAGGAGGTCTTGGGTTCAATCCCCATAGGGTACATGTGGAGAGTGTTTTGCCCAAGGAGGTCTAGAACCTTCTAGAATCATCCACTTGAGTTAACTCTAGTTAATTGGGACACTTGGTGCACATGTAGTTACTTGGATGGTTAGTATCCACTTGCCCAAGAAGGCAGTCCCCTTGAGAGAGCTATATATAGAGGCATTTGGTTGGGACGACAGTCATCTCTCTAGCACGTGGTGGTCGTAATCCTTGTTCTCTTGCATTGGTATAAGAGCAAGCTTTCATGGTGACCTTGGTGGCTCATCATCTTCTTCATTAACTCCTATGAGGACTTCAACATGATGCTAATCACCTTTATCATGGATTATTATTTCTTGAGCTATTCTTACTCGCTTAGTTTCTTTTCATCACAGATTCGGCGCACTCCTAACTGGCATTTCTTGCTCTCTAGTGCATCGATCCCTTTTGGCAGTGCAATACAAAGTTGTGGACATAACAAAAAAGAGATTCTATAGCAAGCTGCACGTGGGGTTTGAACCCGCGACTTGAGTGGAGGATATCTTTTGCCTGATGCCATTGAGTTTTAGTTATCAATGGAAACTATCGAGCCATTTATTCTTAGCCTAGCTTTATCATTGATGGTTATGCTACATTTACCATATCGAACATTAATGCTCTACTGGACAGAGGAAAGGCCTCCGCCTCAATATGTCATGGGATCAAACCTAGTAGGTCACATCACGTGGTTATAAAACAATGCTTTTGCTTTTGCGTTGCACCTATACTATATAACTAAAAAGATCATAGCGATGAAGTTCTAGCTACAACATTCGTGCAAGAGCCCATTTGACGAGTTCAGTACTCCATGGAAACACCCAAACATCCTGTTGCAATGTGGTTGGGGTTTCGGATAGAAGATGTTAATGATTGATAATTAAAAAGATATAGCATCTTTATACAATTACTAGTGACGAGACACAAACACTGTGCAACTTTGTTTTTAATAGTGAAGCCGAATAGTCATGGTAACTCGACTAAGAGCAAACTCAAATCGAATCTTGAGGCCGCCAATATCTTTTTTTTTCTTTCTAGACGAGTTGTGCTGAGTAGATATCGACTTTTACACACATATCTGGGTGTAGATGAACACCATGGGGTGCCGAGGTAGGGGATAAAATCAAATAAAAGCAAATGGAAGTTAATCAATTGAACTTTCAAGCAAAGGATAGTTGATATGTTCCAAATTTGAAAAAATGAACCTCAGGGAGGTGAATAAACTTTAGCATCACTTGAACTTTAGTATTCAATAGTTGGATGCTAGGTTCCATGATTCCATCTCTAGTCAAGATGCAAAGTTTTCAAAATTCACGGAAACTTCATTAAGCACTTTTCTGAGGATGAGAAAAGTATGCTTGGTTTTGTTTAAACTAATTAGAGCTTAAAGAAGAAAACCAAATCAAAGTAAGCTTTGGGAATCAAGATATTTTCCTAAAAGATACTTCAAAGTAATATTTGGGAATCAAGATATTTTCCTAAAAGATACATCAAAGTAGTCTTTGGGAATTAAGCTACTTCCTAAAAATAATCCAATATAGAAAATAGTTTGGTTAACTATTTCAATGGTTAAAAAGGAATATCTTTTGGACAAACAATAAACTTTAAGTCTTGGTCTTGTTCAAAAGTCAAAAATTTCTTTTGAAGAAAATTCCAGTAAATAAAAAAATTCCAAGATGAATCATTGGAGTGGAAAGCAAAAGATTTCAAAATGAATCATTGGCTGAGTGTTACTTGATTCCTTGACACAAATCTTAAAGAAAAATCTCCCTAGATGTGAGACTGGAATCTTTCAAGTAAGTTTAATACCAAGTAGTTCCCAATAATTCCCATACCACCAGTATGGGTACTTAAGTCCAAATAGTGATATAACCTAAAGGTATATTAAAGATTCTTAGCTTTGGAACCTGAGAGGCATCATTGTATGCTTGGACTGAAGTTCAAGGAAAGATCTCTAAAAATCCTGCAGGTAAGCAAAGAAGCTTTAAATAGTTCAGAGATCTTAAAGATAAAGACTTAAGTCTTTATTTTAGTCGCAAGGTCAACGAGACTTGATCAAGCTTGGCCATGATTGTCCAAGAACTTGCAATTGGAACTACCATGAAGATTGCCCAGGTATTGGCAATAAAGTTCCTTTTGGGAATTATTCACTCAGGTTCCATTTATCCAATGGAAAATTGTGAAAAGAGTAAGTTGTTTCAAGTCTGAATGGAGTGAAGGAATTCCAAGAATGTAGTCTGTAACTATGAAGACCGTACTTAACTCTGTGGAAGGTAAAACATAATGTTTGCCTATCCTTAAAGGGATTTTGATACAAATCCAGAAAGCATGAGCGGATGCATGGACTTAAGTAGTAGAGAGATTCCTATGAAGTCTCAGTTGGGCTAGGTACTTAAAGCATCAGTAAGAAAGAAATCTAAAGACAAGAAGTCAAAAGCTCTTGTCACTACAAATTGGTCAAGAATAAACCAATTGATCTTGAATCTCTGAAAATTCAAGTACTTGGAATTCTAATTCATTTTCATTTGAAAACCCTAGCAAAGAAGGATGGATCTTCCATCAAAAGGTTTTTCAAGTTTCCACAGGAAAGCACAAGAGCATGAAACGATCATGTGAAGGGATTAAAACCTAGAAAATCCAGTTAGAGATAATGCTTGAAACTTCAAAATTCTCATAAAGAATTGAAGAAAGAGGGTACTCTCTCAAGAGATGTTTAGACTTTAGGATAAGTGTCATCCCCATATTAATGTGAATATAAAATAGGGTAGTATGGGACATCAGATTTTATACTCAGATTGATGTAGGAAAGATGGTATGGGACATCAGACTGTGGATGATAATTATCTTTTAGTCCCAGATTGGATCTTGAAGTTAGGTTTGATCCTAAGGGAATTAAAACTTCAAAGAAGAAGTTTAATTTCAAGGAGGATAAAACTAGTATCTCAAGATAACTTCAAGATCAAGGAAACAGACGACATGAAGTAAGTAACTTCCAAGAACTTCTTGAAACACTTCAAGATAAAGTGTTGTTAATTCGAAAATATTTCATAAATTTCTAAAAAGTTGGACTCTGACTCTATGTTGATCTTTTCAACCAAGGATTTGATTGACTAAGTCAAGCACCAAGTTCCAAGTGTAACTTGGTAAATTCACTCTTTTGACTCAATGAAATGCATAAGAACTTCATTCTGAGTAAGGAGTTAGAAAGACTGAATACGATCTAAACTTAGACTCAAGTGAAGCATTATTTGAATACAAAATTCGTTAACAAAACATGAGTGGCTCGACACACTCATGTTGGTTACCACACTAGTATCTTGTGGTTGGATGATGTTTTCGATTTGCTTTGAATCTTTTGAGAATCCATCTTATTTCTCTTAGAGATAGAGAAAATGCTTCAATACCTTGTTGAAATAGATCTTTGAGAAGTTAAAGTCCTGAGTCATCTAGACTTTGACTCATAACAAGTTTACATGTCTTCGAAGTTTGAAATGGTTGAAGAGAGTTTTAGTTCTTTCTTTCCGCTTTCCTAATCCATTGGATTTGACTCAAATATGGTATCTGATTCTTTTTACAAAAAGCAAGGGGTAGCCCATCAGAAGCAAGTACCTAAATTAAACATCCCAGATAGATTTTCTGTACAAGAAGCTTCTTAATCTTCAAAAGATAATAATTCTAAGTGAACTTATTTGAGTTTGCTTCAAGTTATAGGATAAATGATTTCCTAGAGTCGAGTATACTCTAGAATAGAGAAGTTAGGAATCGCTTATCAGATTGACAATTCCCAAGAACTTTTAGCACAAGACTTTGAGAAAAGTGTCCTAAGTTGGATAATTTTCATTTTTGAATTTGAATTGGTCAAGTTATAGTACGGTTGACTCCAAGAAAATGGTAAACTCTCTCCTACCATTTACATAGCAATTTTAAACTCATTAGGACAAAGTAGTCCTCTAGTCAGATGAAAAAAATCAAGTAACTGTTGGTTGGGAGTTAACCATTATATAAACATCCAAGTCAGATGTTTAGATCAACAAAACTTCAACTTTTCCAAATCAAATTCATATGAATCAGGAGTTCTCCAAGTCTTCATTGGGATAAGAATCCCATATTAGTTACTAAGTTCATGCACCTGTTATACCCAAAAATGGACTAGTAATTGGAATCCATCCATTTCATATGTTTGTGGCTAGATCGCAAATCAAGAAACAATGAAGTGGCTAGGGATATTTTTCAATCCACCCTTATAATTCATTCAATACTTTGTACTTTGACTAGTTTCTCAAAGAACAAAGCGAGAGAGTGTTTTTGAATCATTTAGATAGGGATGCCACCAAAGAGATAAGACATGTTCTTCCAGTTCTAGAACATGGCCATGTTCTTCCAGTTGTAGAACATTAGGCTCGGGGGTTGCCTACAGTATGTATATAGCTCTATTTTTTAGGATGAAAATATTATCAAAGGGGGAAAGAATGTAATGAAGTAATTCTATGATCTAAGGGTCCAGCCGATTCAGATGGATCTGAAATCGGACACTGTTTGGTCATCCATATGTATGGCCAAAGATCTCGAGACTAGACTTACTAGAAGTTCATTTACTCTTGTAACGAAGTGATCCACTTAGCCTAGTGGTTAAGACTCAAGGATGTGAAGAAGGAGGTCTTGGGTTCAATCCCCATGGGCTACATGGGGAGAGTGTTTGCCCAAGGAGGTCTAGAACCTTCTAAAAGCATCGGCTTGAGTTAACTCTAGTTAATTCGGATACTTAAACGTGCACATGTAGTAGTTACATGGCTGACACTTGGATGGTTAGTATCCACCTACCCAAGAAGGGAGTCCCTTGGAGAGAGCTATATATAGAGGCATTTGGTTGGGAGAAGAGTCATCTCTCTAGCATGTGGTGCTCATAATCCTTGTTCTCTTGAAGCAAGTCATGTGTGGCTACCTGTGGCACCCTCTCATTGAGAACAAAAAATCTATTCTTATGTGGCAAATCCTCCATCATTGAATCTGGACGAGCACCAAAGCTAACAAAATATGTGGGGCCCCTCATTGGTGTAAGCATCCCATCGATGGTGGAGAAACTACAAGAAATATGGGGGCGTAGCGATGCCCCCGAATTGAGAAAAAACGAATACCATCGCTTATGCGACGCTAGCATCGCATAAGCGACGGTGCTGTTTTCGGATTTTTTTTTCCCGGCCATTCGTCGCATAAGCGATGCTTGCATCGCTTATGTGACGCTAAATTAGAGCATCACAAATACCGTCGCTAACTAGCAACGTTATTTGCGATGTTGGCAAACTGGACAACGTCACAAATGCGATGCTCTGCAATGTAAAAAAAAAAATCGATTTCTCCCGGCACATTTGTGCCTGTATTTGGACGCGAGAGCAAGAAGAGACCGAGAGAGAGAGAGAGAGAGAGAGCGAGAGAGAGAGAGAGAGACGTATCTCGTTGAAGCAAGGTATGTGCACACACACATACTTACACACACATACATATGCATACACACACATATACACACATAGACACACACACACATACACATAGACACACACACACACATACACACAAATACACACACATATACACACATACATAAATAATGTTGCATACACACATGCACACATAATGCATACACATGCACACACATATACACATACATATACACATAGATACACACATACACACACATACTCACACATACACACACATACACACACATACACACATACAAACACATATATGCATACACTCACATACACACACATACACACATACAAACACATATATGCATATACCGACGACCCTATCTGCACAAATTTTTTTGGGAAGAGTGTGTTGTCTTTTGCTACAGCATGATGTTGTTTAGCAAAAGACAATACACTCTGCCCAACTGAGTACATGTGTTATGTACTCTAATGGCAACCAAAACATAAACTTATATGAGCAAAAATGAACAATGAATCATGTACAGAAAGTTGTATATTCCATAACTGAAAAATGTACAAAAGTGTGGCAAAGCACTTCTATATAGGAATCAAATACAAAATGTGACAAAGCATTTCCATATAGGAATGGAATACAAAATTATGGTACATCATTGCCACGTAGGAGCGTAATACAAAATTGTGGCAATATGACAAAACACTTCCATATAGGAATCGAATACAAAATTATGTTACATCATTGCCATATGAGAGTGTGATACAAAATTGTGGCATTGACCAAAATATTTACACCTACAATCCTGCAACAAAACATATGTATAAAATAAGACCAATTAACATGACATTTATAAACAACAACTAAAAACACAAAACCAAGATATAACTTTACCTAATCAAGAATATTCTCCCATGAGACGATTGCACCGCGTCCCTCTAAGTCTTGTAACAGTGCAGTCAGTCCATGTCGATATCCATATGATTCTTCAGTTCGCGTCGGAGGACGACCCACTGCCAACTCCTATAATAAATATGCAAAATGTTAGATGAACATACATAATTTACTTAACACAAACAACTTCAATAATTAACATGATACTTACAAATAGGTAGCGCATACTGTCATATCCGTCGCTACCTAAATGCGATGTTCCAACCGTATCTAAACGTGTGGCCGCCGCATCTCTTTGTTGACGATATCCATCAGGAGTATGTTACTGCTCATCCTGAATCGATTCCCATTCTTCGAGATCTAGCCATAAAGGCTTTGGTAAGCCTGCTCTGAAAGCATTGCGAGCTTGCCATCGTCGATGTGACATCACTTCGTGTGTTGTATGTTGAATCCACTCGGAACTCACAATAGGATTCCCAGGTGCTTAGCCAGTACTCTTCATATATGCATTGTGTGATATGATTTTTAGAGTCCCTATCCTGTTCGGTCCATTTTAACATTACTGAATGACCAAATTTGATGGAGCAGAGTTCTCGTATACGCTGATGCTTTGACTTTCCGGCCAAATCCATAACTGGAGCTCCATTACGGATATGATATATCTTGGAGTCGTCATAATCATGTGCACCTCAAGGTTTACGTGGAGATCCCATCTGATTCAATGTGAAGATCTCATCTCATCCAATGTATATATATGCATGCTTGTATACATATGCATTCATGTATACATATGCATTCATGTATACATATGCATTCATGTATACATATGCATTCATGTATACATATGCATTCAATGCTTATATGCATATGCATGCATGTATGTGTATACATATATATGCATTCATGTATGTGTATACATATATATGCATTCATGTATACATATGCATATGCATTCATGTATGCATATGCATGGTTGTATGCTTATGCATGCATGTATGCATATGTATACATGCATTCATGTATGCATATGCTTGTATGCATACACATGCATGTATGTGTATACATATATATGCATTCATGTATGCATATGCATGCTTGTATGCATATGCATGCATGTATGCATATGTATACATGCATTCATGTATGTATATGCTTGTATGCATATGCATGCATGTATGTGTATACATATATATGCATTCATGTATGCATATGCATTCATGTATGCATATGCATGCTTGTATGTATATGCATGCATGTATGCATATGTATACATGGATTCATGTATGCATGTGCTTGTATGCATATGCATGCATGTATGTGTATACATATATATGCATTCATGTATGCATATGCATTCATGTATGCATATGCATTCATGTATGCATATGCATGCTTGTATGCATATGCATTCATGTATGCATATGTATACATGCATTCATGTATGTATATGCTTGTATGCATATGCATGCATGTATGTGTATACATATATATGCATTCATGTATGCATATGCATGCTTGTATGCATATGCATGCATGTATGCATATGTATACATGCATTCATGTATGCATATGCTTGCATGCATATGCATGCATGTATGTGTATACATATATATGCATTCATGTATGCATATGCATTCATGTATGCATATGTATACATGCATTCATGTATGCATATGCATGCATGTATGTGTATACATATATATGCATTCATGTACGCATATGCATTCATGTATGCATATGCATACATGTATGCATATGCATGCATGTATGCATATGCATGCATGCATGTATGCATATGTATACATGCATTCATGTATGCATATGCTTGTATGCATATGCATGCATGTATGTGTATATATATATGCATTCATGTATGCATATGCATGCTTGTATGCATATGCATGCATGTATGCATATGTATACATGCATGCATGTATGAATATGCTTGTATGCATATGCATGCATGTATGCATATGCATGCATGTATGCATATGTATACATGCATGCATGTATGAATATGCTTGTATGCATATGCATGCATGTATGTGTATACATATATATGCATTCATGTATGCATATGTATACATGCATTCATGTATGCATATACTTGTATGCATATGCATGCATGTATGTGTATACATATATATGCATTCATGTATGCATTCTTGAACACGAACACACACACACAAGAAACAAAAAATAAGTAAATAATAAAAATAAAATAAAAAATAGAAAATAAAAAATAGTGAAACAATAAAAAATAATGATAAATTAAAAAAGAAACAAATTAATAATAAAAAATATAAATATATAAAAATAGAAATTAAATTAAAAGAAAATAAATAAAGATTAATAAATAATTAATAATAAATAATAAAAAATATAAAATATAAAATATAAAAATATATAAATACAAGCACATGTATACATGCATTCATGTATGCATATGCATGCATGTATGCATGTGCATTCATGTATATGCATAAGTATACAGGCATTCATGTATGCATATGCTTGTATGCATATGCATGCTTGTATGCATATGTATACATGCATTCATGTATGCATGCATTGATGTGTATACATGTATTCATGTATACATATATATGCATTCATGTATGCATATGCATGCATGTATGCATATGCATGCTTTTATATATGCATATGCATGTATGTGTATACATATATATGCATGCATGTAAGCATATGCATGTATGTGTATACATATATATATATATATATATATATATATATATATATATATATATGCATTCATGTAATAAATAATAATAATAAATAATAAATAATAAATAATATAAAATATACAAAAATATAAACACAAGCATATGTATACATGCATTAATGTATGCATATGCATGCATGTATGCATATGCATGCATGTATGCATATGCATTCATGTATATGCATATGTATACATGCATTCATGTATGCATATGCTTGTATGCATATGCATGCTTGTATGCATATGTATACATGCATTCATGTATGCATATGCTTGATGCATATGCATGCTTGTATGCATATGCATGATTATATGCATATGCATGCATGTATGCATATGTATACATGCATTCATGTATGCATATATATGCATTCATGTATGCATATGCATGCATGTATGCATATGCTTGCATGTATGCATATGCATGCATTGATGCGTATACATGCATGCATGTATGTGTATGCATATGTATTGTGTATGTGTATGCATATGCATTGTGTATGTGTGTATGTGTATGCATATGCATGTGTGTATGCATGTGCATGTGTGTATGCATGTGCATATGTGTATGCATGCATGTATGTGTTTGCATATGTATTATGTATGTGTGTATGAATATGCATTGTGTATGTGTGTATGCATATGCATTGTGTATGTGTGTATGCATATGCATGTGTGTATGCATATGCATTGTGTATGTGTGTATGTATATGTATATATCTCTCCCTCTCTCTCTCTCAGTCGAAAACAAAACTAAAGAGAGAAGACATTAGAAAAGCAAAAACATAAAGAAAGAAAAAAGAGTGATATATGTCTCACTTACATTGATGTAATTTTTGAATCAAGGTTGTCAAAATCCACTTGAAGTTCTCCTTCGTGGAATTTCCAAAGATTTGATCCCAAAAATCTCTTGCAAAACTAAAGAGAAGATATTAGAAAAGCAAAAACATAAATAAAGAAAAAAGAGTGTTACAATATGTGCGATCTACTTACCAGAGCTTCAGATCTATAAAAATAGAGGTGTGCTTAGAGAGAGAGAGAGACAGAATTGTTTGAATCAAGGTCGTCAAAATCCACTTGAGGTTCTTCTTCGTCGAATTTCCAAAGATTTGATCCCAAAATCTCTTGCAAAACCAAACAGAGAAAATATTAGTAAAGCAAAAACATAGAGAAACAAAAAAGAGTGCTACAATATGTGTGATCTACTTACCAAAACTTCAGATCTACAAAGATAGAGGTCTGTTTAGAGAGAGAGAGAGGTAGGGAGAGAGAGGGAGGAAGAGAGAGAGAGAGAGTGCGAGGGAGGGAGAGAGAGAGAGAGAGTGAGAGAGAGGGAGAGAGAGAGAGAGAGAGAGAGAGAGAGAGAGAGAGAGAGAGAGAGAGAAAGGGTGACAAACAGAGATCTGCTATTGGCGCGCACAAACTCGACAGGAGAAGAGCTGGATTCAAAATGCTTAGAATGACGAAATTGGGTTTCGACCCCGATTAAAAAGAGAGTGTCGCTATAAGCGTCGGTAATCCCAGCAAATTACCGACGCGTATACCGACGCTTATACCGACGCATATACCGATGCCACCTTTTCGAGGCAAAGTGGCTTTCTCAAATCAACCGAGGGTCATATCGACGCCGACAGCTGACCGTCGGTATACTGACCATCGGTATTCCCTCGATCTGCTTCAGTACGTGTAGTTGTAATAGTTGCAAGTGTGATAGGACATCGCATCATATAAGCCCATAACGGGTAGTTGCTACCATCCAACTTATCCTCAACAGCCAACATATGGAATACATCACTGCTTTCAGCCATGGCCGGTGACTAAAATACCTTCATGCAGAAAATTGATTGTATCTCAAAAAGTTGAACGGAACTGCCCAGATAAATTCTTCTAGACCTGTAGCAGACTTCGAGACGCTTATACTGGCGAAGAGAAACTGGTATACACCTTTAGCACAAAAAGACAAAATAGCCTATACAAGCGCTACGATAGTGCGTTCGGAGGCCGAAACGAGCTTAGATAGCAATTTCGGCACCACAGAGCAAAGCAGTTTTGATCTCGGAAACACTCTGAGTATGCTCACCAAAATTCATGCAATTCTGAGACTGCAAACCGAGGAGTGTCGACGGCACCCCAGATGAAGCGATGACCTGCTCTTAGACCAATTATTGGAGATAGACGTCTGCAGAAGCACGCGAACAACACAATGAAGGAGAAGAAGCTTGGAGCACAACACACAATACTGAATGTATTACTAGAGAATGTACAAAGATAAGTAGCCCATTAGGGTAATAGGTGTATATACAAGCCGGGGGAAAGAAAACCTCCTAAAGAGGGAAAAAAGTGCCCAGGCGGTCCTAGTGTATTCACACACATCACTACCTAAATATATCAACAATCTTGAATCACACCACAATAATCTAGCTGGCCTTCTTGAGCATTATCATCTCTTGTACTCGCTCTACTTTTTGCATAAAGTTCACCATCACTCCACTATAAAAAATAGACCTATTTTTATCGATTCGTGCGATCCGAAAGTGTCGTATATGAGATCATAGTGCATCGTATTTAGTATTCTCCCAATCACATCCCTTTGCAAGTTCTTCTTCTTCTTCAGAGATATCTTCACCCGCTGCCTTTGCTTGTGAAACCGCTGTATCTAGCCATCTACTCGTTGGAAAAGGTGGAAGAGGTCAAAGACTTTCTGGAAGAGGTAAAAATCGAGTGGCACGATTCCTTCGAAACTGAGTTCTTTCCTTTGCATTGGTTTCCTTGGCAAGCTAATACTTTTCTAACCACTTCTGCATAGGCTCAGAGTTAACTATGCAAAAGTTCATTGCCTTCTCTCTTAAATTTACATCCATTTTTCTTTGCAATCCTTTACCTTGTGGTTCATCACCTATGAGACGAACATCTTCATCATTGCTCCATAAGCGAGGCATTTTGGGATCCGACATACGTAGAAACTCAGGTATGATACAAGAGACTCTTGTACAAGCCCTCCCTCTGCCATGCTACCCTCTAGACGTGCTCTCTGTCGAACAAACCCTTTTAATGTCTTCATAAAGCGCTCTAAGAAGAATATCCATCGACTATGGACAGTTCCTGCTATTGCAACTTCATCTACCACATGAACTAGTAAATGAAGTTGAATAGTGAGAATACTTGTGGGAAAGTATTTATCTACCATACAAACAGCCTCGATAGCATTGAGTTTCGCACTCTCTATGCTATCTTTATTTATCTCTTTAGAAGAGATCCATCGTAGTAAAGAACTAATTTTATAAATGGTTCTTTGTACATCCTCCAAAAGACAATCTTTTACGGCTACAGCGAGCACAAACTATAAAAACTTGTGCCAATCATGAGACTTGAGCCCTCCAAGATTGTGGTTTCATGTGAAAGTAGTCTTTAGATACCTCATGCATCCAGTAGGTGTCCGAAACTCTGAAATTGTTTTCTTCACTTGTTGCTCTTCCATCCTGCAAAGCACCCAAGGAGCTCTTGATAACGATACTGTTCCGTTGGGCTTAGTAATTGCCCATAACTCTCGCATATGACCTCGCTCTTCTAAGTCCTCCCTTTGTTCTTTGCTTTCTTTCTTTCCGATCAAAGTCTTCCAAAGAATCTCTCCCACATTCTTAAAAATATGCATCGGGTCTAACAATGATTGATCAATAATTCACTCCAATAATGGAGTTCATGAAAAATGGACAACCGTTTCATGCCCGTGACTGGATTTTTTGAATCCCACAGTTGTTTCCAATCGCTAGCTTTCATTTGGCGTTGTGCTTGTCGAGCAATTTGTCCTTCACGTAAAACATGTCCATTAGGCAAATATCTATGGTGTCCTTCATAGACAGTCTTACATAGTGCTTTCGAATAGCATGCTTCGAGTCATGGTCCGCATAAGGAACAAGCATGGTAACCCGAAATCAATAAACCTAAACATTCACCATAACCAGGCCAATCATGCATCGTCCACATAAGTATGACTGGCACTCACATGTCTCGTCTTCTTATAGGTTGAGATATGTCACACACAATAACCCCATCCCATAAAATGCGTAGTTGTTCCACAAGTGGTGCAAGATATACATCCATGTTTTTTACCTTATAATTACCTGGTACAATAAGAGCTAATAATAAATTACCTTTCCTTGTGGCCAGCCATGGTGGGATATTATAATTGACCAAACATACACGCCATGTGCTACTGCATAAAGCAAATGGATCCACTCCATACATAGCTAGGCCTAGACGTATGGACCCAGGCTAACTAGCAAACTCTAGCCACTTACTATCTATGTGCTTCCAAGCATCAGAGTCAGTAGGTACTCACATTACACCATCTGCAGACCTACTCTTTGTATGCCATGAAATTAACTCAGCCATAGATTTGCATCTAAGCATGTTCTTAATTCGTGGAATGATAGGAAACTGGTAAAGAATCTTTGCAGGGATTGCTTTGCCTATAAGGTCTTCTGTAAATCTATTTGCTTCACACTTTGGACATACGTGGAGATGCTCATACTCATTCCGAAAGAGGATGCAATCATTCGACCAAGCATGAATCTTAGTATAATCCATTCCAATGGACTCTAGAAGTTTTTTTGCATCTCCACGTGTTGGAGGCATGTCATTACCATCTGCCAAAAATTGATCTTTAAGAAGCCTACAATAAGTAATTAAAACGATATTAGTAAATAAAGTTATTTTGATACAAGAATGAAAGTTTATTTCAAATCCACTTACCTGAACAATTCAGTGACACTACTATCTGACCATCCATAAATGGGTTGCAGATTGAGCATCGCGAGTGACGCACGTAGTATAGATATCTTTGCTCCATTATAAAGTGATAAACGAGCTAGTCTTCGTACGTTTTCATATTCTTCATCGACTTCTGATCATGGAAATTGTGTTGTGTCCATGAAACTCTCGACATCTTCTCCACCATCATGATCTTCGTCCACCTCATAAAATGCTTCAAGCATCTCTTCCATATGTTCATTCCGTGTAATGCTATTAGTACTTGCTTGTACGTCCAAGTCCTTTTTTGTTCTCTTTTGTCCACGAGAGGTTACCGGTGCAATGTCGTTTGGGTCTATCTGCTCTCCTGTGGGACCATGCGAATGGTAGCGTAGATTTTCTAGTCGACTTTTGTCAAAGGATCCATACTCTCTAACATATGCAGTACAAATCTATCGTTTCCGACAAATTTGATACTTGCACTAAGTGACATGCCATTCTCTCCTCTGGATCCAAACTAGCCATCTGATATAATATGGACATTTTAGAACATTTGTGTTTTTTATTAAACCTAAAGATCATACTCCTAAAGACTTAAACCTGAAATACTAAAACCTAAATACTTAAACACCTAAAAACCTAAAAGGCTAATCCTATTTTATATATTTTTTATTATATATATTTAATCCTATTCTATATGAATCCTATTTTTATATATTTAATTATATATAAATAATTAAATTATTTAAAACACTAGTTCTTTTTATATTCATTTATCTATATATTTATCGTATTTTATATATATGTTTATTTATATATTCATATTTTTTCCTTAATTTTTTTCTATATGTGTATGTGTATGTGTGCATATATGTTATGTAGGTGTTAAAATCTTAAAACCTATTATATATATATTGATTTATATAATCATATTTTTTTCTTAATTAATCCTATTTTTATAGATCTAATTATATATATTTAACTAAATTATTTAAAACTCTAGTTCTTTTTATATTTATTTATCCATATAATTATCCTATTTTATATGTATATTTATTTATATATTCAGATTTTTTCCTTAATTTTTTTCTATATTTTTGCTTTAGATGCCTAAACCCTAAAACCCTAATCCTAAAGATCTAGACCTAAAATATGTATATTTCTGTATGCATATGTATATACATGTATATATATATATATATATATATATATATATATATATATATATATATATATATATATTATATATATATATATATATATTATATATATATATATATATATATATATATATATATATATATATATATATATATATATATATATATATATATATATATATATATATATATATATATATATATGTGTATTATATGTGTATGTGTATGTGTGTATATATGTTATATGGATGTTAAAACCTTAAAATCCTAACAAAAAAGACCTAGACCTAAAACATGTATATATGTGTATGCATGTGTATGCATATATATATATACATATATATATATATATATATATATATATATATATATATATATATATATATATATATATATATATATATATATATATATATATATATATATATATATATATATATATATATATATAGGTGTATAACACTACAACATATCAGGGGCATACCGACGTTGCCCATACCGACGGTCACGCCTCGACGTCGCCATGACTGTTGAAAATGCTTGAAAAACCACGGATGCAATACCGACGGTCATTTAATGGTCAGTATACAAGCGCCAGTATGAGCGCCGGTATACCGACACTTATACCGAAGCCTATACCGACCCATATACCGATGCTTATACCGACGCTTATACCGAGGCAAGGTTTTAACCGGGCTCGAGAGCCAAAATTCGACATTTGCTTGCATTTTGAACCAAACTTTGCTACTGTCGAGTTTGTGCGTGCGAACTACATTCTGTGCCTATTGTGTACACACGTCTCTCTCTTTCTCACTCTTTCTCTCTCTCTCTCTCTCTCTCTCTCTCTTTCTCTACATCTCTCTTTCTCTAGATCTGAAATTTTTGTAAGAGTTGCACCAACTGTAGCACCATTTCTCTTTCTTTGTGTTTTCCCCTTTCTAATTTCTCTTCTCTTTTGTTTTGCAGGAGCTTTTTGGAATCAAATCTTTGGAATTCGACGAAGGGCATCATTAAGTGGACCTTGAGGACAATTCTCCAAACAATTGCATCGATGTAAGTGATTGTTTTGTTTTCGATTGATAGAGAGAGAGATGAAAGAAAGAGAGAGATCTAGAGAAACATAAAGAGAGAGAGAACGAGAGAGAGAGAGAGAGAGAGAGAGAGAGAGAGAGAGAGATGAAAGAGAAAGATAGAGAGAGAGTGAAAGAGAGAGAGATGAAAGAGAGAGAGAGATGAAATAGAAAGAGAATGAGATAGACAGACAGATGCATACATACATACATATACACACATATGCATACACATACTTACATACATATTACATACACACATGCATATTACATACACACTCACATACATATTACATACACACATGCATATACATACACATACATATTACATACTCACATGCATACATACATATACATACATACATGCATATTACATACAAACATGCATATTACATACACACATGCATATTAGATACACACATGCATATACATACACACACATATTCATTCTCATACTCATATACATACATACATGTATACACACATATACATACACACATGTACACACACACATGTATACATACATACATGCATATGCATACATACATACACACATATTTGCATGTACACACACACATACATACGTAAACACATGCATATTACATACACACTCACATATGTATACACACACATATGTGCATACACACATGCATATGCATACACACATGCATATGCATACATACATACACACACATATGCATGTACACACACATACATACATACACATGCATATTACATACACACACACATATATATACACACTCACATATGTATACACGCTCACATATGTATACACATACATGCATACATGCACATACACATACACACACATCACATATACATACACACATACACACATACATGTTTTAGGGTTAGGGTTTTAGGATTAGGGTTTATGAAGTTCTCTTTTCTTTTGTTTTGGAGGAGATTTTTGGCATCAGTTCTTTGGAATTCGACGAAGGAAAACATTAAGTGGACTTTGACGACAACGCTCCAAACAATTACATTGATGTAAGTGATTGTTTTGTTTTCAATTGATATACAGTGAGATAGAGAGAGAGAGAGATGAAAGAAAGAGAGAGATACATACACACATATTTGATTGTACACACATATACATACATACACACATGCATATTACATACACACACACATATAAATACACACATATGTATACACGCACATATGTGCATACACACATGCATATGCATACATACATACACACACATATGCATGTACACACACACATATGCATGTACACACACACATACATACACACATACACACATACACACATACAAACATATACATGTTTTAGGGTTAGGATTATCGTTTTTGACTTTTTCACATATACACACATAATACATACACACATGCATACACACATCTCTTTGTCTCTCTATCCCCCTACACACACATCTCTTTCTCTCTCTCTCTCTCTCTCTCTCTCCCTACACACAGTAGCTTTTTGGCTTTTACATATATCTTTTTTAATTTCTCTTTTCTCTTGTTTTGCAAGAGCTTTTGGCATGGATTCATTCGAATTTGAAAGAGACGACGTCGATTGGGCTTTGAAGAGAGCGATAAAAAGAATTACATCGATGTAAGTGACTATTTTGTTCTTTTTTATAAATGGAAAGAGAGAGAGAAAGAGAGCAAGAGAGAAAGAGAGAGAGAGAGAAAGAGAGAGGGGGAGAGAGAGAGAGAGAGAGAGAGAGAGAGAGAGAGAGAGAGAGATATGAAAGAGATAGAGAATGAGAGAGAGAGAGGGAGAGGGGAGAGAGAGAGAGAGAGAGAGAGAGAGAGAGAGAGAGAGAGAGAGAGAGAGAGAGAGATGAAAGAGAGAGAGAATGAGAGAGAGAGAGATGAAAGAGAGAGAGCATAAGAGAGAGAGAGAGAGAGAGAGAGATAAAGAGAGAGATATAGATAGATAGAAAGAGAGAGACATAGAGACACATACACACACATGCATACATATTTCATACACATATGCATATGCAGATGCATACATACACACACACACATATACATGTTTTAGGGTTAGGGTTTTAGGATTAGGGTTTTTGATGTTTACACATATACACACATAACACATACACACATGCACACATATACACATGCATACATACATCACATACAAACACATCATATATACATACACACATATGCATATTTTAGGGTTAGGGTTTTAGGATTAGGGTTTTGTGCTTTTACATATATACACACATGCATACACACATATACACATGTAAACACATAATACATATACACATACACACACACACAAAGACACACACACATACATACATACATACATACATACATACATACATACATACATACATACATACACACACACATAGATATATACACACATGCATACATACATACACACATGTGACATATACATACACACATATGCATGTTTTAGGATTAGGGTTTTTGGCTTTTACTTATATACACACATGCATACACATATACATGTTTTAGGTCTAGGTCTTCAGGGTTAGGGTTTTAGGGTTTTTACATAGATACATATATGCATACACACACACACACACACACACACACACACACACATATATATATATATATATATATATATATATATATATTCACATACACATATATATACATAAAAATACACACATACACATGTTTTAGGTCTAGGTCATTAGGATTAGGGTTCTAGGGTTTTTAAAAATTCATACAAATATTTTCACATATACATATATAGACACATAATACATATACACATACACATTTATATGCTGTTTATAAATATCATGTCAATGTGTCTCATTTCTTTGTACATGGTTCATGATTGATTTCTCCCATGTCTTTTGTATTTGACAGTATGTTTTGCTTTATCAAATCATGTTTCTGTTGCCTGTCATACATGTCACATGTAATCGCGTTTTTCTTGGGCAGAGTATATTGTCTTTTGCTACACGGCAGCATGGGAATGTTGCTGTAGCAAGAGACAACATACTCTGCCAAAAAAAATTTTGCATATATGGTCGTCGGTATAGGCGACGGTATAAGCATCAGTATCCCCAGGTAGATACCGATGCTTATACCGACTATTTTGCCCAGGGGAATACCGTCGCTTATACCGACGCTTATATCGACGCCTATACCGATGCTAATATCGATGCTAATACCAAAACTCTGAAATTGTTTTCTTCACTTGTTGCCCTTCCATCCTGCAAAGCACCCAAGGAGCTCTTGATAACGATACTGTTCCGTTGGGCTTAGTAATTGCCCATAACTCTCGCATATGACCTCGCTCTTCTAAGTCCTCCCTTTGTTCTTTGCTTTCTTTCTTTCCGATCAAAGTCTTCCAAAGAATCTCTCCCACATTCTTAAAAATATGCATCGGGTCTACCAAATGATTGATCAATAATTCATTCCAATAAGGGATTTCATGAAAAATGGACAACCGTTTCATGCGCGCGACTGGATTTTCTGAATCCCACAATTGTTTCCAATTGCTAGCTTTCATTTCGCGTTGCACTTGTTGACCAATTTGTCCTTTACGTAAAACATGTCCATCAGGCAAATATCTATGGTGTCCTTCATAGACAGTCTTATGTAGTGCTTTGGAATAGTGTGCTTCGAGTCATGGTCCGCATAAGGAACAAGCATGGTAACCCGAAATCGATAAACCTGAACATTCACCATGGCCAGGCCAATCATGCATCGTCCACATAAGTATGACTTGCACTCACACGTCTCGTCTTCTTATAGGTTGAGACATGTCATGCACAATAATCCCATCCCATAGAATGTGTAGTTCTTCCACAAGTGGTGCAAGATATACATCCATGTTTTTTACCTTATACTTACCTGGTACAATAAGAGCTAATAATAAATTACCTTTCTTTGTGGCCAGCCATGGTGGGATATTATAATTGACCAAACATACACGCCATGTGCTACTGCATAAAGCAAATGGATTCACTCCATCCATAGCTAGGCCTAGACGTATGGACCCAGGCTAACTAGCAAACTCTAGCCACTTACTATCTATGTGCTTCCAAGCATCAGAGTAAGTAGGCACTCACATTACACCATCTGCAGACCTGCTCTTTGTATGCCATGAAATTAACTCAACTATAGATTTGCATCTAAGCATGTTCTTAATTCGTGGAATGATAGGAAAGTGGCAAAGAATCTTTGCAGGGATTGCTTCGCCTGTAAGGTCTTTTGTAAATCTATTTGCTCCACACTTTGGACATACGTGGAGATGCTCATACTCATTCCGAAAGAGGATGCAATCATTCGAACAAGCATGAATCTTAGTATAGTCCATTCCAATGGACTCTAAAAGTTTTTTTGCATCTCCACGTGTTGGAGGCATGTCATTACCATCTGGCAAAAATTGATCTTTAAGAAGCCTACAATAAGTAATTAAAGCGATAATAGTAAATAAAGTTATTTTGATACAAGAATGAAAGTTTATTTCAAATCCACTTACCTGAACAATTCAGTGAAACTACTATCTGACCATCCATAAATGGATTGCAGATTGAGCATCGCGAGTGAGGCACATAGTATAGATATCTTTGCTCCATTATAAAGTGATAAACGAGCTAGTCTTCGTACGTTTTCATATTCTTCATCGACTTCTGATCATGGAAATTGTGTTGCGTCCATGAAACTCTCGACATCTTCTCCACCATCATGATCTTCGTCCATATCATAAAATGCTTCAAGCATCTCTTCCATATGTTCATTCCGTGTAATGCTATTAGTACTTGCTTGTACGTCTAAGTCCTTTTTCGTTCTCTTTTGTCCACGAGAGGTTAGCGGTGCAATGTCGTTTGGGTCTATCTGCTCTCTTGGGGGACCATGCGAATGGTGGCGTAGATTTTCTAGTCGACTTTTGTCAAAGGATCCATACTCTCTAACATATGCAGTACAAATCTGTCATTTCCGACAAATTTGATACTTGCACTGAGTGACATGCCATTCTCTCCTCTGGATCCAAACTAGCCATCTGATATAATATGGATATTTTAGAACATTTGTTTTTTTTATTAAACCTAAAGATCATACTCCTAAAGAATTAAACCTGAAATAGTAAAACCTAAATACTTAAATACCTAAAAACCTAAAAGCCTAAGCCTATTTTATATATATTTTATTATATATATTTAATCCTATTCTTTATGAATCCTATTTTTAAATATTTGATTATATATAAATAATTAAATTATTTAAAACTCTAGTTCTTTTTATATTTATTTATCTATATATTTATCCTATTTTATATATATATTTATTTATATATTCATATTTTTTTCTTAATTTTTTTCTATATGTGTATGTGTATGTGTGCATATATGTTATGTAGTGTTAAAATCTTAAAACGTATTATATATATATATTGATTTATATATTCAGATTTTTTTCTTAATTAATCCTATTTTTATATATTTAATTATATTATTTAAAACTCTAGTTCTTTTTATATTCATTTATCTATATAATTATCCTATTTTATATGTATATTTTTTTATATATTCAGATTTTTTCCTTAATTTTTTTCTATATTTTCTCTTTATATGCCTAAATCCTAAAACCCTAATCCTAAAGATCTAGACCTAAAATATGTATATTTCTGTATGCATGTGTATATACATATACATATATATATATATATATATATATATATATATATATATATATATATATATATATATATATATATATATATATATATATATATATATATATATATATATATATATATATATACATATACATATATATATATATATATATATATATATATATATATATATATATATATATATATATATATATATATATATATATATATATATATATATATATATATATGTATGTATGTATGTGTGTGTGTGTGTATTATATGTGTATGTGTATGTGTGTATATATGTTATGTGGGTGTTAAAACCTTAAAATTCTAATAAAAAGACCTAGACCTAAAACATGTATATATGTGTATGCATGTGTATGCATTTGTATATATATATGTATATAGATAGGTCTATAATTAAGTATATGTGTGTATGTGTATGTGTATACATATTTACTCTGATTAAAATGATTAAAATTAAACCTATTTTTATATTATTTCATCATATATATTTAATTTACTTATTAAAATCACTAGTTCTTATCAGATTTATTTATCTATATTATTATCCTATTTTATGTATATATATTTATTTATATATTCAGATTTTTTCCTTAATTAATTCTATTTTTATATATTTAATTATATATATTTAATTATATATATTTAATTATATATATTTAATTATATATATTTAATTAAATTATTTAAAAACTAGTTCTTTTTACATTTATTTATCTTTATAAGTATCCTATTTTGTATGTATATTTATTTATATATTCAGATTTTTTCCCTAATTTTTTTCTATATTTTCTCTTTATATGCCTAAACCCTAAAATCCTAATCTTAAAGATCTAGACCTAGAATATGTATATTTTTGTATGCATGTGTATATACATTTATATATGTATATTATGTGTATGTGTATGTGTGTATATATGTTATGTAGGTGTTAAACCCTATAACCCTAATTAGAAAGAGTTAAACCTAAAATATTAAAACCTAAAGACGTAAACCTGAAATACTAAAACTTAAATACTTAAACACCTAAAAAAACCTAAACCCCTAATCCTAAAACCCTAATCCTATTTTATATATATGTTTATTTATATATTCAGATTTCTTTCTTATTTTTTTCTATAATTTTTCTTAATATAAATGTAATTCAATTATATGTATGCCTAAACCCTAAAACCTAATCTTAAATATCTAGACCTAAAATATGTATATTTCTATATGCATGTGTATATACATGTATATATGTATTATATTTGTATGTGTATGTGTGTATATATGTTATGTAGGTGTTAAAATCCTAAAACCCTAATTAGAAAGAGTTAATCTAAAATACTAAAACCTAAAGACTTAAACCTGAAATACTAAAACCTAAATACTTAAACACCCAAGAAAACCTAAACCCCTAATCCTATTTTATATATATGTTTATTTATATATTTCAGATTTCTTTCTTATTTTTTTCTATACTTTTTCTTAATATAAATGAATTGAATTATATGTATTCCTAAACCCTAAAACCATAATCTTAAATATCTAGACCTAAAATATGTATATTTCTATATGCATGTGTATATGTGTGCATGTGTGTATGTATGTGTGTGTATGAATGTATGCATGTGTGTATATGTGTATGTGTGTCTATGTATGCATGTGTGAGTATATGCGTATGTGTGTGTATCTATGCATGTGTGTGTATGCATTCATGTGTGTGTGTGCATGCATGTGTGTATGTATGTGTGTGTGTGCATGTGAGGTATGCATGCATGTGTGTATATGTGTGTGTATGTATGCATGCATGTGTGTATATGTGTGTATGTATGCATGTGTGTACATATGTGTGTGTATGGATGCATGTGTGTACATGTGTGTGTATGTATGCATGTGTGTACATGTGTGTGTATGTATGCATGTGTGTACATGTGTGTGTATGTATGCATGTGTGTACATATGTGTGTGTATGTATGCATGTGTGTACATATGTGTGTGTATGTATGCATGTGTGTACATGTGTGTGTGTATGTATGCATGTGTGTATATGTGTATGTGTGTGTGTGTATGTATGCATGTGTGTGTATGTGTATGTGTGTGTATGTATGCATGCATATGTGTATATTTGTATGTGTGTGTATATATGCATGTCTGTACATATGTGTGTGTATGTATGCATGTGTGTACATATGTGTGTGTATGTATGCATGTGTGTACATGTGTGTGTGTATGTATGCATATGTGTATATGTGTATGTGTGTGTATGTAAGCATGCATCTGTGTATATTTGTATGTGTGTGTATGTATGCATGCATGTGTATATGTGTGTATGCATATGTGTATATGTGTGTGTGTATGTATGTGTGTATGCATGTGTGTGTGTATGTATGCATGTGTGTATATGTGTATATGTGTGTATGCATGCATGTGTATATATGTGTGTGTATGTATGCATGCATGTGTGTATATGTGTGTATGTATGTGTGTGTATGTATGTGTGTGTATGTATGTGTGTATATGTGTGTGTATGCATATGTGTGTGTATGTGTATGTATGCATATGTGTATATATGTGTGTGTATGTATGTGTGTATGCATGTGTGTGTGTATGTATGCATGTGTGTATATTTGTATGTGTGTGTATGCATGCATGTGTGATATGTAAGCATGCATGTGTGTACATGTATGTGTATATGTATGCATGTGTAGATGTGTGTGTGTGTATGTGTGTGTATGTATGCTCTATGTTCCAATCTCTATCTTCCACTCTTTCATCTCTTCTCCCTCCCCCTCCCCCGCGACCTCTCCCTCCCCCTCCCCCGCGACCTCTCCCTCTCCCTCCCCGCGACCTCTCCATGCACCTCCCCCGTGACTTTCCCCTCCACCTCCCCCGCGACCTCTCCCTCCCCCTCCCCCGCGACCTCTTCCTCCCCCTCCCCCGTGACCTCTCCCTCCACCTCCCCCACGACCTCTCCCTCCGCCTCCCCCGCGACTTTTCCCTCCACCTCCCCCGCGATCTTACCCTCCCCCTCCCACGCGACCTCTCCCTCCCCCTCCCCTGCGACCTCTCCCTCCACCTCCCCCGCGACCTCTCCCTCCACCTCCCCCGCGACCTCTCCTTCCACCTCCCCCGCGACTTTTCCCTGCACCTCCCCCGCGACCTCTCCTTCCCCCTCCCCCGCGACCTCTCCCTCCCCCTCCCCCGTGACCTCTCCCTCCACCTCCCCCGCGACCTCTCCCTCCACCTCCCCCGCGACTTTCCCCTCCACCTCCCCCGCGACCTCTCCCTCCCCCTCCCCCGCGACCTCTCCCTCCCCCTCCCACGCGACCTTTCCCTCCCCCTCCCCCGCAACCTCTCCCTCCACCTCCCCCGCGACTTTTCCTTCCACCTCCCTCGCGACCTCTCCCTCCACCTCCCCCGCGACCTCTCCCTCCACCTCCCCCGCGACCTCTCCCTCCCCCTCCCCCGTGACCTCTCCCTCCCCTTCCCCCCGCGACCTCTCCCTCCCCCTCCCCCGCGACCTCTCCCTCCCCCTCCCCCGCAACTTCTCCCTCTCTCTCTCTCTCTCTCTCTCTCTCTCTCTCTCTCTCTCTCTCTCTCTCTCTCTCTCTCTCTCTCTCTCTCTCTCTCTCTCTCTCTCTCTCTCTCCCCGCTGCCCCGCGTAACCCCTTTTTCCCTCTCTCTCTCTCTCTCTCTCTCTCTCTCTCTCTCTCTCTCTCCTCTCTCTCTCTCTCTCTCTCTCTCTCTCTCTCTCTCTCTCTCTCTCTCTCTCTCTCTCTCTCTCTCTCTCTCTCTCTCTTTCTCCGCTGCCCCGCGAAACCTCTCTCTCTCTCTCTCTCTCTCTCTCTCTCTCTCTCTCTCTCTCTCTCTCTCTCTCTCTCTCTCTCTCTCTCTCTCTCTCTCTCTCTCCCTCTCTCTCTCTCTCTCTCTCTCTCTCTCTCTCTCCCCGTTGCCCCGCGTAACCTCTCTCTCTCTCTCTCTCTCTCTCTCTCTCTCTCTCTCTCTCTCTCTCTCTCTCTCTCTCTCTCTCTCTCTCTCCTCCCCCTCCCCCTCCCCCGCCACCTCTCCCTCCCCCTCCCCCGCAGCTTTCCCCTCCCCCTCCCCCGCCACTTCTCCCTCCCCCTCCCCCGCAACTTTCCCCTCCCCCTCCCCCGTAGCTTTCCCCTCCCCCTCCCCCGCAACCTCCCCCTCCCCCTCCCCCGCAGCTTTCCCCTCCCCCTCCCCCACAACCTCTCCCTCTCACACCCCCCTCCCCTCAGCCTCCCGCATTCCCGCCCCCTCACGCACCCACCCCCACACAGTCTCACCCCCACACATGCACATAGCCCCACACACACACACATGCAACACACACACACCCACACTTAATGCATCCCATGCATACACACACACATCCACACACGTGCACACACACATACACACATGCACACATATGCACATTCACATGCACACATATGCACATTCACATGCACACATATGCACATTCACTCATACATGCACACATATGCACATTCACATACACACACCTATACATATACACCTACACCCACACACACACACACACCGGCATATACACACACTCCCACACACACACACAGACATGCAACATACACACACACACACCCACACACATACACACACAAACACCCACATATACACACACGCCCTCGCACACCCACACACACTCAGAAGATCTCACACGGACTCACATGGTCAGAATCGAAGGGAGGTAATTTGTGACAAGTGGCGAAGAGCTCCTCTCAAGATGAAGATGTTCTCAACAGGTTGGCATATCGAATGCAGCCAAATATAGACGTCCCAATGCCTGAGGCAGGTGGTAGGAAACCAACATTGAAGCAAGCAAAAGTCATGCCACATTAAACTCTTCGGATGGGAAGCTAGGGTCATCGGCAGTTGATGGGTGGACAAGGCACTTCGTTTGAATTCCCCAGGATTAAATCAGTGAGGAAACAAAACAACACAAAATGAGAATCTCGGATGACAAGTGAAAAGGTAAAAGTGAATTGTTAAAAGTGAAAGTGGATAAACAAATGTTGCCGCCAACCATTCACAACGACTACCTATTTTTGGGGATCCAATTCAAATCAAGGGAATAATTGACCTACCCCTCCAATCTTGGGAAATCAATCGGCGCGTGATCATTTGACGTGAAGAATCGGCAAGGCCCTCTTGGCCTATTTGGGTCTATAAAAACAATGGATTTGGGCTCATTTGGGGTACAATGTTTAGAGATACATTTGTTCAGATACACCATTGCGTACGTACAGAGGTCCTCTCTTGCACTTTGTGGCTTCAAGCCTATTGGAGGAAGTCACTCTGTGGTGTGGATGCATGGGCTTCCCGAGTGGAGGGATAGTATCACTATAGAGTGAAGAGAGTGGCGTGGCTTTGTCATTTCGTCTGAGTCAGTAGTATTTTCATGCTCTTTCTTTTAGGACAAGTCTCCATACTTTGTATTGATCAAGACTAGTCTACATCTAGTTGTGTTCATTATACGGATTGTCTGAGTCTCTTGTATTGAGGTTATTTGGAGTATTATGTTAACTTAGAGCACCATTGTCTGTTGAGCACCATTATCTGTTGCATTTCCTTGACTTAAGGTGTAATCAAATATCTTTGGATTCTCCAAATATTGTCATTTATCTTAATCCTTACTCTGAGAATCATTTTATCTACCTGCACACAGAAGTGTTAAAGGGTATACTTCCCTAAAGAGAACCTCCCTTGAGTAGGAGACGTACTGGATTGGTTTATTATCTACTCTTGATAAAAGTGGATACCCCAGTACCTCCTGTACAGTTTGGCACGCACGGTGGGACCTTTGCATTTCTGTGAGAAGTATTTTTCCCTATTACATTTGCAAGTAGGTACATGACCCATACACGGGCAGATAAGGAGTCTCTTCGTGTTCGGAGGAGCCTTAACAAGTTAGCAATAACCACGGCTAGTGAGTCTACCTCCCCTCTGCCTTCCCTAAATTTATCTATTGATTTGGGTGCGACACCATTGTCAAAAGAGAGGTATAGGAGAACTCTAGACTTCTCCTCAGATACATCCGAAGAAACACCAGTACAAATGGAGGATCTCTCTCATTTACTCTCCAGATTAAACATCAAATTCCCTACCTTCAAGGGACAAGCTTATGAGGATGCTGATGATCATGTGAGGAGATTCATCTCTTTATGCCGTGGACGAGGTCTGCAGAATAGAGAGGATGCAATGTTGGCACTTTTTCCATCCACATTGGAGGGTCTTGCAGATAAATGGTATAGTCAATATGCAGATGGCCATTTTACTACTTGGGAGGCTCTGAAGGTGGCTTTCTCACAAACATTCAGACCAAGTGATTCTTCGGAAAGAGCTCTATACCAGCTAGAGAATTTGAAGCTAAGGCCAGGTGAATCTTTTCATGAACTTCACACTAGAACAAAAGCACTTATTGCACGTCTACCACATGCTCCCAATGACTTCTTGGTTAAAAAGTGGATTGAAAAGGCTCTGCCCAGGTCATCTCAGCAGAAGCTTTGTGAGTCTCTTAGATTGGATGCGACCCTCAATGATTTTGTTGCAGCGGCATCACGCATTGAAGAAGCAAGGCAACATTTTGAAGGGGATACACAACCAGAGTATGCTGCAGACCTGGATCCGATTGAGCAGCTGAGAAGGGAACTGGAAGCATTGAAGATGCAACAAAATCAACAAGAAGAGAAGGTCTTGCCACCACCTGCGACGCACTGATGATGAAGTAGCCCAACTTCGCCGAGAGTTAGAAGATTTTAAGACCACACAAGATATAAGGAGACAAATTTGGTGTACAATCTGTAACAACAATGGACATTCCAATGCTAATTGCCCTATTAAGGTAAGCTGTCAATTTTGTGGAAAGGACGGTCATGAAGCAAGGGATTGCTACTACCTCAAGGGTACACAGCAGAGAGGTAACCCTCAAAATTTGGATTAATATTATGCTAGTACATCAAATACATCAAATAGAGAGGAGAATCGGCCTGCAAAGCCTAGATATAATAGACCTTTGATGTGCTATCGTTGTGGTGAGTACGGCCACATGTAAAATAGGTGCTCTCTTCCAGAAGACGCACCTCCTTGTCAACATTGTCCAGAGGCAAAGGATCATTATACCAAAGATTGCCCAAGAGGTCGTCCTACTCCAATCCACATGATTGCAGTCTCTCCACATGAAGAAGGGAAAATCACTCAGTCTTATGCTATTTCATCCTTTGCAATGCCCATGATGACTAGAGCTAGACAAGCAGGAGCAATCCATAGGGAGGAACAACAAGGATTTCAGGATAAAGAGGAAGAAAAGAAGTCTGGATGGAAGGACCAAGTAGAAATTGAAGGAGCTTATGAAAAGATGGCTACTAATATGAGGGACCAATCAACAAGTTTGAAAGAAGATGTTCATAAGGTAGACATTGAGCAGATCTTGAAAGGTATTCATCACAAGGTTAGTTTATATGAACTTATAAGGATGGATTCAAAAATAAGAAGTGACTTACTGAAGAATATACACTCTGCTCACTTGGTCCAATCACCTAGTATAGATGGTTTCATGGTTGATTTTCCCCCTGCACCCTTAGCAGACTACCAAAGCTCAAGATTATCTGTTTGTATAAAGGATGAAACTCTCACAGGTGTGATCATAGATGGAGGCTCTGGTATCAATTTGATGCCAGATTTCACAATGAAGAAACTGAATTTGAACCCCACCAAAATGGCACCATTTACAGTTACACTAGCAGATCAACAGCGGGTTGCGCCTCTTGGCATTATTGAAAAGGTACGGATGATAGTACAGGGTTGCCACTTTGTGTTGGATTTTGTTGCTATTGCACTTCCACAGGAGACTTCTTACCCTTTACTCCTGGGGAGACCTTGGCTGAGACAAGCAAAAGCTTTGCAAGATTGGGGAAAAAACAAACTATGGATTTCAACAAGCACCAATAGCCAACTACAATTACATTTGGAAGAGGGATTCGACTCAGGAAAAACCACTGGATATACTGTGGATACTCAGGTAATGCCCTCTATACCCCAAGAAGATGATACATTGTTAAATTGGATGATGGGAAGTGCAGAGTGTTGCACAGTGGAGATCAAAGAAATTGAGGAAGAAGTTGCAGATAAGGTAAATGAAGTCCACAAGGTATTGGAGAATGAGCAATTGCAGGAAAATACTAGCTTTGAGGAGGCAACCAATATAAAAGTATCGGAGGGAGAAGGTTATGAATTTAAGAGCAGAGAAGATCTTCCTTTTGCAGATATACCTCAAGGATGGATGGAAGAACATGTTGCAGAATATAAATTAAAATCCTCTCCTGCATATAGTGGAGCTGATTTCTCAAACAAGACCAGTCGTGAAACATTGGTTCAAGAAGTAAATTTAGGGAATGAAGTGAACCCTCAAGTAGTCCACTTAGCATCCTGGTTGTGGCATTATCCTCCTTTGCTACAGAAGGTAACTTCTTTGCTTTTTACTTACAAAAGAGTCTTCGCATGGTCCTACAAAGATCTAACAGGGATACCAGAAGAGCTTGGGTTACATCGGATACCCTTAGTTGAGGGAGCCGCGCCAGTAAGAAGTAGACTATATCGACTCAATCCGAAATATGCAGAGGCTGTAAAAGCAGAAATTACAAAGCTAGAAGAAGCTGGTATAATTGTTCCAATAGAACATTCCAGGTGGCTTTCTTCCATGGTTATTGTACCCAAGAAAAATAGTGGAAAATAAGAGTATGTGTTGATTTTTGTGCTTTGAATAAAGTGACTGTTCAAGATGGATTTCCTCAGCCCTCCACAGAGCAAGTACTTGAGGAAGTAGCTGGTCACACTTTGTATAGTTTCTTGGATGGTTTTAGTGGCTACAATCAGATAATGATCCATCCTGATGATAGGGACAAAACAGCCTTTGTCACTCCTTGGGGCACTTATGTCTATACTCGAATGGCTTTTGGTTTGAAGAATGCACCAGATTCATTTAATAGAACGATGTATCTGATATTGGGCAAATGGTTAACAACATTTCTACGCATTTTCATGGATGACTTTTTAGTATTTTCAGGTACAGATAAACGAGCAGGCAGTTCAAGATTTCCATGACCATTTGGAAAATCTAAAAGAAATTTTTGAGCAATGTCTCAAAACAGGTTTGAAAATTGAATCCTGATAAATGTCACTTTTTGGTCACCAAGGGTACTCTTCTTGGTCACATAGTATCTGCTGAAGGTATAACTGTTGATCCTGCAAAGGTTACAGCTATTCTTTCCATGCCAATTCCCAAAGCCCAAAGGAAGTGCAAAGTTTCTTGGGCCATGCAGGATATCACAGAAGATTCATTAGGATGTATTCAGAAATTGCTAAGCCCTTGTCAAGGCTTACCAGTAAAAAGATCCCTTTCTCATGGAGTCCTGAAGTCGACAAAGCATTTTGTGAACTAAAGTTGAGGCTATGTACTGCTCCACTTTTAAGTGTTCCTAATTGGTCATTGCAATTGGCAATTCCATGTGCATACAGATGCTAGTCTTCATGCTGTTGGTGCAGTTCTAGCTCAAACCATCATCTCACAAAGTAGATAGACCTATCTCTTATGCCAGCAGACTACTCAACCAAGCTGAAAGAAATTACAGTACAACGGAAAGAGAAGGTTTGGCTATCGTATTTGCTCTTCAAAAGTTCCGACATTATCTCCTTGGTGTACATTTCATTGTTATTTCTGATCATCAGCCCTTGAAGTATTTGATAAACAAGCCTAGAGTAGCTGGAAGGATTTGGAGATGGTTACTCTTATTTCAAGAATTTATTTTGATATTCATATTAAGCCAGGAAAAGAGCACTACATGGCATATCAAGTGTCCCATGACGGCAATGAGCGAAGAAGCAACAGGTATTAATGATGACCGGTGGATAGCAATCTCTTCCTAGTAACAATTCAGACTGGTTGGTATGATGAAATTCTTCATGTTCTCACTACTGGAAAGATCCCAGAACACTTGACACCTGTAGAAAAAAAGAAGATTGCTTTTGAAAAACCAAAGCATATTCTCTTATAAATGGGAATTTATATAAATACTGTCAGGATGATATATTGAGAAGGTGTGTCTATCCACAGGAGGTAGATCTTCTGCTAGAAGCTGCACACAATGAAGGACACCAAAAGGGGGAAGAATTGGCTCATAGAATCATCCACAAAGGTCTATGGTGGCCGCATATTTACAAAGATGCAATCAAGTTTGCTAAGGAATGTCACATCTGCCAGAGGTGTGCTCCTGCGCCAACCAGATTGAATTTCCAACCATTGGTCATATCTACAGGATGGCTCCCATTTGAACGATGGGGTCTTGATTTCATAGGACCAATTAGCCCACTAGTCAACCTGGAGGTAAAAAATATATTTTGATGGCCACATGTTATGCCACTAAATGGATAGAGGCCTAAAGCTACTGTGGGACTGCACGGCTCTAACAGTAGCTAAATTTGTGTATAAGCGTATTTTTTCAAGATTTGGTTGCCCACTGGAAATTACTAGTGATAGGGGAACACATTTTGTAAATCAATTGCTCCAGTTTATATTTGATAGGTACAAAATCTTCCATAAAAATCGTGTGCCTACTACCCAAGGGCAATGGCCAAGCAGAGAGTTCCAATAAGCTTTTGATTGGACTGCTTCGCAAATTATCTTTCGATCATCAAAGCTCCTGGCCACAAGCACTGATCGGTGCAATTTGGGCTTTCAGAACTACGAAGAGGGGAACCACAGGCGAGACTCCATTTCGTTTAGTGTATGGGAAAGAGGCATTGGCACCATTCGAGTTCATTATCAGAAAGGAAATAGGAATCAAACCATTGGAATTGAACCCCCCATTCAGAGATTGGTGGCATTAGAAGAATACAGAGAAGGGGCAATGCAGAAGCTTCAGGTAACACAAGAAGAGCGCAAGAGACTGCATGACAGGTATCTGAGGTCCAACGAAGTTCAGGAAGGGTCCATGGTTTTACTGCATCAAGTCCCAGCAATTTCAACTAAATTGGCACCCAAATGGATAGGACCTTATAAGGTTATCAAAGTATTTCCACATGGCGCAGTGCATCTCGAAGATCTGCAGGGTAAAGGATTCCCCTGGTCAACATCTCCAGGGTGAAGAAGTATTTGAATTAATTCAAAATGGAAGCACTCCATCCCTTGTACATACTTGCAGTATAACTAGATCTCATCGAAATAAGTACAATAAGGGAGAAATTGCACCAGGGATGGTGCAAAAGCTTGATGTGGGGGTCTGTAGATCCCTCTCTCTCTCGGGCTTGTTTGAGCTCTACTACCGACAGTGTGTTCCACTTATGGTTTCGGTCTGTTAGCAGTGATGATCGGAATGGAGTAACACATTAAGTAGAAGATATCTTGTGTATGTGATTAAAAGCTCATCCTTATAGCATACGACATTATACCCATTTTTTAAAGGCAAGGTTTTGGCTGTACATACGCTACATATGCTGGCGTTCTCATTCTGCTTTCTCTGCTTTGGGTTGGACAGTTGATAGAAGAAGTCCGATATGTGTGATTTTTGTTGGTGGAGCAATAGGTGTTGAGGGAACATGCATCATTATGTTCGTTTCTCGTTCATCTTAGTTCAATGTGTGTTATAGACTCCCACTTATGATTTTGCATTCTGGTCGTCAAGTGTTACATACAAGCTTTCAGCTATGGATGGTCCGGATTCCGGACTGTTGCAGAACAAAGCGCGAGCGGCCACAAAGGAGAACCCCCGCTCTCCCTCTCCCTCCCCTGCAACCTCTCCCTCCCCCGCACCTCTCCCTCCCCTCCCCCGCGACCTCTCCCTCCCCCTCCCCCGCAACCTCTCCCTCCACCTCCCCCGCGACTTTCCCCTCCCCTCCCCCCGTGACCTCTCCCTCCCCCTCCCCCGCGACCTCTCCCTCCCCCTCCCCCGCGACCTCTCCCTCTCCCTCCCCCGCGACCTCTCCCTCCACCTCCCCCGCGACTTTCCCTCCACCTCCCCCGCGACCTCTCCCTCCCCCTCCCCCTCCCCCGCGACCTCTTCCTCCCCCTCCCCCGCGACCTCTCCTTCCACCTCCCCGCGACCTCTCCCTCCACCTCCCCCGCGACTTTTTCCCTCCACCTCCCCCGCGACCTCTCCCTCCCCCCCCCCCCGCGACCTCTCCCTCCCCCTCCCCCGTGACCTCTCCCTCCACCTCCCCGCGACCTCTCCCTCCACCTCCCCCGACCTCTCCCTCCACCTCCCCCGCGACTTTTCCCTCCACCTCCCCCGCGACCTCTCCCTCCCCCTCCCTCGCGACCTCTCCCTCCCCCTCCCCCGCGACCTCTCCCTCCACCTCCCCCGCGACCTCTCCCTCCACCTCCCTCGCGACTTTCCCCTCCACCTCCCCCGACCTCTGCCTCCCCCTCCCCTGCGACCTCTCCCTCCCCCGCGACCTCTCCCTCCCCCTCTCCCGCGACCTCTCCCTCCACCTCCCCCGCACTTTTCCCTCCACCTCCCCCTGCGACCTCTCCCTCCAACTCCCCCGCGA